>JAGPOW010003447.1:30671699-30691877 GCA_030014935.1 Caiman crocodilus | reverse complement strand
GTTCCAGTGCTTTAGTACCCTCCTGCGAGAGAGTTTTACTTTATGTCCAACCTGAACCTCCCTTGCTGCAACTCGAGCCCATTGCTCCTTGTCCTGTCATCTGCCAACACTGAGAACAGTCCAGCTCCATCCTTTTTCGAACCCCCCCTTGAAAGCTGCCATTAAATCCCACCCCATACCCCAGTCTTCTCTTCTGCAGACTGAATAAGCCCAGTTTCCTCAGCCACTCCTCATAAGTCATGTCCCCCAGCCCTCCCAACCATTTTTGTTGCCCTCAGCTGGACTCTGCCCAACTTGCCCACATCCTTGCCATTTTGACCCTAAACTCTGCCCCTGCCCCCAGCTGGCAGCGTTGAAGAGGGATGTTGAACCCGTTGGAGAGGGATGCAACGATGTGATCAGAGCATCTTCTCGGCTGCTTCTAAACTGCATGGACATTTTCTTTCCAGAAAATGGTCAGCACTGAAGAGAGGTGTGGCGAGTTAATGGGTGTCCTACCACCTCACCCTCTTGGTAGCAGACGGGAACACAAAATGCTGCGAGCCTGACATTTGAGGACCATGTCCTGAAAGGAACTAAAAGATTTAAGCTCTTAAACTAAAGCAAATAGGAATACATTTGTGTTGTCCACTTGAATGCATCAGGCATGAATGCCTGAGAGGGTCTTGTACCTGATAGTAGCCAAACCAAAAATTCAAGTGAGTGCGTTTAATTAAGGGAAACTTGTAGGCAGTTTTGGCTTATGTTTGAATTCCCATTTGTTTGTAATAGTATCCTGGGCTGCCAGAGCTGCTTACAAAAGCTTAATGCAGAGGCACCCACCTCCCACGACATTGCTGCACAAATCATAAGTGCTGCTCTTCTCCCGTCATTTCTCTTCGCAGCCTCCCGCTCCGTAATAAGTTGAGGTTTTTATTACTCTTTGAAAGTCATCGTGTTCTGGCCGTACTCCGAAGACTATTCCCGAGTCCAGAGCCTCTCCTGAAGAATACCCTGCTACAGCATCTTTTCTCCAAATCCCTGTTTGCTCCAGCTCTTTTCACTGTTCACAGTGGAATCAATGGTGTACAGGGAGGGAAGTGACTTAGGCACTGAGTTCCTGAACCAATTAGGGCTTTGTAGGTTAAAACCAGCAATTTAAAACATCACCCATAAACCAGCATATAGCTAGTGTAATGATGAAGGAATTGACAGTCACAAACCAATGGCTTCCTTTGCTTGGCTTGATCAGTATTGGCTATATTTGAATCAAAATTACTCTGTTTTATCTAAAAAGGAAGGCAGTTGTACTTAAGGGTGTCTACTTTCAGGGTATCTGCCCATCTTGGGATAACAGGTGTGTGATGGGTGTCGTGTCTAGTAGATGCAACAGGAGTCTGTGCTTTGAGAATAAAGGTTTGGCTTTCTTTTAAGAGTAGAAGGCAGAAGTATTTTGAGGCAGTTCCTCCTGCAGATATCAAGGCAAACTTAGACCTGGCTTCCCTATTATAGTCTGCACTGGATAGATAAATCCTCCCTGTACTCATGTGAAAACCCCCCAGCACCTGCCTGAATGAGGATCAAGGCCCTGTGCAATGCAGTGAAAGGAACTTTTATTTTGCCATTTAAATCTGGAAATGGAGCCCAAATGGCTTGACAGATCCTTGTGTTACTTCTCATTCTGCGAGCCAGTTGAACAGGCTAACTGAACAAGCACTCAGATCAGGCAGGCTTTGTAACCTAGTTTATTCACAGTACTAGAACCTGATTATCCGCAAGTTTTTCTGAGTTCACATTTTAGCGTGGTAAGTCGTGCAGCGCTCTGTCTCCGTTTCCCCCTTGTACCGTGGCCTGCACCACAGTATGCAAAGGGGAGACAGCTATAACTTTGGAATTGGGAAGTGCTGCAGTACAGTATGCGGGCTAATTATGACCACCAGCCCCAAGCGTGCTGCACTCATGTGCTTTGGCTAGCAGCTGTTTAATATTCCTGTTTACTGCAGCAAGGCTGTCCCTTTAAGCCCAGCTGTCCCAGAGGTCTGTGTATTGCGGGAATAGCGTTATCTCACTGAATTAACTTGTGCCTTCTGTTTCGAGCACATTCCTCAGCGTGGAAAGTCCCTATAGCCACTTCTTAAACATTGAAATGTTTTCCTATGGATGAGAAATGCGTATTCCAACACAGACCACTTAAAATGAATGAAACTATTCAAGACGGAGAAGTGGCTGTGCTGACTGACTCCTGGAAGGAATGGATCCTAAATCAGATTATGCAAATCCCCAAGTAACGTCCTGTAAAGCCCACAGCCCTTGTCTCGAGTGCCAGCAGTTGTGCTGCTACTCGTTCTGTGTACGAACGTGGCTGTGTTTGCAATTCTTATCCAAAGCCTATCGGAGCCGGCTCCTTTCTCTTACTTTGTGCCCCTTTATAATGCATTTGATGTTAATCCAAATGGCATAAAAAATGGAGATGAATGAACTCTGTGGGGTTCTGCTCTCACGGATTAGGCAAACCAGTTCCTGAAGGGGCTGGTGGAGGGACAACCTTGATCTGGTTCTCTTGGGCATTTGAGTTTTGTGGAAAGGGATCAGGTCTCCTGAGCCCCTCTTCCTAATCACCCCTGCTGTCAAAGCTTCCTTGTCTGCTGGCTGGGGGCCAGCCACTTGTCACAGCCTTTTGTGAGCCAAATTATTCCATCGGGGTTTTCAAGACGGTGCCTCTTCCTCCAGGAAGGAAATTTTCCCCAGGCCAGGCTGTGGGAGGGTTGGCTTTTTGTTGGGTTTTTTTGCAGGGAGGGTTGGTCTGCCTTCCTGGGGATGATAGTTCATGGTTCATCTGCTGAGATCATATGGACATGTCTCTCCTAACGTCTGAAGTTGCAGCAAGGGAAGTTCAGGTTAGATGTTAGGAAAAAACTTTACTAGGAGAGTGGTAAAGCACTAGAGCAGGTTACCCAGAGAGGTTGTAGACTTTCCATCCTTGGAGGTTTTTAAGATGTGGCTAGACAAAACCTTGGCTGGGATGATGTATTTGGGGATGGTCCTGGTTGGAGCAAGGGGTTGGGCTAGATGACCTCCTCAGGTCCCTTCCAACCATAATTTTTTATGATTCTATTTATTTTAATCAATTCCTTGCCATTATGCGGGTCTCAGATGCTTGTGGAACTGTGATCATTTCTCTTCTCTAGGTGAGGTGTGTTATTTTTATGATTGAAATAGTTGGTCCAGCTGAAGGCTTTGGGCTTGGTGTAAGGTGAAAAGTAACAACCTCCGATTTTCCAGGAGGCCCAGTGTAAATGATCTAGAGGTCCCAACTTTCCAAGGAACTTGGGTTGCAAGGTGGTCTCTCTTGCATCTGTACAGAGCTGGGCATATTCTTGATGCTTAAAAATGAGGCTCAAATATTCGAGGCCTAATGTACCCTCAGTTATGCATGCACAGGTGTCTTTGAAGTCTGAAGATCAAATGTGTCTTATTTTGATAGGTCTATTTGGGAAAGGCACCTGGAAGGGGGAATTTGACAAACAGAGGAAAGGGACTCATTTGCAGGTGCAAGATGGTTGGGCATCCTATCTCTAGCTGACCTTAAATGATAAGTGTATATACTCAGTGTACCCTAAGAGAGGGAAATGAAATCTACAGCTTTTAGTTGCAAAATATGCAGTAAGATGGTTGAAGCAAGGTGGCAAGCGTGGTATTTGGAATAACAGTGAACCAGGAAGAGTTGAGTGGCTTTTCAGGACGCAGAGTTTGTACAAGACCGGCAAAAATAAGCGAGAAGGAGAAACATCAGTGTTGGTCAGCGTGCAGAGAGAAGTGATCTAAGCTGTTGGCTCTGCGCTATAGGCCATTTGGACAGAAGCTAAGGATAATAAAGGTAGCTACTGGATCATTCTTGGCTATTGCTTTAGACCTCCAAGGCAGCCTGGATAGTGTTTAACAGCTGAGAGCAGTATTGGGTGGTTCAAGCTGATCAAAGTAGACGGATACTGCACAGTTTTATCCTAATTAATAACTTAGGATGGTAACCTTCTTCAAGAGGAACTTGATGTGAATTGTATGCTCGTCCAGCTGGACAGTTTGTATTGGTGGTGCTCAACTTTCCAGCCATGTGGGCTAGATGAGTGGCCCGGGCCATTCCACGGGCTGGATCCTGTCTGTGGGCTTGGCCTGTGAGGGATGCTCTGCTCCGGGCTGGTTCTGCTTCCTGGATCTGACTGCATGCTGACCCAACCCTGTGTGCAGCCAGATCCTGTACACCAGCCCAGCAACGTGCTGGCCCAACCTCCATACACTGCATCCAGCTGCTGGATGCCACTGCACCCCTGGCACCAAATTCCCAGGCTTATGGGGAGACCCATGGGACAGGTGACGGCTTTGCCTGCTGGATCTGGTCCTCGGGCCACAAGTCTATATAGTAAATTTCTACAAGCTAGTTTCGGTGCAGTTTTAAGACAAAGAAGATGTACTAATTCTGTGTTTGTCCAGTCCCTTACTAAATGAGCTAGGTCTGGTTAAAAGATCAGGAAAGTGCAGGCTTTCACAGCTGCAATATCTTAAATTTAAGTGATATAGTTCATATAAGAGGAGCAGAGCGCAGGCAAATTTGATAGGAATTATTTGACAGGAAATACTCTAAGGGATCTTGATCGGATCTCCTTACTAGTAGGGAATTCTGTTAGAGAAGTGAAAAAATATTTAAGAAATAGTTGGAATAGCTATAATTATAACTTCTCCCAGCTTAATCTAAACATGGGAAAAGGCCAGAGGCCAGTATGGTTAAGCAAGGCTCTAAAGATTAGTATAAGCAATAAGCAAAAGTACTTAAAAATATAAACACTCCAGTGAAGAAGAACATTGGGAGACCTGTAAAAATAATCAGAAGTAAGTTTAAAAAAGTTAATTTAGAGAAGCAAGGGAAATTAGAGTCTTTCAAGCGATATTATCTATGCTGTCACAGATGCAAGGAAAAAAACAAAAATGGAACTGGAGGCTGGCAGATATGACAAATGCCTGCTGTCCTACTGGGTGCAGGAGCATGGTGAGGAAACAAGGAAGGGGCTCCTGGGATCATGCATCATGAGTTTAAACTATCCAGCTGTGGTTGGGTATGAGGTTATTCTGTCTGGGGAGTCATAGGTGACCAGGCATGATGCTGGCTCTGTCACTGCCTGGCATGGGATTTGGTCACAGGCACTGGCTAGCCTTAACCATGCTAGCTGGATGGTCCTTTGACTTCTTAGATCTGGGCTGCTTAGTTTGCGGAAGAATGTGGCTGGAGACTGGTGTCTTTTCATTGTAGGCAGAGATCAAGGTGTTTAACTTTTGCAGAAGAACTGGTATAATTTAACCCATGATGTGGTTAGGAACAGGTGTGGTAAAAACTAGTGGATACTCTTGTGATACTTGAACCATGGCTTGGACTAAATTGAAATAAACTGCTCATGAACTGCAGAGTGCATGCATATACAACTCCCGTTGACTTAGCTAGGGGAATAAGGGAATTGTCGGCTGAAAGTGCAAGTCGGAAGGTGTGGACATGAACGAGCTACTGTGACGTAGGTGGAGATTTCTAGTGCATCAGCCGCTCTTTCATGAAACACCAGGCTACAGGGAGTTAGCTTTTGATTACCATGGGGTAAGTGTGCGCGCACAGGCCGTTACCAAACAGGAGGTGACACGCCAGTAATGCCTGCTCTCATTTCTCTCTTGGTAATATGTTCATGTGTCGGTGTGCTATAGTTGCTGGCTCTCTAAATAAGAGGACAACACAGTGACGCTGTATGAATATGCAGAGCTGCTCATTTCTTAAAACGAAATGGCTTAGCGCATGTTGAGTGGTGTTGTGTGACAATCTCACGCGCATGTGAGGAACCAGTGACGCGGCTTCCCATTGGAGCACAAGAGTATCATGTGGGAGATGTAAACTGGGGTTTTTCAAAGTATCTTAAGGGATTTGGGTGCCCTGCTTCCTTAGGCTCCTTTGAGAAATACCAACCTTACAGTTTACTGCAATTAGAAAAGCTGATAATCATTTGCTCAGAGCCCTGCCCAGATATTATGCCTATGGCCACATACCTGGCTCTTAACAGTCCACCAAATGGATTTCTGTGCATGCACTTTCAAAACCCTCAGGAATTCATTTGCTCACTCAGTTGCAGGCAGCTCATGTCTTCACGAATACATAGGATGAATACTCACTTCAGGGTTACTTGGCTAATGAATGATGGAAAACTCTGGACACTCTTCAACAGCGCCCTTCCCCCCAGCCTCAGAAACCAGTGCTTCCAGAACTGTGCTGGGTTCTACGAGCACCGACTTCACTAAAAACCTGGGTTGGCGGGTTCATAGAGCCATAGGTGTTAGGGTCGGAAGGGACCTCAAGAGATCATCGAGTCCGACCCCCTGCATAGGCAGGAAAGAGCGCTGGGCCTAGATGACCCCAGCTAGATGCCTATCTAACCTCCTCTTGAAGACCCCCAGGGCAGGGGAGAGCACCCCTCCCTTGGGAGCTCAGTCCAGAGGAGGTGGTGCTCTCCCCCAATTTATCGCGTTGGTGTCCCGATAAATTCAAAAGGCAGTGTGTGTTCAATGACTAGTATTGAAAGTTTAACCCAGGATGAGGAGTTGAGTAATGTTTTCACCATAGGCGTGTTTGTGGGTGTTCCTTGGTGTTCTCCAAAATGAAACAAGTTTTCTGGAGCCTCAAGACATGAATGAGCTTGATGGCTTAGGAAGGATTAGGTACAAGAAATCTGCACGGACTTTGCTGGAGAGAAATGCAGAAGTGGCTGCTCCTTGTGTATATGCATTTAACATCCAGAGTCGTTAGGTGACCGTGTGCGCGCCACGAACAGTTTACTTCTGGAAAGAGCAATGTAGGTTTCTGGTTAATTCTAATTCTCTTACTGCGTATCTTCTCCTAGTTCATTAATAACCGCAACCTATTCTAATAAACGCTTTCCTTGTGGCATTCAGTAATGCGTCGTCTTGTGAACAAGTCGAAGTGCATCCATAAATTTCAAGCAGGTTCGTTGTCGTTCAAGCTTGGCTTGAATAGAAGTAGCCCTGCCCAGTGCTGTAAAATGTAGTAGGCAACTTGTGCGTGCATTGCCAGCCCACTGTTATTTTACTTTGAGAGTTCTTTCGGGTTTGATAAGAGTCTTTTTTAGCTTTTATGGCGCTTTCTTTTTGTCTGCCTCCTCTTATCTTGTTGTGGTAAACACGCCATAGCTTATTAATTGAGGAGCCGGAGCTTCGTTTACAAAGGCAGATTCCCTATTTTAAATAAAACCCTCACTTGCATACAGATGTTGGGCTGCAGAGCTTTTAAGTGACCAGTGGATAGAAAGAAGCATTTATTTTTGTTACTGCCTTTGACAGAGAAGAATGTTTTCCCCCAGGGGTATAATATTGCACAACTGACCTAGTGCAGTAGAAAGTTTTTCCTCCTTCCTTTGGACCAGGCAGGCCAGTCTCGTCCCATAGCGGTTAGCAAATGTGACGACCCCCTTCTCTCCCGATTCCTACCACATTGCATTCTGCGCCTTTCTAGATCGCAAGCATCAATCTCCCTGGTGGCTTTGCAGTGAAGCGATGAGCGCAGGCCTAGTTGTCAGTCCCGTTGTCAGATTTAAACGGGGTAATTGACTCCAGAGCAGGGATTTGCTTCGGCATCCCAGTTCCCTAGATCAGGGGGCTGGATCTGGGCTGCCAAGTGATTGCAACCAGCCTTGCTCCTTCAAGATAGTTGCCTTAGATGTCTGGTAGCCAGGTAGTTGTTGTGCCACGTCTCTGAGGTGGGCACTACCAGCCTGGCCCTTCCTCTCTGCAGCCCGCTCCTGGCTATCTGCTCTGACTGCCCCTTGTTAAGGAGCAGATGCTCTCCAGCCTTGCTCTCAGAACGCCAGTCCTAGCCGCTCTGCCTTCTTCCCTCGACCGTCTTCCAGCCTCCAGCTTGCTGCTTTCAGCGGCTCCATGCAACCTCCTTCCTGTGCTGCTGCGTCTCTGCAAATCGGCATAGGAGCACTTTATTGGGGCCACTTTGCGGGCGGACTGTCTGGCGTGCACTGAAGATCTCTCTGAGATAAAATATTGCAGGTTTTATAGGTTATAAATGTTCCCGTTACTATGGACTCCAGTTGGTGATTTCATGTCCTGCCTCAAGACAGTCACCTGTGATGCCAGCCTTAGCTTTGGACCAGAACTTTTTGCTGTAATTTTTGTTCATTGAGGATTAATTTCTGTTATGCTGACGCAGCTGTTGGGTTTTTTTTTTGCTGGGGGTGGGTGGGGGTAGGGGAAGAGCCATCCTGAGCCCATGGTCCATTTGTCGTCAGCCCGTGACTTGCTGTCCTTCGTTTGGTCAGAGGCACGGTGACGGCCCTTGCAGTTTCATCTTCGCCAGCGTTGAATTGCATGCCGGCCTGTGCAGTTGCATTGATGGGCATCTTCTCTTGCCTTGTTCCACTCGCCGGGGTTGTCGTCTCTTGTGAGCGTTGACTTGCATATTTGCATTTCAGAAGTGTATGTGCATCCCGCTCAGCAGGCTGCAGAGGCAGGGATTGTTAAAGGATGCATCCGCCCTCCCGAAAAAATGATCCGTACTCAAGGAGCCATAAGTTTTAAGGCCTGCGTCCAATGACCAAACTCTACCTTTGTTTTTTTCTGCAGATACTTATACGGCTAGTGTTGTGACACGATCTTCGACATCTCTCTCCTTTCAATACCTCTGGCAGGGAAGTGGTGTTTCCCTGTTTAATAGATGAGGAAATGGGACGGAGATGAAATACCTTGCAGAAGATGAGGTGGGAAGCCTGTGGTAGAATAGGGAATTAGGCAGGTGTGTTTTATTACCTTTAACCACCAGACCATCCTTCTTCTCAGTAATTACCCGTTTACATGAAAGCAGCAGGCTGTTTGCCTTTCTACCGAAGGGAAATAGGTGTTAGAGTTGTGGCCGCTAGCCTCTTGTTCAGAGGTGAGATGTGGGCTCGGTAGCTACCCACGTCCTCTGAAGTGCTAGGGCACTTCCACGTGCAAAATCTAGTTGAAATTCAAACCGCTCAAGACAGATTACACCCCACGTTTATTCTGGGGCACTTAGATGCCCTTAAGTCCTGGTGCTGGTGCCCCGGTGTGCTGTTTCCAGCAGATTGCAGCACCACGGGACAAGAAGAACGAGCTTTGAATGAAAGGAGAGGGTTATTATGTTGTGTAACTGAGACAATCAAAGCAACCCTAAGGCGAATTCTCAGGCCTGTTCTTTGTTTTCCTTCTGGCATTTTTGCAAGCAAGTTGGATTTATCTTGCTATCAAATGAGAGCTTGACAGGAGCGCAGATGGTGTTGACAAGGACTCCCCAAGAATTGGCAAGCATTTGCTGCTTTGCCTCATCCTTATGCCTCTGCCCTTCCAACAAACAGTCACGCAATGCTATGAAGAGGAGCATACCGCCCTTCCCTTGTTCCTACACCTGACAGATCTGCTGTTTTATTTCTCCATAACTTTTCCAACTTTTTGTTCCTGTCGTCTTCCTTATTTATTTATTTTTTTTTTGAAATTACCTTTCTGCTAAACGTTCAGAGCAAAGTAGGCTGCAATACAGGAGTCGGCAACTCCAGTCCTGTTCCTAGCACGCTTAACGAGCAACAGAAAATAAGGAGGGGAAGTAACCTTGATGTGAAATCGTAATGTATGACATACGATCCAGAACACGCCACGCAATGTGGTATATATACACTCTGAATCATAATAGGACACAACTTTATGATTTTTGTGGGGAATTCTGCCGCTGCAACAACTTTTTCTAACAAATGGCATCGCTCATTGGACTGAAACTAGGAAGGGCTCGTCTTCAGCTTGTCTCACACGTCAACCTTTTTCTCTTAGAACGGACTATTTGTTTCTCCGGAGTTTAACTAGGACACGTTTGACATCGTGCATGTGTGTATAGGTAGGAGAGACTCAATTAGACCAGGCTTCCAGCAGTACAAATCCAGGGAAAAGCCTGGAAGCAAAGTCATCTACTTGCTGTTTCTTAGCCAAGTGCTGCTTTATGGCCTTTGGTTATCAGCTAACTTGTACTGCTCTTAGTAGTCGTAACGAGTTTATAAAATACACGGTTGCTTGGGGCAAGTATCCTGAATGTTTTTTGGGGTTTTTAGTGCTAGGGTTTGCAAGACTAGAGAATATTACGAATGCCAAAGCATTCAGTGATTTTTTTTTTCTTTTTTTAAATCATTCCTCAGGTTTAAACCTTACTTCTTGCTACCAGACTACAGCTCTCCCCTAAGCGTGCATCCCTCTGATCGTTCTATTAAATTATTAAATGTAACATATCTCTGATAACTTACGTGATCCTGTAAAAGTATTTTTGATGCAAGCACGCCAAATAATTTTTACACAACTAAGCATGTGTTTAGAGAAGTCCTCAGAGAAGCAGAGGTTATGAAGGTTGGGTTTTTTTATAATTTGGTGTATGGTGATATGAGCTAAGTTGTTCTCAGTGGTGACAGCTGACAGAACAAGGAGCCATGGGCTCAAGTTGCAGGAAGGGAAGTTTAGGTTGCATATCAGGAAAAACTCTCTCGCTAGGAGAAGGGGGAAGCACTGGAATGGGTTATCGAGAGAGGTGGTGGAATCTCCTCTTTGGGGGGTTTTAAGACCCAGGCGGACAAAGCCGTGGCTGGGATGATCTTGTTGGTAGGCCTGTCCAAAGCTTTGGTCCCTGATTCGATTCGGCCTGATTTTCTGTGGCCAAATCCCCAAATCGAATCAGAGGACCGTTGAATCTCTCTCCTAATCACATCGGAACCTTCCAAATCGATTCGGAAAGATTCGGTGATTCGGACATAGACACAGTTTTAAATGTTTTTTCTACGTAACTCTAGGTAACAGGTGGCTCGTGAACGCTGCAATGCTGGGGTGCATGGAGTATCCCACAGGATCGCAGGGTGGTGGTCCCAGTACACACTTTTTCTTCTTAATGGGGGGAGGGTGTGTTACTAAGAATAGGGAGCCATTGAAGAGGGGTAAATCAAATCGTTCCTGTAATGATTCTCGTTGCTCAGTTGAGTTTTTACGTCAACCTTACCAGTATGAGCACTGCTTCATCAGACTGGGGCACCGTATTCTACCCCAGTCTGGTTACAAAGTGCTAGGTGACTGCTGACAAAGCAGCAGTATTTTATCTGATATAACATTGAGCTTATTCCCCACCCTACTCTTAATTTTTGTTACAGCTACTTCTTACTCGGTCTGTTCAGCTAGATTTCAGAGATATCCAGCATGCTCAATGGGTAGGAAAGGTTTGACTCCATGAGAGTAAAGATCATCTTTCAGACTGCCAAGGGAAACTTGTGAACATTTCTTTTTGCTGTTTATTGCCATGCAAGGGGAATTGGAGTGCGTTGGCTTTATATGGCTTCTTTTTTAAAGTTCTTTTTTTTTTTATTAAAAGGAAGAATTTACTTTGTGTTTGACTGTTTTTGCCATCATTTCCCTAGCAATTCTTTAGTAGTTACAGCGAGTGGTTTCCACTCAAACAAAACTAACAATCTGGTTCTGCGAGGGAGACCATCTCCAAAGTACCGGGGTGGCATTGCACCAAGCATCCATGCCAAAATTGTATGCCAGGCTTTTAGGACTGTGCCAGTAACTAGGCCAGTTTTGGGGCTTCGAGGCAGACACTATGCAGCATGTGGGTTTTAAATGACAAACAGGTGCCGATACGCAGTGCCACTTCTTGTGCGTTTGCTCGTTTTTCCATCTGCTTTCTGTACCAAACAGCAGCAGAGTGGTGAAGCTCGTCAGCGTTCCTTTTGTGCGAACATGAGAAACCACATCAAGGGGAGATTACAAGGACACAGAGACCATTGTCATTATTAGTTTTTTAAATAATTACCCACTGGAGTTGCAGTAATTCTTGGGAACCTGACAAAGGAACTGGTGTCCTGAGGGAACTGGCTTTTTCAGTTGCGTGTCTACCACAACTCGTTGTGTGGGCACATCTGAAGAGGCCATTTACGGACATACATTTGCCTTGTCTTGACTTGTGCCGTTACCTTATTCGTAGTAGGAGTAGCAGTGCTAGTGTAGAAGACCCAGTGCAATGGGCAGTGAGCATGTCTGTAGGGAAACGAGGCCTCTTCTGGAGAACTTGCTTGGACAGATGCGACAAAGTATGGAAAGGGAAGCAAAGGCCAAGAGAGAAGTGATGTGGCCAAAATCGCAGTGGGCAGATGGGCAGGGGCAGGGATATACCCCGGGGTTCCTGACCCTAGTGAAGGGTGCTAGCCACTAGACCAAGCTGCACGTCTGTCGTCTGCGAGAGTCCTCGGCCTTTCTTTTTTGTGCCCAAGTCAACTCTAGCGTCCCCCATGTCTCCTTCCCAGTGTTGGCATGAATAGCATGATAAACAGTTTCCCTTAACCTCTGCTTTCCTATGTCTGCCCAGGTCAGCCAGGTTTTCCTGCTAAATTTATCTGGTTTCTTCTGCATTACGTCTCCATTGCTGCTTTTGCCTTTCAGCCCAGATCGTTGCTCTGTGGCTTGCCTGTCTAAAGGTGCCACATTCGGGGAAGTCTCTCATGGAGCAGAAAGAGCTGCCTATTCCCCAAATGCTGGCTTTCCCCATGACCCTAGGAAAGGACTTCTTTATTCCAATTTCTCTTGATTCTTTGGAGAGGTTTTAAATATGCTTTTTACAGCTATAATTTGCTTTATATACTAGTTGAGATACTTTGGTGAAGGCATCATTGATCATACTGCAGCTGATGGTTGTAAATACTGGAGAGATGAAGTTTGCAAAATACTTGCTGAGGCTTCCCAGTGTTGATCAGTGTATAAAGCCAGATTCCCAGGTTTTTTCTCATGAAAGATTTGAAGTCTTGAGCACCCACAGCTTCAGAGTCCACAAGGGTTGCGTTCTCCTTGCCTGACAGCGAGACTCTAAAGGTCATTGATAATCCTTCAGATCTTGAATCCAATGTTCCTTGTTGCAGCAGAACTGGTGAAAGCCGCACGCCCCGTTAAAATTTGGGTTTTTCAAACATCTGCTGCGTGTACACAGGAATTTTTGGAATATTGTCTTTATAAAGCGCACACAGCTCAAGGCAGCGGAAAAATAAATTTGGTGCTTTGACAATTTACATACATTATTTCCAGAAACAATAAGATGTATTTGGTGAAAAAATAAACAGCTGCTTGCCTCTGATGCCTTTGGGTGGCACAAGGCCAAACCTAATAAGTTTCCAAGGAGGACCTCTTTACTGAAGAGTGTTGGTTTACTACTTGTTTTCCTTTTATCTTTGGAAGTGTACAATTTTGAGAATTATGGGCATGTTATTAGAAACTATGTCAATAGATGGAAGTGGGTGCTGCTGTTGTTGCTGTCAGTACTCCAGTGAATAATTGTGAATCGGGTTTGAAGGTCCCGTTTCTTTTAAGAAGTCTTAGCAGACCAAAGTCAGGGTTTAAATGACCCAGCGAGGCTGGCTACGAGCGAGGTTTTTAATCTTGAGCGCTAGGTATTTTAGCACGTTAATCTTACTGTTATTGTTCTGGAGCTTTGCTAATCGCAGCGGTGCACCTGTTCGTTCAAGATAGCAGCTCGGGAGGACTGACGGAGCAGAACACCGTGCAAGTGTTTGGCATTCCCTCTAAGAAAAGAATTGATAACACATGTGGTATCGCCAGGAGATTTCTGAGCTGTGCTACACATTGATGTTGCACTGCTTTCAGTCAGTTGAATAAAGTATTCTGAACTAAAGGGGCGGCAGGGTGGGGGATGTTAATAATCAGGTAAAAAATATAGGCCAACTGAAACGTGACCAACCGACTTCTGTCCAAAGACTATGTTCCCCTGTGTCCCCAGGAATAAAGCTCCAGGGCACTTGGGAAACGAGTTGACGCTTGCAGTTGGTAAGGAGGTGGCAGTACCGATGGATACTGCCCTTCGGTAGCAGACTGACCCCGGGCCCGGGATCGCGGGCACGGAGGACTAGAAGCTCCGCGCTGGTCTCTGGGTGCCCGGAGCGATGTTGGCAGAAGAGCTCTGCAGTGGCAGCTAGTGCAGCGCTCATTGTTGTAGGAACTTGCCCTTAGGTACTTGATGCCACGTAGAGAAGCCACATCCAGTCATTGGTCAACACGTGGAGAGCTCTTGCGAGACTTTTTCCAAAGATCTTTAGGGATGGTACTACACTGGCATTTATCTTGCTGTCATTTTGAGGGAGACCAGAGCTGTGTTTCCTCTCCTCGTATCTCCTCCCTTCCACCGTGGCTTCTTGCATTGAATTGGCAGATGAAGTCATGATTCGATCAACTCTCGTTTTTCCAGTCACGAGTGCAACGAGATGCTCCAAGTGCATTTTCATGCAACAGGCATTAGGAAGTAAGTGGGAGAGTTCCCTTCAAGTGCTCTTGTAAAAGTATATCTAAAGACAAGTATGTATTTTGTAACAAGCCCCATCTTTACTGGAACAGATTGAATATTTTTTCACACTATACATTGGGAGTACTGCTCAATTTTGATAGCTGATGGTGGACCACGAGAACATGGGATGGGATGCAAGCATGGCCTCGACTTGCAGTCGATTTGCTTGGGCTCCATTGCCCCATACTCCAGTTGAGTGCAGTGGTCCCCATGTGTGCATCTGCTGGTATAATCCAGGTCCACCATTCATCTTTTAGAATCATTAACTTTCATGGTATGAGAAGTCCATGAATTGCTCCCTGGGCTGTTGTGCAGCATGCCCTTTGCAATTGCTTTGATTATACAATGCAGTAAATATGAAATGCTGAGTGCAAAGCTTACCAAGAGATCCCTCCAAGCTTCAGTATTGTACCCTGCCACAGTACCATGACTGGGACATGGCCCGTTTTGGGACTGTGGTTTTGAACGCAAATCCTGGGACTGAAGTAAGAAAACTTAAAAAAATAAAATAAAAAAATCGCTTGCTCTTGTTGAAGGTTTTTAAGGTTGGGGAAGAATGGCTAGGTCAAATTCTGCTCTTGGTTACACTGCAGAGAGCTGGGAGTTGCTTCAGATGACTGTGGGGTAGCAAAGGAGGGTTCGGATAACTGCCTGCATTAAATAACTTAGCGAAGGAATGACGTGTGGTGCTATCTTCCCGGCAAGCTTCCTGGAAAATCCAAGTCAATGCATGCGTGGGCCCTGATGGCACAACCCCTCAGCGCGCTGGTCCCATTAATGGTGCTGCGAGTTTTAGCAAAGGGCTTGCTGGTTTGCACCTTTGCAGCCCTTTTCTTGCTTGGACCCTGTGGCAGGCAGCCTTACTGCTGAACGCGGGGCGTCCTGGACTCTGCGGTGGACTCTACCCAGCTACTCTGCGGTGAATGAGCGTCTTGTAGTTTATTTACCCAGGAGAGATCAGCTGAGATGAAGCATCTGGTTTTCAGCAAGGCCCTGCTTTTTTTCATTTTACCCAGATTTCCAGCTGGGTTGATAAAGGCACAAGGAAGTTTTGCAGTGATCTGCCCTGGGTCACACAGTGAATCAATGCCTTATTTTAGACTTTTTTTTTAAGTAGACTTCCTAGCTCCCAGTCCTAGTAGTAATTGCTGAAGTTGCATAGCTATATATATATCTTTATATCTATGCATATATGTATCTATGGATATCCAATATTTATAGATCTAGTACTGATGAGATAATATCTCTCCTGCTGGGCATATGTATATAGATGAGTCCAGCTGAATTTTGGAGGGTTTTTCAAATTTGAAAAATAAGCTTATCAAAATGAAGCGTTTGTTTGATATGTAACTACTGGAAATACAAACTGGACAGGGAGGTGCAGCGGTGACCAGAAATACTTCGATGGATTCTATTCTGTATACATTGAGATTGAGTTCAAATGTTGTAGTTGATCATTTAGTTGACCGGGTGTTGGGGTGTGTACATTATTACATCGGAGATTTTGGAAGTGCCAAGCCACCTTTTCCTAATGCAGCCTCTGTGAATTTGTTGTTTCATTGCTAGGAAGGATCCCATGCTAGGAATTGGGTTTACCCTTTTCCACTGGGCAAATACTTTCATGTTGTCTGAAGGCAGCTGACGTGGACCCGGTTTCTAGCTTACCCCAGCCATGGATAGAGCTCCCTGCAGTGCCAGATTTAGGCTTAAGCTACAGTTTAGGACCTCACAGTATGAGGGGCCTCTAAATAAGAAAAAAAATATGGACTCAATATCAAGTTTTATAATAATCAGTTACTAAATAAGGGAGATATGGGGAAAATGACTCTCTAAATATGGACGTTTTTGTTCTAACATGACAAAAATATACATAAGTTGAATTATTTTTGTTGTATGGGGCCTCTTAAACTGGACACTGTTTAGGGCCTCAGCACGCCATAATCCAGCGCTGGCTCCCTGGATCGCTCCAGAGCATCTTTGAGCACAATAATTGTTGTCATCACAGTTTTGGAAATACAGGTCTGGTGGCAACTGAACAACACTTGCAAGAGCATGCATGACATCTTTCCTTTAGTGTGGCAGAATTGGAGTTGAGGTGTGCATCTTCAGCCCTGCAAGAAGAGGAAGGGAATGACCTAGAGAGTCCTGTCCTCCAGTTGTATGTGGAATAACCCCAAGGGCTGGTACCCTTTGTTTCTGTAGACCAAGGCTGTCTCTCTGTCTGCAGCCTGGTGTAGGACCTGAGCCAGCCTTGGATTTCCCACCAGGCGTCGTATCTCGATTTCCTTAGTGCCGCTCCCTTGGCAAGCTTGCGTTGACCAAGAGCTGCACTACAAGATGCTGTGCTGAAGCGGCACAAGCCCATTGTGCCCATGCCACCTCCCAGAATGGATGCTGGGCAGGGGCCAGAAACCTCTCTCTTCCTGGTCTCGCAGTGTGCAAGGCCCAGGCACGCCATGCCGCTCCCTGCCGCAGTCCTGCGCCGCTAGAATAAGGCACGGCCGAGCGTGAAAAGACTCAGCAGCAGAAACCAAACAGTTAAAGTCCTATCTGCGAGTGAAATCCTGTATGAAAACAAGCCTCCTGCTGCTGTTTGATCGTGGCTGTTAAAGGGACAACAGAGCCATAAATGTCTGTAGTGTTGCACGAGATTGCATCTTGTGTGTTTCCCGCAGGCCCCGCCAAGTTGCACGTCTCGGCCTTGTCTAGTTGCTTGCGACTGGGTTTGGGCAGTGCTGTCTGTCCGTCTCGCTCGGGCCCCAAGCTGAAGCAGAGCCTGGCTGTAAATCTCCGCAGCCCTTACATAATGCAGAGTGGCTATAGGCTTATTATTATGGCTTATTAAGTTTGCATGTTGCTTTCATTAAACCTTTAGCAGCTATGTTTTTTTAAAGGAGAGGGAAGAAAAAGAGGAGTTCACCCAGAGCCAAAATTAGTCATTTGAGAATTAAATTTTGCTTTCCATTTGTTTGCAGTGGAAAGAGGCTGCTTTTTGGCAGGCAAGACCATTGGGCTGAAGAGCGGCGCACAGTGCACGGGGAAAAGAATGGCACTTGCTTTGTAGCTACAGCTATAGTCATAAGCTGTTTGGTTCCTGCGGCTTTTACTGTCATTCCCTGCTATTGCTTTCCTTTCGTTAAGAGGAGGTTACGTGCTGACGGCAGCCTCCTGTGAGCAGGCAGGACACGGGTAGCAGCAGTGCAAGCTCTGCAACTTCCCAGAGCTTGGACTTGAAGAAGTCACCTTCAGGTGAGAGAGCTGTCCTTTCTTTGTTGCTCGCTCCGATCTTTGCTTCCCTGTAGAGACAGGCAGCATGTTTTTGGATAACAGGCTTCAACTCCCTCCGGGGTGGTTGCAAAGAAGGTGGAGACAGGACTGGCTGACAGGACGAGGAGCACTGGGCTCAAGTCGCAGTAAGGGAGTTTTGGGTTGGAGATTAGGAAAAACGTTTTCACTAGGTGAAACACTGGTATAAGTTACCCAGAGGGGTGGTGCGGTCTCCATCCTTGGAGGTTTTGAAGACCTGGCTTGACACCGCTCTGGCTGGGATGGTCTAGATGGGGCTTTGAGCAGGGGGTTGAACTAGATGTGACCTCCTGCAGTCTCTTCCAACCCTGGCTTTCTATGATTGCATGATTCAGGTAGGTCTGAGACTCTGCTGTAGTCTCATGTAGCACATGCATCACTGCACTAGTGGTGAGCACCATCGGGGGAGGCCGAAACACGGTGAAGAGCTTGGGTCACACAGTTCACTCTTTTCATCCCATCTTCTCCACCAGGGAAGACTTCTGCATCCAGCGGCCAGTTTTGGTTTTAGTAGGTACTTTGGTTCTGTAGTTTTTAATATAGAAGTTTTGGTTCTGCTGCCAGTTGCAAATATTCAAAAATCATATGGTCTTCTGGGTTTTGAGCCGTGAGGGCTCTCAGCTCAGGTTTTCAAATTTTTCTTTGTAACCACAAGGTCTACAAAACATGCTTCTGTGAAAGTGCAGTTTCCTAATCAGGGGAGAGTCCAGGAGCTTCACAAAACACACTATGGCATGAGCCTGGTGACAAAATTGTACAAGTTGATAATACTGACGCACGTGTACTGGTCAGCAGCTCCCCTTTGCCCATAGGAGAGAGGCCACATGCTCATTTAAGCTATTCTTTTAGACCTGCGTTTGGAAATAAATACTTTGTTTTCAATCTTGGCTAGGATTGAACAGCATGCTTAGAGATGTACCTAATTTCCAGTCTCTTCATCTTTCCATTCCCCCTTGGTAGTTTCTTGCCTTACCTACATCTTTAGGATTTAAATGAGAATGTGTTTTGTGCAGGAATCGGAGCCATACACAGCAAGAGCTCGGTGTAAAACAAGGTAGAGTTGGTATGAACCTCTCCAGGCCGCTCCGATGACAAGCCACAAGCTTGACTGGGAGGATGGGAGAGAGCTCACTGTCCATAGCCCCTCCAGATTTTCTGCCAAATGCATCCAGAAATGTGCTAATTAAATACAAATGTATGATAGAAACTAGAGATGGGACAGACCAATGAGGCTCTCTACTCTTCTTCCACCTCCCTTTCTGCATGTTCCCTCTAGCAAGCACCTGTTGGCTTTTGTGTTTTGGAAGATGGGTCTTCTACACTTTGATCACTTATTGCACTTATTGCACATTGGAACTAATTCCACTCCTACCCATGTGTCGGCTTCATCTACTTGCTGCTAAATATTTCTTATTTGGCTCTTTTAAGCTTTTTTCTGTCGGCCATCTGATCAGTTTTGTTGCTTACCTTTTGATTTTCCTCCAACTTCCCAGTGTGTGTTGGGCCCCAGAGATGACGTCAATTCTCCCGTCGTGCCAGAACTAAGAGATTTGAGCCTTTGGTTGTTCTGTGATGTGCTGTATATACGTCATCCACTACTGTGCTGGTACTTTCTTACTGCAGCTCTCTTATATTGTTAAGTCCTATCTAGTTTGCTTTCCATTCTTACCCCTGGGGTCCTGTTTCACATGATAGTTTTCCCTGGGTTTTTCATTCCCACTGGAGAAGAAATTAGAAAAGGCAGTTGCCAAGCTTCCTAACAAGAACTGTAGTGTAGACTATGGGATGTTACACCGATGGAGATCTCTGCTGGCCTTTCGTTATGTTATATCAGTTGAGGCCTCAGCTGTGCATATATTTCTGTACTTGAGAAATCGCCATGTATAAACACCAATTTGGGACTTGTAAAGAGAGATTTGAAACGGGATTAAAAATTGAACTGAGGGCCCATTAGTGAGGTGTCGTTGAGTTCGATGTCAGTCAAATAGCTCTAAATCGTGCTAAAATAACAGCATGCACCGAGCAAAATTTGCTTGCTACGTTCTGCCTTGGGCAGCTGAGTTCCTGGACATAAATAGACCCATCTAGTTTAGGTTCGATGCCTAATTTTTGTAGAGATGCTTTTAATTAAGTTCTGGGGAGAGAGATTTATAAGCGCAGCGACAGTTGCTCTTAACCCATCCAACGCGGTTCCTCATAGACACCCCAGGAGAACAGAGCGTGGCCATTGCTTTAAATTGGTTTTGTTGAGACGTAGAGCCCATGCCCAAGGGGCCGTGCGAGCGCCCTTTGGGAAACCGCCTGTGCTGATGGGCTTATGGGAAATGACTGCACCGGGACTGGGAGGGGAGGGAGAAAACGCACTCCACACCCTGCTCCCCCTCTCCCTTTTTCCTCTTTGGCACCACATAAAACAACATCTCATCTGGTACAGCGTGCGGTTCTCAATGAGCCTG
>JAGPOW010003447.1:30647983-30659062 GCA_030014935.1 Caiman crocodilus | reverse complement strand
AGTGGGAACGTTTCTAAAATGCTTACCAAGCATGCGCATAGGAGAGCAGATTCGGCGCAGTTGCTCAAGGGTCAGTCCGGATCAGCTCCACTTATCTAAGCACAGTCATCCTAGATCCAACCTAATAAACCTGACAACAACTTTTCTACCAAAGTAGCTCTGTGACCTTTCGATTCGAAGGATTCCTTCTCTTTGAACATGTAGTCAGAACAAAGCCTCATCATCCTCAACCAGGGCACCACGGCACCGGGGATGCCTTGATCCTTTCCAGGGGGGTGCAGGGTGTCCCACAGTGTTAGGTGTGCAAACATGATTCACAAGCTAAGCCCAGAGATTTCCTCTCAAAAACCTCCTGCCCTGTTATGATTTTTCTGAGTTCCTTGTAGCAGAAAAATTGCTCTGTTATTTTTCTGCACTCAAAAAACGAAGGAAAACTCAAATGCTGGCATTTTCCAAAGAGTGCTCTGAGTCAGGAAAAGGTGGAGAACCACTGTCATATCCCCAGACAAATGCAAAGATTGGCTTTGTCATGGTGAGAACCAGTAAACTAGAACATAGTTTCTCAGCCTGTGGTACGTGTACTGCAGGGGGTACACGGGTACCCCAACACACTTTCACCCTCTTTTCCTATGGCAAAACTATGGCAAAAAATTTGGTGCAATTTAAAAAGTTTAATTCCCCAGTAATAATTTGGGGTTCAGCCCACCTAGCTTTGGCCCATGTCACCTGTAGCCCAAGTACATAATTGAGTTGTGCAAAAGGTGGCAACCCTACCCATGCCAGATCAGACATCTGTCATATCACAGCCTTATATACACAGCCCTTCTTCCAACATATGGCACACTTCAGTTTGTAAATATAAAATCCCCTGGAAAATTGAGTGTTGGGGTACTTATTAACCTTTTCAGAAGTTAGGGGGCACTTGCTACTTGAAAGGTCGAGAAACACTAGACTAGATGACCGTTGACTCAGGAGAAAGGTGGAAGGAAGCTCCTTTTTCTTAGTTGGCCGATCCCCATCTCACTGGCCATGCCACGGACACTTCCCCCATCCGTATGTAGGGAGTAGCGCTTTTGCCCGCTCCAAAAAAGAAAATTCGCTTAGCCCGTTAGTCTCTTTGTTCCTTACGTGACAGCTGGAAGATCCTTCTGGGTGGGTTCCTGAGGCCCCTCGTTTGCGTAGCGTACTTTCCAACCACGGGATGTGCCTCAGTGGCCGAACAGAAGATCACCGAGATCTTCACAAGTGCCGTTGAGCTGACGAGCACACGAGGATTGGTCTTGTTCGTAGACTCGTGCATTTTATCAGGAATGTGGTAGGTTCAGGCTGTTGAGTCGGTTGATACCTTTTCCACTTTTCAGCCTGTTCGCCATACGTTCGCGTGTCGGTGGGGGTAGCCAGATTCACTCAGGTGCTCGCAACTGTTTATGACCTCGGTGTTGGCAGCTGTGCAACCTCTATGGAGACTAGCATCTGGTGTACGTTCGCTCATGGCAAAGAATGACGATTCCCAAAGGAACAGTTGGCTGGCGCCTAGATGGTGGCAGACCAAAGGGAAAAACAGCACATTTTTAAATTAGAGTGCCCTCCCTCCCCTGCTTCTGATCTGCAAAGGACAGTGTCGCTTGAAGACAATTTACAGATAGTTACTTTAGCCTCGGGGGTGTAGTCTGCTCTCAATATTCAGTTTGGCTCGTAAACGGGATGCATCCTAACCTAATTAAATGCACCGAGTATTTTTACAGCATGCTGAAGAAAATAAATTCACTACTTCTTGCTGCAAATGGTTGCACTTCAATGGAAAGCAGTGGAGTAACTTCTTCCCCTGGCATCGGGTGTCTGCAGTTCAAACTCGGATGCCTGCGAGGCGGTAGGGTAGCCCGGCAGGAGAATGAAAAATAGGGCGGAGGTTTTGGTGAGGTTTATAACTGTTCTGGTTAATGCTCAGGGGATCGGACCTGCTTTTATCTCTTTCCCATCCTGGCATAACGCTTCTGCCTCCTGGCATTGTCGTGCTCTCTTCCCTAGGGATGAAGTGCAGTTTGAGTGGATCAGCACACTACTTCATTTTCCTTTCTTCTCTTCATTTTGCAGCATATAAAAATAATGCTGTGGGTAAGCTGAAATTACTCATGCTCCTTTTCATGTTAAGGCCGAGACCCTCAGCTGGTATGAATCAGGAAAGCGCCATTGGCTTCTGTTAGGAATCCAAGGCCTAGCTCAGGGGTTTTCGACCTTTTTTAGTCTCAGTACCCCCGGCAGCTGGATGCCGAGCAGGGGAGGGGGCTGGCGTACGGCTGCGTGCCCAGGGGAGGCGAGGGAAGGGGTGGCCCGTGGCCAGACGCCAGGGGGTGGCGCACGGCCGGACGCCGAGCAGGGAGGCGGTGGATGGAGCACCGGTGCCTCCCCAGAGCAGGGCTGGGGTGGGGTGAGGGCAGCAGCACCCCTCCACGGGCACGGAAGCTCACCAGGCTGGAGGGTGGCAGTGACTGCCATCACGGTCGAGCTTCCCCAGCCCGCAGAGGGGTGCCGCTGCCCTCGTCCTGCCCCTGGGACGGGATGGCGCTTCGTCCCTGCCTGCCTCTGTGTAGCCCCTGGGATCAGTGCAAGTACCCCCAGGGGTATGCATACCCCCGGTTGACGATCCCTGGTTTATCTTCTACTCAGACTGTTTCAGTATCGGAGGTCGGTTAGGAAAGACGCCCTTATGTAAGCACAGTCATTAAACTGTAGCAGGGGTTGATACCAATGTAATTTACCCCATTTCCCACGTGGGTATGTGATGTGCTGATGGAAGCACACCTCTGCCATTGCTCTTGCGTCAAAGTAGTGCTTTAACGCTATCTGCGGAGCTAAGTTTTGTGACTAGCTATATCCCCTGATGGTCTTCCTTCAGTATTTGGCTCCTTTTGGTCTCATTCAGACTATAGGATCGGTCACTTAATCCTTGTCTTGTGCGCTCCCCGATTAAACTCCAGCATCCCCAACTCTGGGTCCAGGCCTGCGAGCACTTGCACACGGGCATTTTTCCCTCATAATTACTCTTCCTAGTTTCACCGAGATTAGTTGCACGCACCAAGTGTTTTCAGGATTGAAGCCGCGGCATCACGAGAGAGTGCTGCTGATGGGTTTTTTCTGTAAACGGCGCGCGAGAGACAGATCGTCAAACAACAAATGACCTCAGGATAGGAGTAACGGAGTCCTCTTCGTTCCCAAGGGAGGCCTGCGGGGAGATCTCGAGCTAAACTTGGGGAGTTTCCGAAGGCGGCTGCAATCTGCTTCACTCTCAGGTTTTGGTTCTGTAGAAAGTAAATTAGATATCATCAAAGGGATAAAGCAAAACTATGTAGTGTTTCTTCCAGATTTCCCATTCTGCCCTTGGCACTGTATCAAAGTGCTGAATGTGAAAATTTTCAACTGTGAAACAAGTAATTGTGTGCTCTTATCAGCAGTTTAGTGGGAAGACTTATTAAAGCTGTGATACATTATCTTAAACTTTGAGTACTCTTCCTTCCATTTATATGGACTTGAACTTTCCATAGCAGCTTTGATAAACTTTTCAACAGGGCTTAAAGAGCTAACAAATAATCTCATTGCACCCTACAATTGAAAATTGTTAGCCTTCTGCTAATCGGGTACCATGTGTGCTTGAAATAAAAATATCCATTTATCTCGGTCCCTTCCCCCCCTTCCATTCCTCCAACTTGTATTGTTGAAACGGTCACTGGCAGGTAATCTGGCTCTCAAATTTTGCCTGTGTTTCAAAATTAAATGTATAAGAGGCTAATATATATATATATATATATATTTTACATTTACATATTGAAGAAATGTGCTTCAAAATATTTGTGCTCTGTTTGACCCCCAACTCATGTGCACCAAAGAGGCATAAAGAGCATGTAACTAACTAAAAATGCAGATTTTTTTTGTTTAATATAGTGATCCAAGATGAAGAAAGGTAGTAAAAGTGTACGTGGCTGTAAACAAAGAAATGAGAAATATTGACATGTTTTCCATCATCGCCATGCTTCTGTTTAATCATTAGAAAAAAGATGAGGATTTGCCTTTAAACATACTCTTCAACACCATTGTCCTTTTGACAGTGGTACCTATAATACAGAATGTGTTAGTAGTGAAATCACTGTTGTCTGCATAAATGATGTTTCATTTCCTCCTCCGGATCACTGGTTTCCAGGCCGTCTTTGCACGACACTGCAGTGCTGCGTGGTTGACTTTTAGCCTCTGTTTCTCTGGGGTACTTTGTGATTTTTTTTTTTTTTCCCCGAAGTGAGCTGCTACTTTCAGAATGAATTGCTTGTCATCCAAGAGCAATGCTGGAAGGACCCCGAGCTTTACAAAATGCTGTATTAGTGCACCAGGGCCAAAGGGCGGTTCATACAAAGGACTTCAATGTTGTGTTCATCTTGGATCACATTATTAAATCCCAGGTGTAAGAGCAGAGATGTTAGAGGGCAGCTCCATTTCCAGGGGAGCGGCAGGGATGGCAGCAGTTCTTGTGCCCCCTGCCCCTCAGTTATGCCGCTACTACTCCGTAAGAGAGAACCTGTTGGCCAACGTGACTTGGTTAATGAGAATACGGATTTAGTAATGTCTTCCTTGTTCCCAGCAGCTTCTGGATTTCCTGTCTCCTGTTGCGAAGGCATGTCATCAGTGCGCTAATCAAATTGAATAGATGTGTGCTGATGTATCCTACTTGCCTTCCGCGTGTTGAAGTTTGGAAGATCAACAAATAGCTGTCATTAAGCGCAGCATTTAGTGCAAGCATCTAACAAGCCATCCCTAAAAGTCAGCATGGATCAGCCAGCCACATTCGGCGTTGAAACAAACACTAATGTGAGGTATAATGACCAAGAGGATTCTTATTTTTTATGCTGGTGCAACTCAACTTTGGTTGGAGAGGGATTATCCTTGGCATGTCACAAGATCCCATATTGCCAGTACCGACTGGAAGCTGTCATCTCAGCTCTCCGCATTTTATTCTGACGTGGAAACGTTCAGGACTGGACGCTGCCCCTTCCATGATTGGTATTGCAAGCGATCGTGTTGTACAGCACCTTGCATAAGCTCCAAAAACATCTTTAATCTTCCTAAGCATATTTTCATCCCTGGTCACTCCTGGCAAGAGGCTGCTTCAGTACCTCATTCCTCTCTTTTTATTCAAGACTGTCCTCTAATTTCCAGCCTAAATTTGTTTCTGGCCAGTTTGTAGCTGTTTGTTCTTGTGCCAGTATTGTTCTTTACTTTTAAGTAGTTCGTCCCCTGCCTGGGTGTCCTCCTTCCCACCCCTCTGCCCTTCCGCATGTTTTGCTGGTTTAACCAAGACAAGCTCTTTATTGCCTTCGCACGCCATCCCCTCGATGATCTCCAGGGCCCTCCTCCACACCTGACCCACTTCAGCATTCATCTTTTCCTGCGTGCAGTTATTTAATCAAGTTGGTCCCCAGGCTCGTCGTTGAGGAAGCTCCTGGCGGCCCGACCCGCTGGCGTCTCCCAGTTTCCAACCTGCCTGACTGTTCCTGTGCTGATCCCCGTTTTCTCCAGCTTAGCTAATGTGTGTGGAGCTGTTATCCAAACTTTTACTAGGTCTAGGTGAGCTTTCCTCGGACCCTACGGGATGTGGCGACCGGTGGTCCCTGCTTCCTCTTCTGAGTTGCAGTACCCCTCTGCTTCCCCTTTGGGTGGCTTCCCAGAAAGGTGCCTCCTCCAGCCAGCCGGCCCGTTTCTCGCTACGTAACGGAGCCAGCACCAGGCTGGTCTGTGGTGCGACATCCTCGGGTTGGCTGCAAGGCAGCTGGTTTCATCCCAGGGCTGTCGCCACTTGCTCTGTTTTTAAGAGCACTGATGTAGGTGTTTTGCCTGTTAGATGTGGGCACTGGCTGTCTGACTGTCTAGCTGTGATTTCAACTACAGCTTTCGTCTGGAGTCTTTTATGTAGAAGTCTACGCCGCACGTTGTCCAGAGGAACAAATGTCCAACTTGTTTTGTAGCATGAAATCGTTTATGCAAGCGAGCATTAGCAAAAGGGACTAGTGATACCCTGCAAGGACTGCCGTGGGACTGGAAATCGGTGTCCCCAGCTTGGAGCACTGGAAATGAGGCCTAATGGTTGGCCACAGGAACAAGAAGCGAGGCTATTCTGCTGAAAGAAAACACCTGGCATTCAGCTCTTGCCTACTTATGCAGTGCAGTACAGGTCGCACCCCGCTGATGCAGGTAGCTCTGCCCCGGCGCTTCAGGGAGTCTGGACCACTTTTTTTTTTACTCGTCAGATTCACTGGAAAAATAAGTGGCGCACAATGCATCTTCTGTGGCCGGCCGGAGTGGCTGGTGCTGCAATTACTGGCAGGGGGTTGATTTAAAGATGCAGACAAGCAGAGAAATTGTATAAATCTGTTTGCTGCACTTGCAATGCCTTCTAAATGCATGCGACTCCTTTAAGGGATAAGTAGAGCGAATCATTGGTGATGTGGGAAGGGAGGGAAATTAAGCCAGGAAATGAACATGCATGAGAGAGAAGAAGACCTTTAGGGAGGAATTGTTTCCTCCTCTCTCCAAGTCTCAGACCATGCGGCAGAGTGTATTCTTAATCTTATTTGCAGGCCATCATTTGCTGAGCAGCGTTTGAAGTTCGGCACACGTGGAGAAGTGGTGGCCTCGGGTCGAAGTATGCTCCCGAGCGGGTGCTGCAACATGATCGTCTGCTTCTTCCTGGTCCTTTTGCTCCCTGTTGTGCATCAGATGTGCTCAGGGAGTTTTGAAACCATTCGAGCAAGGTCTCCGATGAGACTGGGAGTAGGAGTGGAAGGGAGAGTTTGGGAGGTATAATTTTGGGGGCCACCAACCCACTTGTTCTCCTGTGAGTTCCCGCAGCACGTGGTGCAGTGGATCTTAACCTTAGGGGTACCACTTGACTGTTAAATATTATGCATCACTAATAACACCCCAGTTCAAATCGGGGAGAGGTGTTTACACTTTCCTGTGGAGGAAATGAGACCCATTAAAAATTTTAAAGGAGCATATAAATGAAGGCCAGCCAAGGTCTTTCCTCCCCGCCCTCCCTGACTTCAAGTGCAACTAGTGACTAGTAACCAGCAGGTTAGCTTTTGAGGCAGATATTTCTGGGACTAGCTCCCTGGCAATGGGATGCGACTAGACCCCTAATCCAAATCCCAGTGTGGACCCTCTGGATGCAAGTGTGTTAACATGGCTTCCAGCGCAGACTATGGCATGAGGTGGAGCTCTGAACTCGAAGGCGCGTGGCTGAACGCCACTACTGATCTGGTTTTGAGCTTTGCTCGTCACCGCCTCTTCTGGCCTCAGCCCTCTGGATATGAATTCACGGCACCAGCCTTTGTAGTACCCAAGGCAGCTGTGTTGGGAGCATTGCCAGGAGGAGAGGCTTTCGAGCCATCTGCTTTTTTCCTGTTCTCTGTATTATTAAGCCTCTTCACAGCTTTGATTCTGAGGACCAAGGTCCATCTTCTATAGCTGCTTCTGTGTGGAGCTTTCTGACGAGATGGATTTAACCCAAACGACGTTCTCTCCCTTGAGCATGTGGTTGGTGTTGAAGGCAACTCATCAGCCGAATCCCGCATAACCGACGTTTGCCCACGTTATGTTGCTTACAGGAAGGAGGGTCCCTCTCGACAAGGAGATGCAATGACCACATGAGGTCCCCTCCAGCTGTATTTTCCTATGATCCGATATAGAGCCCTTGGAGCGTGCAGAAAATATAGGTTCGTGTTCATTCCTGATGGTGCAGAGAACAGGTCATTGCCATAGAGGTGCCACCGGGTCTGATGCTACGGCAAGAAATGAAGCGCTGCTCGGGTCTGATTTTAAAGGTAACTAAGGGGCCCTAACACGGCTCCTTGCGAATGTTAACCCCCCCCAAAAAAGCTGTGCTTTGCTGGAAGTAGTAGCACGTTACTTCGACCCAGCTCTGCAGCCCAATATTTACAGACATCGGGCAAGCCAGGTCCAGCTAAGGTGCTCTCTTCTGGGCATGCTCAGAACTCGGCACGGGAATGCGCCAAGTTTAAAGTACCGTTTTTGGGGGGTTTCTTAAACATCTGCAAGCAGTCCCGTGAGGGAGCCTGTTTGGAGGCTTCAGTTGTTCAGAGCCCTTGATCACTTATTTTAGGCCGGTTAGTAATCAGTGAAGATGAAGCACGCAGTCAAACAGGGCAGTGAATAGGAACAAAACCCCTGAATTTGGGGGCTTAATAATTCCTTGTTCATATGCATGTGTAAAACGAATCATGGGCAAACGTTTCAGCTCTGTGCCACTCTCAGAAGGCAATACGGAGCCAGGTTTCTCTTCCCAGTTGCCATTTCTTCAGTTTTATTGTGTTTCCTGAGGCCATTTAAAAAATGAGAGGACGGGAAAAAGCGTCTTGGTGCAGATCCAAAGAGCCTTCCTTTAAAGCCGTATGCGTGCATTTAGCTGTCTAATGCACAGGCTTGGTTCATGCGTGCATCTTTGCAAGGCTGTCCCAGGGTGCTGCACAATGTTAGCACTCTTAGGTGTGCAAACACGATTCACAAGATCACATTGTGTTAAAAACATTTTGACCTGTTGTGGACCAAGTTCTTTGCAACAAAAAAATTGCTCTATAATTTTTCTGGAGTCAAAAAAACAAGTGAAAAAATAAGAGCTGGCATTTTCCAAGGTTGAATCTCAAAAGGTTGAGAGCTACTGTCCTAGGCAGCAGTTGTGCTGACATGAATTCATCAGGACTAGAACTGAAATGAGATGCAAAGTGTTATTGTGACCTTGTTCATATACAGCAGTCTCTTGCTTTTAGGTTGTTGAATCAGCTTTAAACATTTTTTTTTTTTTTAATTATCTTGAGATTTCAAGTCTAGCAAATCCAGATTTTTTTTAAAAGGGAGGAAGACCGGTTTTAAGAGTTATTTGTTGTTTGATGACTTACACCAAGTGGTTAAAATGCTACACTCTTTCTCAAGAGCTTTGTAAAATGTTGGATTCAGGATTGTGGAGACGTACTTGGATTTGAAATGCAACTAAAATGGGTCCAACTAATGAAGTGGTTCTCAGTGCTTATTTCTGGCCCTGTAGCTAACCTGCAGGTTATGTGATGAGATGATATTGTGAACCGTGCGACTGAAAAACAGCCGTCCATAAAAATGCTGTCTCAAAAACCAGCTGTGTAAATATTTAAGTGCATTTTTGTCTTCTGATTATTATTCTTTTTCTCCTTTGTAAGAGCAGATTATGCACTTCTCTTTGGTAAAAGACTCCTGCTAGCTTGAAGTCTCCTTGTGCGATAAGCTCGAGAGGGATAACTGCGCTCCCTACAACCTCATGTAGAAATGAGTAGAGCTCTCACTACCTTCTCGGTCAAGAGTTACAGCCTCGCGTTGCAGCGCGTCTCCCCCATGAAACCAGATTTCTCGCACCAGGCCAGGGAAGCATCTTGCTGGACAAATATTCCACCATTCACAGTTTGAATGCGTGTGTCCAGCCACCGGCGCCGTCTCCTAAGCCTAAGAACCAGAACTCTGCTGTGTCTAGCACGTTGAGGACGCTTTATGGCAGGGACGGTTAACCCCAGTTAGTGCTAGGCTGTTGATTTTTTCTTCTAAAGCATGGGGTTAACAATTCACCTTTGCTACATCAGTCATTGTATCTGAATTGGATTTTTGTCGGATCCATAGGACCAACCCCGTTCTCCGAAAACCTCTGCCTAATATTGGAGCAAATGGGTTGCATCTAGTTTTGTTGTGTAATGGGAGAAGTTCCCAGCTAATGGGACTTCGTGCAGCTCCATCAGATATCTGGTGCATCTGAGTTTTGCCTTAGGGCCAGCTGTGCTCTGAGCTTTTCCTACCTCAAATTATCCACGTTCTCCAGTGCACAGTTGCTAACATCTTTAAGTGGAATCAGTTTTATTTGCAATCTGTGAGTAGGCCTAACGGCTTGGTAGGGTGAGCCAGTCTCCTTTACTTCACCACAAATTCCAGGATTTAATGCCAGAACCTCATGCCTCCTCGCCTTTTTCAACAGTATTTTATAGATGCTGACTACCAGTAGCAATATTTCAGGCCCACTAACTGCGTACTGTCCGTATAGGCAATTTGCTTTCAACTTAATGTATTCGGCTGGGATTCGCAGAGCCCGAGGAGTCCGGGCATTTTGTCTCCTTTCAGATCTGCTACAAACCCAAGGTTTAGGGCGCTTGTACACATGCTTGAGGGGGGCACTTTAATTAGAGGCGCTCTAATGAAAGCGCCTCAGTGTCTCGTGTATCAGCGTCCCTGCGCTTCGCAATGATGGTGGGGGCACTTGAGCTCAAGTTTGTCAAACAAGCTTTAGTTCGGGCGCCCCCGCCACCATTTTGAAGCACGGAGATGCTGATATGCAAGACGTGGGAGGTTGCTGGAGCACGGTCGTTACCATACCCTGGCAGACTCAGTTAATCAAGCCTGCTCTGACACGCTGTAATCGCAGCATATCAGAGCAGCCTCCGCGCTTGTGTATAGGCGTCCTTAATGATTAAATATTATTTTCACCAAAGTAGTACAGAGCAGTAACTTGAATCCATGCTGAACCAGCCTCCTAATATGCAGTATTTTACAGTGGTTTCTTCTCCGGGACTAATTGAGAAAGTTTGATTTACTCGAATCAAGCGATTTGTTTCAGTTTCAGAACTGAAATGCATGTTTTATGCTTCCCGTGCACATGCAATATATCGTCTCCCCTGGTCTGCTGTCCGGTACCGTGGAGCAGGCTGTCCTGGCTTATGCGGTTCGGCTGTCAGCGACTAAACCAGGACCTCCCCTGGGCTAGCCTGAGTGAGGAGGGTACGCGGACTGAAAACAAGACCTGTCAAAGAGCGGATGAGCTGCCTGCAAGCCAACGGCAGAAGAGATGGGCGCCACCAGGTCATTTTGCCCGAAGAATCGCCAATGATGCAAAGCAACTCCACTAACCTCGTGCGGGGTGGAGAAGGGTTGTTGCAGCCTCGACGGTGCCCCAAGAATCGCAGCGGCTTTGGGACTGACGTGCCTCGACGTGCACGTGCAGTTGTTTTT
>JAGPOW010003447.1:30617608-30630332 GCA_030014935.1 Caiman crocodilus | reverse complement strand
TTCGCTTGTATAAAGCTTTGGGAGTCATTTTTAAGGGGTTGTTTGGTTTCTGTAAAAACCTGCTTCATATCTGTTCAGTTCGGTTTTTTTCTACAAGCATTTTGTAAAACCTAAAATGAGTACAAATGTTCTTTTTTTTTTTTAAACTATCAGACCAAGTCTCATTGCAGAATATTTTCCAAATCCACCATGTGTGTATAAATCCAATCTCATAACATGGGAATGGATTGCTTCACATTTTATGGTTTGGCATGCGGTGGGGGTCGAAGGGCTACATGGTGCTGGTGATTGAAAACAAGAAATGAAAAGCCAAATCTGGCGCAACTGAACTAGAAAATTTGTGCTAGCAAACGAGCCTCTCAGGGAGGAAATGTTGTCAAGAGCAAGAAACCAAAACTCAAGAGTCTCTTAAGTTTTTGTTCTTTTTTCCACCAGTAAAAATGTAGGGATACTGGTGGGTAGATCGGCACCTTAGGGCATCTACACACATGCTCCAGGGCCGGGGATGGGAGGGGCACTTTAATTACAACGGCTTTGAGAGCCTTTCTAATTGAAGACCCTGGAGCGTCTCGTGTATCGGCATCCCCGCACATCAAGATGATGGTGAGGGGTGCTTTATCTAAAGCTGCTGCGCGAGGGGTGGAGGCTGGCTGGACGGTGGTAGTTACCACGCTCCATCCAACTTGATTAACGGCGCCTGCTCTGACGCCTGTGCTCGTGCATAGGCACCCTTAAAGACTAGCTAAATTGGAGACGTATCGCATGCGGTTCCTGAAGCAGAGGGCTCGCTTCGTCGGATGCTATCCTTAGTGACCCATCGTCCTGCTACCTCTTTGTTATTAAAACAACGCAATCGACACTGCGTGCAAGGTACGGAAGTGCTCTCACCGATGTTTGGGGCCTTGGACAACAACTCAAAGTTGGGCTGCTTTCCCCATCTGTCACCGGAACGACACAATTCCTGTTCGTCCCTTCCTCCGTGCTCCCCGGTACGCTGCACGGCTTGCGTGCCGCTTCTAGGGCTTACGAATGTGTGAGAAGTACTTGCTCGCGTGAAATGAACTCCAGCATATAAATGCCTGGCTGGAGCGCTGGAAAGCATCTAAACGTGACGCCTGGGGTTGGCCGGTTCCAGCGATGAGGCCTGCCGTGCCGTGGCTGGACTGCTGTTGGCTGCGCCTGCTGACCTCCACTGCGAGCCTGAGAATGAATCTCTCTGTCTGCACCTGGTCAGCACAATTGTCCTGGATTTCGCTGGAGGCACAATTCAGCCCTTTGTATTTCAGAATAATCTTTACAGCAAATCTGATTTTATTTTAAAAATTGGCAAGATGCGGCATTTGGCATCACACAGCAATCAATACAGGATGAAGCCAGCTCCACTCCCCACTGTTTGTAAAAATGCCTATCTTTAGCTTTTGCTCTTGAAAGATGATATTACCATATGCATAACAGTGCCATTCGCAAACTAGAAAAGGGGTCCAGAAAGTAAATCATTTTATTTAATTAAACCAAGTAGTTCCTTGGGTTAATGTATCTGGAAAGAAAGTCTAAACCGGAGCGTAGCTTGTGGTTTCCATAATGCATAATCTTGTTTGCGCTGTGCAGTGTTGGCATGTCCCCCCCCATCGGACCGTTGTCATCCCCAAGCTCCTATCCTATCTCTTACCCAGAGAGGAAAAGGCTGGTTGTGTGCATAGTTCCTCCCTCTAATTTTCTGTTTCGGATTCCTGTTTCTAGTGCATTTTATACTGCTTTTCCCAAACTTTAAACATTTGACGTGCAAGGGGAAACTGCTGGTATAATGCACAAACTTAGTAACATCTTGCATCGCTTCACTCAGAATAATTGACTCGTTCTTTTCATCTTGTCCTCAAAAGTTTAAAAAAATCCAACATACTTCATCTCGGCTAAAACCATGAAGCTTTTCCTGGATATCATATGATTAAGTTAAACCAGCAATCCAGCCTTCATTTAAGGTTAGCTGTGCAAAGTGCAGATGATCTGAGTACAAGTCTTCAAGGTGCAATTTTTAGCTCCAGATGGTGTCACAAAGAATATAATTTTCCTATTGGATCTTTGAGATTTGTTATAAAAAGTCACCTTCTTGTCCACTCAGTGCAAAACTTCCTTCTTTTATTGTGAAGTACTTATAGAAAAGGGAATACGTTTACTTGTCCTATTTTAAAGAGAAAAAGCACTACAGCCCCTTTGCTTTATAGAAGACAGAAAGCTTGGAAACAAAATGGGCAAACTCCACAGAAAAGTCTGTTCATTTTTTGGTAGTAAACTTTTTCTCTGGAAGAACAGCCAAGTAAAATTAATCTCTTTTATAATAACTTTCTAAGCTACTTTCAAAAATGGTCATCATAAAGCAGCCAAATAAAACAAATTGTTAATCAAGTAAGATGTATTGAGTAAGCAAAGGAACGCGGTCAAACAAATCTCAGTGGTAATTTGTTAATTCATAGATTGATTGTAAGCTTAAAAGCTCCACGGAGCAGCTCTCGGGCCTGGGAAGAAACGCGCTTAATCGTGATCTCCTAGAGCTGTCATTTTGTACGACGTGCTGGCCCACGAGAAGGCTTTTGTCGAAAGTACAGCAACTATTGTAACCTTAGTGATGTGCCTGCATGTGAACAACGCACCCTTCCCGCTCGGCACCACAAAAAAGAAGAAACGCAGGTTTGAGTTCTGCATCGGGGGCACGCACGAGTGGGAGGGAGCGACTGCGATCCATTGAATATCCGATAGGAGCTTGGGTCTTGGCGTTTCATTAATTACCCTTGTTTGCCATCTAGTGCTGATTGCCTTCTATGTGCGCTGCCTGTCAAAAAGACTTCCGCGAGCTTTCAGGTTATGTTTGTACCCGTGTTTAGATGCCTCTCATTTCTCCAGCCTTCTCGGGTCATCTTGCGTTCATTTAGACCCTGGCAGACCGAAAGCTCAGCATCTGGATCCTTGACCCTGAAAATGCACCCGCTTTGTCCACCAATTCTTACAGTTCACCCTCGGGGCTTGTCTGTTTACCTAAATCTTAAGCTTAATTGAAGGAGCAGATAGGAGGCATCTTTATCTTTGACTCGCTGAGTGCAGCATCTCCGAATTCCCTAATATTATGACAGTTAAATTGAAGAGCATCTCCTTGCTTATTCCTTTCTAATGATCGAGACAGCTGGAGGCTTTTGCAGCGGGTAGATGTCGTCTGCATGTAAATAGTGATGCTCTTCCATCAGAGACCTGGACAGGAAGAAGTGGTGCAATGCAGTTCAGATCTTCTATAACGTATTCTTCTGCGCATCCACACGCAGGTCTCGGTCTTCACTTTCTGGGAGCGAGAGCAGGATGCGTATATGTATTAGCTATGTGGGTCTACGTAACGGACAGTTTATTTCCCTTACAACCAAGCGCGCATTGGAAGGAACTCAGATTAACCAGTTTGCTTGACCGTCAGAAACAGTAAATTTGGTGTCTATCTGAGATTCTCTGCCGGAAAAGACCACTTTATCTTTTACTGTAGTTTCAGTTCAAATTGACGGACGTTATCCAGGTAAAATTCCTTTCCATGGGCACGTCTACACAGGATGCTCACTGCAGCTGCCTAATTAGATCCACAGTTAATGAGCAGCTCTGGTCTGGCAGGCTGACCCCTTTGGGCATCCTACCATCCGGGGCTGTGTCACCCCAGCTCGGTGTGCTGCGGTCCTGGCCACATGTGTAAATGCTGTGCTCAGGAACAATAAACTCCGGCACAAAGAGTGCTGGAGTTTATTGCGTCGCACTCCTTTCGCATGTAGATGCACCCAAAGCATTAGAAATGCAAGGACTAGATGTTGTAGGTTAAAATAATAGAAACAAAGCTTGTGGAGGCAGGAGAAAGAAACCCAGATGTTTTGGTGAGGGGGAAGTTTCCCTTAACATATTAAAAGCCAAACAGCTGCTTGTGGCCTGCATTTGAATGTGTGATCTAATGTTGTTGTCCTGGTCTCAAACTTGGGGTGAAATGACTGGTTTGCCAGTGACTGTGTGCCAACTTACCTGGCTCCAGTTTGTGAGACCAAAGGGCAGGGTTTCTCATTTCAGAGCTCGTTGTTTGACTTGGGGTTTTTTCCATGTAACGATAAATTTGGCTGGGAGAAGCCCAAAATGTTGAGACTTGTCTGTGCCCCCTGATACATGTCTTGAGTAGTGCCAAGACATTGTGAACCTTTGCAAGACCTTTCTCACCTCAAGCCTTCTCTGCACGTGTATGTCTGTCCTTCCTTTTAACAATGACAGGATCCTATCTTGGCCGCTATCGTGCTTGACTCTTACGTTCAACTTGCTTTATTCTCCTTTTCCCAACTTTTTTGGCCGCTGCTCCCCTTCTTTTCACCCCTCTTATCTGTTGTTCTCCAGCTGCTTCCCAGAATATCCTCTAAACTCTCTCAACTTTCTTTATAGCTGGTGTCTTCCAGCACTGATAAGCAAGGTTTCGGCGTCTGAACCAGGTGTGATGTTCGATACCGTGTAAGCTTCCCATCACGGGACTGCCCATCCATCTCAGTTGCTTTCATACTGCAATGCTGAGCCTCTCCCCTGAGCTGGGCCTCGCTCTGCCATAATCTGTGATGTCTTTACAGTGCAAATAGTTTTCTACTGGAAACTAGAATGAGATTGAATATGGATCCCCAGAGCTGAAGGTTGGTTGGTTGGGTAGCATTACAACCCGCTTAAACCATGCACCTGTCTCCTCTGCCAACAGTGTTTTCAGGGAAGGACTGGATTTGGGACCAGGCATCCTGTATAACATCAATGAGTGTCTTTTATTCGGGTTTTAGATGTTTGAGAGCAAATTATTGTATATAGTAGACAGAAGCGACTTGAGATGTTTGGAGTGGAGACGTACAACAGTGCTATTGTTTCTAGAAAATTGCAACCCTCTCTCCCACTTGGATTAACTCCCTGACCTGTCTCTGAAAATGAGCTTAGACCCATAGTAGCTCACTTAAGAAAATGATGTCAGGTTGTCAGGAAGCAAAGCTCTCCTGCTGCACAATCGGCAGCGTATTCCCAGGATTCCTCTGTCGCATACCGTATCTCTGCCGAAGACACTCCTTCATACTTGCCTTGCACAAACGGTTTTGATTTCCAAAGAATCTAAAAATAAATTACTTCATACTAACTGGGGTGAAAGATATCACCGAGATCCAGCTAGAGCTTTAGTTTCTGTAAGATTTATTGCAAGCAAAGCAGTAAAAGGAGAGAAAAAAATCAACTCTGGGCAAAGTCTGTTCTTTGTTTCAGTAAGTTAACATTAACAGGAGGCAGGTGTCCTCTCCTCATGGGCTTCTTGGCAATTCGGATCCAAGTGATGAGTCCACTGCGATAGGACAGAGGTCTCCAAATTTCAGTGAGCGTATTTGGTGCCTCGGTACCTCCCTATAGATGAGTGCTATAGAAGATGCTCACAGACCGACATATCTATATGGACACATCCAAATGCAAACTGAAGGCTTTTACAATAGTTGGGAAAAACTGCTTTGTTGTAGTAGGTAAAAAAAAAAAAGTAGAGCCACCTGTCTTTTGGGCAGTTGCACGCGACTCGAGAGACCGTAGCACTGAGCTTCACTGGAGGACTCTTCCATGCCGTGGTAGGCTGTGACCTTGCCCCGGCAGCGCGAATGAAAATGCTCTGCTTGGTATCTTTCACCATGTTCTCAGCCCAACCCAAAATTTTACAAGGTAACAATGATCATATTTAGTAGCCTCCTAATAGCCACCCCAATGGCATTGCGCAGAGGTCATGTTCTAGTGTTGTTCCCATGGATGTGCTAAATGTCATGGTCGAGTGCCAGAGTTGCTGTCACTTTATCTCACTATAAGCTGAATGCATGAACTCTGCAGGGGTGTAGGTTATAGCTATGTTGGTCTGAGAACATAGGCAGACGAGTCTCTTTTTGGATAAATCCAATAAGAGATATTGGATTTACCCAAAGAGTGTTGAACTCTACAGTACATTTATTTGCACCCAGCCTCTAAACATATGATGTTACATTACACTATACCTTAACTATCCATTTTACTGTAAAATGCATAGCACCTGGTCTCATGCAGTCCTGTCATGCTTATCTCTATGGCTGTAGGTGTCTGTTGATAGTGAACACAAATACACTTGAAAGCCTATCTTGGAAAAGGGGAATACGTAGTGTATCTGCGTTTGTGTTAAGATAGTAGGTATGTTGATGCATGCAGACTTGAGGTAGCCGCCAAGCTATTGACCAAGTGTAGTGCCTCAAAGCCAGGCCTTCATGCTGCCGTTGAATCGTGGGTAATGTCATGAATATAAAAATTACAAATATATTAGTATATTAAACCAAATGCTTTAAGTTGCTCTTGTTCATTGGATAAACCCTTTTGGGTAGACGTGTCTAATGAGCTTTGCTCATCAGCATCCAGTGGTTGGTGCTCTCCTATACATCAGATACTTGAGAGAAGGTATCACCGGTGTTCATTTCTCCACTAAGTGATGAAAGATGGTGCGTTCTGCAAAAGCTAGTGTGGTAACATCACTGTACACTTTGTTGTGTATTTTATACAAGGTAAAATTCCTTAAAAACAACCAGTCCTTGTTATACCAATTTTAACTTAAAGACTTGGATTTATTCGTATTGTTTTACTGCTTTCACTGCTGAATTGGAAAAGCTTCATCTGTTATGACTTGTGCATCTTCTGGTGATATTTCACAAGGTCTTACCGGGAGTATCTTGCTGCTCGTCTCTTGGTCTGGATCGAGGGAATTTGTAGTCCCCTCCAGAAATCTAAATTGACGTGCTAATCTTCGAGACGAATTGTTATTGTTTTGCTGCCTATACGGTCAGGAGGCATGGAAACGTCAAATGGCTGGATTAGCAGAATCGCAGCACATAATTTCAAAGCAATATTTCTCAATGACTCGCGTTCTCAAGTTACGCTTGCAGTGTACGTGCTGTACCGTGTGTGGGGTACAACTGCTTAGTACTGTATCACCCGGCACCGGGACGTGGGACTGCTGGACTGACGTATCGAATGTGTTGGCTTTGGTGCATTAATTATACGCGTTGCAAACAGGTTGGGGTTTTTGGGGGGAAGGGGGTTGTTTTGTCTGTCGCCCCCCCCCCCCTCCTTCTGTTTTGTGATGCACAGACGGCGGGGGCTGAGCTATGACTAGGGCTTGTGTACATTAACACAGACCATTATGAGCAAGAAGGGCGCATGCATTTCCAGAAGCTGACTAAATGTTTCAATTGAACTAATATACTCCTGGTCTGTTCTTCAAAAGAAGTCAAGGCCTTTAATGACAATGCTTTTTGTCAGAGGTAATACATGCAAAACATCCTAATCGTTTAAAGATTGGAAATAAATACATCTTACATGCTGAAGTCATTACGATGGGATTTTGGAACAGGAGGGAAACGTGATGTTTCCTTTGAAGACGGGAGGAAGAGCTCACTGGGTTTTAAAGAAGATGTTGGAGCTGTGACATGAAATCATACGAAGTTGGATGAATCGTGGAACGGAAAAATTGTAATTTTCTGTTGGACATTGCTGTAATATGAATGTTGGCTATTAGTATTATTTGTGCGACCAGCAGAAGTTTTCTCTGAGAATAAATTTGGCTCTTCCCCACATCCCCTTTATGGATTGCATATGTCCGATTTTGTGTTCTCCTCTTTTTTTAGAGACCTTAGAGATTAACCAGCTGGGACATTTTGCCAAAAGTGTGCACTGCCCACATTCAGATAACAGCAACGTTTTAAGGACAAAGTACAGGCAATGTACATGTATGCGATTGTCTGTGGAGTTACGGGGGGGCCGTTCCAGGGATGTGCGAACAACTGCAGCATTCGTCTACCGCTCGACCGTCAGTCTGTTGTTGTCAGGTTTGCTGACATTTATCTTCCGTCATATTTGAATAGTATTGGAGACCGACCAAGAATGATTTCTGTAGCCTCATGCGATTCGCTTACCAAATGCACGGAGTATGAATTTCTTTAAATGATGTTTACAGCACAACTGCAGCCGAAGCTGAGTCTAACTTCACGTCAGTCTTGCTGGAGTTTTAAAGTCTAATTAGTCAGATAGAGTTAAATGTAATACCTTTGTGGAAAACCAAAGGAAGTGCTAACCATTTGTATTTTCCAACTTAGGTTGGGGAAACGTCTTACCGTTGACGCCATTCAAGTGTCAGAGGGAAGAACTGTGCTGTTGCCACTCGCTAGAAATGCCTCGAATGCATTTTGCACATGAAAGCTTGCTTCCCGCGCGCACGTACGTTTGCTGCCTGTTTGCAAACAAGCAGGCGCTTGGGACGCACAAATCTGCTGACTCAGCTCTTAAGCAGTTCCCTTGCTTCGTGTGCTTAAATAGTTCAACAAAGCCTGACTTTTCTTATTTTTTCCAGAATGTGGCTTTCTGCTAACTTTTTTTTTTCTCAACTGAAGTTACATTCGCTAACCAGAAATATCTTTTTTTTGTAAGCATTGATGAAGTGTATTGATTTGACCTTGCCTGGATCTGCGTGGTGGCATCTCAGATTACTTAGAGCTCTATTAGATGATTAATTCTTATCAAAATAATGGCCATATGCTACTACTTACTTACAGCATATGAGTTTTGTTCCTGAGCAGTTGTTCCAGATAATTTTCCTTGAATGGCTGGCAGAACATAGAAGTGTGTGTTTTGCAGACCAGACTCTGGATGACGTTGTTATTATGGATTTGCTGAAAACTTGAAAGACTTAATAAACAGGATCATCCCTGTAAAACTGCTTACAGTCTGCTTGCTTTTGACCCTTTTGGAGAATCTGGATGTGCTGCCATTGCAGCAATTTTGAGGATTGAAGAAGAGGGGCTTTTGCAGCTGGGTGTTTGGCTCAGTTGAGCTGGAAGTTGTTTCTGGTTTTTTATTGTTGTGCAATATGCTGTATAACATCAGTCAAGTGCAAGAAGACTTCTTGTATGGGTGTCCATACTGTTGTTTGAATATTAATAATTTAAATAACACTTGTAATGAATGGAAAGTAGATTCGTTTGTAGGAGCCAAGTGAATCCACCCATTGGCAGGTTGACAGCGCAGACCTGGTAAGTAGGGTGGTGATTTGGAATAGCTCTCGTTCTCACAAAGCAGCTTGAAGCAGGAATGTCCAGGGTGAATACATTCAACTTAGAGGTTTTTCAAAATGTTTTCCCAAGACAGGTACAGACACAGCCATCCAAATGCAGATGTGGGCAGTCAAAATCTGTCATTTGAATCTTTCCGCCTGCACACGTGCTCGCTTGCGTATCCTCTTTCCTCGCAGGCGCACACCCCTTCAGTCCATTCCTAACCTCTGCGGTACCTATTCTGTGCTGCAGCGGGGCCAAGGGGTTATCGGCAAATGGCAAGAGTTTAGAGCATTCATAACAAGCAGAAGAACATGTTCAATTTAAGTGCAGCCGTGGCTTTATTCCAGTCGCCTCTTCATTTATATCGTAAATTCAGTTTTATCTCAGTACCTAAATGATGAAACGAAAGCGCTGTGCGGCTGACTGAAGAAACTGCCCTCACATACAAATTAAAGAAGGAATCTGTTTCTCATAAAAAAAGAAACTTTATACTAAATTTTCCAATATTAGCGGTCAGACTCACTCCTCTAAAGCCAATGACACATCCTCCATTGCTCCCAGTGTACGTTTTTAAGTTGTAAAGTATCATTATTAGCTCTTGGAGACTTTATTGCAATAAGCATGTACACAACCTCTGGGGACCTAGAGTTGATTTAAAACTAAGAAAAATAGTTACTGGGGGACACTCTCAAATATGCCTCCGGTCTTAAAAATGGGTCGTGGTCTGTTGAGCTAAAGTGCCTTGCTGTTTTGTGCGTTTCCCGTTGGTTTTGGTCAGTGCTTTGGGTTAGCTAATTTGCTATTGAGCTTTGCCAAAGGAGCAAAAGTCTCCCTTGGACGAGTGTGTTTTGGCGTGGAGCGTGTGTCACTGCGAACAAAACGTGGCACCTTGCTCCGTCGCGGCCCGGCAATCTGAGCTGTTGTTGTTTGCTGTAACCATTCGGCCGTATCTTGCTTTTGGCCACGTCTTCACAGCCCAGCATAAGTCGGCGAAAATGAGAGCGCGGACAGTAGAAGATTTTTGCCTTTTGTTCCCTCTACCAGGATGACTGTATAAGTGGAGAATACCTCCAGTGCAAGTTCCAGCACAATTTAATCAGCAGCGTGTAATATAAATGGGCAAATTATCATGTGGTGGAGGCTGGGTACGGCAGGAAAGGGAGGCTGCTAGGGCTAAAAGTTAAGCAGGCTTTGAATGGGAACCACGGGCTTTAATGAGCCAGTTGTTTTCAAGCACAGAGGCTGGACATTTGTTGACAATTAAGACTAATCTACTGCCGGCCTCGGCACTTGTATAAACCTTCCCCTCTGACTGACGCGCTCACAGAGGGGTTGAGAGCAGAGCAGCTCAGCGAGCGTCAGCTTTGATGTGCACAGGCCGCTCTGATGGCATGGGAGGCCTCGTGTCAAACGCCCCATTTATTTAATCCTCGGGTGTCTTTTAACAGACTCCTTCTGGGCGCGCTTGGCCCTGTGTGGTTCTTGCAATATCCTCTTTCTTCATCTCTTTTTTCCTAGGGCTGATCAGCACCTGCAGATTGTCTCCCAGGAAGGGGAAGGACAGAGTTTGACAAAGGGGCTTCGGGGTGCACCTTAATTTTGGGGTGCCCTACACAGGATGCTTTACAATGGGGTGGGGCTGGTTTTCAGGCAGTGGTGCCTGAAAATTGGGTTGCTTGAATTGGGGGACCCCCACATCACTGGCCACTTCTGAAAACTGTGGTCTTGCATTGCTGCAGGTACTGCGAGTCCTTGTAATATAGCTGGTGGCATCTCTCCAAAGGATTTTTTTTTGGGAAATTTGGTAAAGAAAACGTTGCGAGCCCGCCCCTCTACCATTGAAAAGGCAGGTGAAAATGTACTTTCATGCGCTGAATTGTCTTGTCCTGATTAGCTCATTTTTGCCCAGAGAGAGCGAAGCTTTTGGAATGAGACCTGTGATACCAAGGAGGATCTCTTACACTGCTCCGCTGGAAAAGGACTCTACAATATTTAGGCTCAGGCGAGAAAGACTTGTTGGTAGCTGCCAATTTAAAATATCTTCTTGGTCTTTCACTATATTTATTCTCTTCTCTTAAGGCTGCTTTCCTTCAGCAAATCCTGTAGGATGTGCATAATCCATGACATTGCACAGATACTAGTCCTGCAGGAGTGTGCAGGAGGTGTGATGGAAGTGGGGAGAAACAAATCCATATATCTTCCTTTTTTTTTTTCCTATTCAGCCATTTCCTCTAAGACTTTTTTGTGCTGAAAAAATCAATTTTGCATGATTATTAAACGTATCTTTGCCCCAATTAAAGGAGTCACGGTGCTGTTCATTGTCCAGATGGAAAGCGGTTAGGTGTTTTTGCTACTGTTAGAGAAGGGTGAAGACAACATGCATTGTCGGTATTTTTCAAGTAAGCGACAGCCCCGTTGTTGTTCACATGTGGGCAAGCAAATGACGATGAAACCACAGCAGTAATTAGAAAGGAAAGAGTACAGTGTAACCTCATTATAAGCAAGATCTTGGGAGCCACAATGTTCAGTTTACAACCTTATTACACAAATAAAATTTCTCACTACAGAGGAGTTGAAATCAGTTAATTATTCCAACTTGTTTCTAAACAAGTAATGTTTCTAAAATGTATCGCGCTGTTAAATGCCCCAGCGCAGATGAACCAGTGCCGGCAACTTCAGCGAGCCAGCGTGCCTGGGCCACGGACGGCTGACAACGCGTTGAGCTCTCGTGGGGTTAGACGTCCTCCCGGCTGGGTTGCAGCTGCGTGGCAGTCTCTTTGGCATTAGCTGCCAGTAAGTTGTCTACAGCTGGTCTCGAAACGTTATTGGCGCCAGTTCAGCTGAATCCAGTGTTACCAATCGTGAGAAACGTTAAAAACCTTCCTAGTGAAAAAATGGCCTAAAAAGGCAGGATTCATTTCATATGTAGCATGGACGTAAGCTTTTCCTGATAGCTCCCTTTAAAGTATTAGAAGCACATAAAGAAGACTAAGGAGGTTTCCTAATACACATGAAGATAAATGTTGACTATAAACCGTTACCTAATGACTTAATCTCCTAACATTGTGTGGTTTGATGTTGATTCAATATAATTAAGATTTATGCTGCATTAATGTCAGCTGGGCCACAGCAAAACCTTTCTTTGTAACCGTATCAGCCATGTTGTATCAGTGCTGGGAGTCCTTTATTTACATTTTATGGAAGATCTTTTCGGAGGGGAGAACATATACAAAGCATAAAGCAGTCTCTTCCTAAACATCTTGTCAGGTTCAAACTAAGCGCTCTTAATCCAGTGTGTGAGATGTGAGCCCAGACAACACCCAGCCATTAGTTAACTCTTCCAGTTAGACTGTAGGTTTAGCAACTGGGAGGCAATGAAAAATATCCCTATCTGGAAGCGGTGCGGGGAAGAGCTGATATATGCAACTAAAGAGTCACCGTCCATTAACCAGGGAAGAAGTTAGCAAGAGCCTCAGACTGCCCGGTTGTGTCGTGGTTGGTCACTTATATCAACTACGAGGGGGCTGGCACATGGGACATTAAAACCAACATGGTTTTAAAGCTCAGAATGAACTGTAAAATATTGTGAAAGCTAAAAC
>JAGPOW010003447.1:30567835-30578599 GCA_030014935.1 Caiman crocodilus | reverse complement strand
TTCTGCTTACTTCAACGGTACGTAAAGTAACTCGTGTGCGTGATTTTAGACTCCCCGGTAATAAGACCTTTTCCTGCATTAAGACACATAATTTTTATGCGTTTTAGAAGGGGAAGCAAGCAGCCCAAGCAGTTCTGTTGGTTGTAATTTTTTTTTTTATAGTATTTGTAATATAAATTGTCTGGATGACCACTTGTAGTAAAGTATCCTTACCGAAACACTCTTTACGTGGAATATGTCAAAACTAACTGCCAGGCCTAGTCCCAATCAGCATCTCATTCACAGTATTCAACCTCTCCTCCTTCCTGTCCTACACAGGAGCTTTTACTATCAGCTTGAGTCCTGTCACTACCTTTGGGCTATTTTGCATTTTCCTTCCAGAGGCTTTTGAAAGATGCACCCAACCAAGCAATAATGGGAGAAGTATGTGAATGGGTAGAAGGCAGCTAATCGTGGTGTTCAGAAGCATTTCACTCGTAACTCAGCTGCTCCAAGAGCAAAAGGTGCTGGGCGTGTGTCATGAGAACTACGGTTGCTCCAAGACACTTGTGGGAGTAGTTTTGGTGGGGGGATCGACATGGAGCTCGCAGTAAAGATGCAAAGGCAGGAAACAGTAGAGAAGGTCAAGCCATATCCAAATGCTCGCTTCCATCTGCTAGAGGCACCTCGTGGCCTTTCTTGTAAACCGCTTTTTTTGAGTGACGCTTCCTCCAGCAGAGTGCAAGGCTGCGCCTGGACTAGCTGTCCCGTGTTAAATAGCACGACCCCTGCAACCGGCTTGGCTGGGCTTGTTCCAGAGGGCTGCCGTCTGTTTAGCATTATGGCTCGAGCTCCTAGCAAATTGCTGTTACTTTCTGCTCTGTTTCCATCAGGGAATTGCTACGAACTGCCTGGCAGTCTGGGCACTTCTTGCTCCTGGGAACACGATCGGGAAACATTAACCTGAGCCTATTAACACAGAAGTCTCCATTCTCGGGGAGATGTTAGATGTCATTTCCATGATGTCTCTGTGGGGAGATCATTCATTGCTTCCTACTTCTGGTGTTGGGTAGGGCTCCTCCACCTGCTGCAATGTGTGCTAGGGAGCAACCTCGGGGGATTTTAAGATTCCCGTGTTACCAGAGCCGTCTCTGGCGCCTTCTGTGCATGCCACTGGACGCTCCTTGAGAGAGGCATATAGAGACCTATGGCTTTCACAGAGGAAGTGCAAGGTGACAGATGCAACCTAGTCTCCAAAGATGCTTCCCCATTGCTGAGGAGGGCTTCCTTTTGCCCATGGCTCAGAGCATCCCTCAGAGTTTAATGTGCTTGTCTGGATTTCTCCCTGCGCTGCTGGGTCAGGTGCTATTGCAGGATTTTATGGGATCCAAGGCATGGGTTTCGTGGAACTTGTCCTTGCCACATGCTTCCCAGGAACATACAGCACGTCAGCTGGTTTCAAGGCCGTCTTTGACTCTGCACAACAGCACCAACCAGGGAATAAGAAAAAAGGACCCGATTCATCAGTCTGCACCTTCCCTCCCAGATTGAAGGAACGACCATCGAGGCGGTTGTTTCTCAAACTCCAGCTGGCTTGAAATAGAAGCACAGTAGTAAAAGCAAAGCAACCCTGAAGCACCCCTGCAATTGGTTGTAGTAAGTTGGCTTGCTGCTCACGGCAATCACTGGGGTAGTGAAAGGAAACGTCCCGTTTTTCGCTGGGCAAGGTATTATTTGATGCCAGCTACAGGCCGTCTGCTGAAGTAAGCAAGTTCGGAGGAGTAACGTGGAACTTCCTTCGGAGCTGCGCTCTATGGAAAGCGCTGACATCCCACGGGAGCTTTCTTTCAAGGGCCACCTCCGAAGGAGAGCAATTTGTGTTAATTATCGTCGCTGCCCCCTGCGGTCGTCTGGGCAAAGGTTCAGGCAAACCTCAAACGTCAAGTCCCTTCCTCACCAGTAGTTTGCTGGGTTAAATGTACCTCCAGTGTGCTACTTAGCACCTTGTTCCATGATCTCTCACTTTCCTTTCCGGTGGAGAAATGAACCCCCAAGCTGATTGATCCAAATCCTTCTCTTGAGTGGCTGGAGCAGAAATGCCTTCCTGGAGCTGTTCGGCAGAGCAGCACGGTGTCTTCATTAAGCACTAGTGCAGTAACATGAGGGACATAAATCTTTGGGCTTAATGCGCTGATGGAGCAGAGAGAGTCCCGGCAATGAGGCATTAATTGTGGGCACTGGGCACTGGCTGGAGTCCGGCCATTTGTCCACCCATGTCCTCTTCACGTTGCATTGGGACTGCGGCCAGCTCCAAAACCTTTGCGCTAAAACTCTCCCTCAGGCCTCGCCTGTTGGTTCTTTTCACACGAATGGTCCCCCTTGCCGGCTCGAAGCGCCAGAGGTCTGCACGTCACTCGGGTGCATCTCTGGAGGTTGTACCCGAGTATAGGGAGGTGAGGTGATGCAAAGTAAGGTTTCTGTGCAAGTCTGCTGAAAAATGCTTTGAACACTGAAGCTCAGCTCAGCTCAGCCCAGCCCACGCTAAGGCCTGGTTCGGGGTGGAGCAGCATCTTGTATGAGGACCCTCAGCTGATCTAACCCACCCTCCGGCTCTCAGCGTAGTGGGAATTTCAGGAAGGCAAGGGACCAGAGCGTGCTATCCTCATTATAAAGCCCATTATATGCTCATTATATTATGAGCAGCTACTGCAAGTTGCTGCACATTAGAGTTGCCATCTCTCCATGACACCCAGCCTTGCAAAGAGATCCGTGGGACGCCACGCTGATGTTGCTAGCTGGGAGTGCGGGCAGCTGGGCCCTCTGCAAACAAGCCATGCCATCTGGCTGACCATGCAGCATCTGTTACGCTCTGGGCTTTCATTTTAAAGCTGAAGCATCGCTAAGCAAAGGCTAATTTTATTTTGGAGGCTATTGCATTTCCCACGGAGTATCTTACTGTTGTGCAAATATTTATATTTACAAGTTATCTTTGCTTAGCCAAGAGAATCTGTGATGCATTTAAATGTTAACAAGCAAACCTGAACCCACAGTTGAACCCACACGATTCTCCCTGCTAAATCTGCCATGAAGGAATTTGCCAGGCTTTGCTTCGGGAGTCTGCTCCTCAGAGCAGTTTCTCAAAATGAAAACCTTGTATTGATTTCTGCAGAAAGTATGCTAGGAAGACGAGCGGGCTCCTTCCCTGGCTGCCAAATCAGTTAGTTGCCACGACTTACAATGTAATGCTGTTCTGCCGAAGTCTTTTTAAGCAAATCTACGGACATGAAACATGACAAGCTCCAAGTCTTTTGTAAATTACGTTTTTTTCCCCCAGTTGTGCAACCATCTTGTCTACTAACTTTCACCGTTTAGGTTTTTGGCACAGAAGATCTTCAAAACCCAATTTGTTAAAGAAATGGAGCCATGAAACTTCATTTCTAGATGAAGACCTTGTGTGTGAAATTTTAGAGCAGATGGGAGCGTTTAGAGACCTAATTCACAACCCTGGGGCATGCTAAGCTAGATTTGTTTCATGCATAGGAGCCTATCAAGCATAAACGCAGCGTAAATATTGTAGACCTGTTGAAGAGACAGAAATAGTCTCCATCTCAGGATGTTTTTACCCCTTTGCTCTAATCCCTTGCAGGCTCACATAGATAAACAATAGCCCCAGTGCAAACACTGGGCAGCATAAGATTGAGGACTGGTCCTGGTGTAATGGTCAGGCATTAGAGTTGCCATCTTGTGCCAATGCCATGTGGTAGTTGCTTTCCTTTAGCAAATTGTCTTGTTCGTTTTCCTGAGTAGTGGTGGACAGCTGTTGAAGGAGGGTGACAGGCTGCCATATGCTGAGGGAAGATTTCCAAAGGTGCCTAGAGGAATTAAAGCTCAAATCTCCTAAAGGAGATTTAGGTGCTACAGCTAGATCACTGAATGGAATAACTGATCCTGGCAAAAAAGGGTCCTCATAGGTGTTGGCTGACGTCTCTATCAATTGGGACTGTGATTTTTTTTAGGGGAGCGGTCTCATGCCACGAAGAAGATCCATATTGCAGCTACAACCATAGTCGCTGCAGCAGTGTGCAAGGTTTAACTATGGCCATTGCTGGTAGGATCCAGGTGAACTCCCTACCCGGCATCCCCTAACTCCACGGAATTTATCTGCTAGTTAGTTTGTGAATCCCTTTTCATGGGGGCTTTTGGGAATCAATTCTAGCAATAGTTGCATTTAAACGCATCTTTAATGGTCATGCGGACAGGGTATTAGGCAATTTCTGGTATTATTCATTTCATAAGTAAAACCCATTTCTTAGGAAAATCTTCAACTATTTTTGTTACTATGCTGAATGACTGATAATGATTCCAGCATGGCCACAGCAGGCGTAATGGCAAGCAGGCTACGCATAGGCTCTTGCAGGAAGGAGACAGAAGAACCAGTGCATTAGTTTTGCGGGACAAGGTATCGGTCATCTTACAAGTATGTCTGCTGGTATTAGGGCTCTTCACTATTAAGCCTCCTCATTTAAGCCAGGGGTCTGCTATCAAGCGTTTAGCTGGTATATCTGCCAAATCCCGTATGGGCAGAGCAGCTTATATCAGGATATGAGCTGTTTTGCTGGAAGAGTTTATACCAGTTTCCCAAACAAAGCAATCAGTGGAACGAGTGGAATTGTGCCACTCAAAACGCTTCTTGCCAGTATGAAAATGTCCTGAAGCATCACACTTGCAACAAATCCGATTACACCAGCAAAACGTTAGCTTGTAATCCTGGTTTTGGAACCAGTCTCAGTGCACTGAGACATCACAGACCGTGGCTCCAGATAGCTTGTGATCCCAGCCCCTTCGAACAGCAGTCGCGTCTCGCCTCCTGTGTTCTCATGCTGAAATTCCACGTTTCACCCCGTTTCGAAGATGCAGAGAAAGAGGTCAAAATGCATGTGTTTGGATTTGTTTAAACTGCCTGTAGGATTTCTCCCTGCCCTACTAGGCAGGAAGCACTTAGAGTAACTCTGGGAGAAACTCCCAAGCCAGGAGGACCGTCCTCTTAGCAATCTCCGCATTTGTTTACTCTAGGCTTTTTTTTAATCCTAACTGTTGTTAACACAAGCGCATCTCTGCCAGCAAATATGCTACTGCAGTGGAAAGGCAAAAGGCCAGCTAACTTGGATATTGTCTATACTTGCTCTAAGTATAGACAGACAGTGAGGAGTTTGGGGTTTTTTCATCTTGTGTTTTTAGAGAAAATGCATGCAAGTAGCCTCAGTCTTCCAGGAAAGAATATCAAGCAACAAATGTGGCATTGCCCATATGTGATACAGGTTTGATCTTCACCGGGAAATCAAGCTGTGCTCTTACCTCCTGATTGCTAACAGGCAGAAACTACGTTACCTGCTTGTTGGCAAACTGAGGGAAACCCTGAACTCCCCATAGCCTTTTGGGCAGGGTTTTTTTTTAATTTATTTCAGCCGTCTGCTAGTGACATGCTGCCTTCGCTTTGCTAGCTGCGGGTAAGACCACGCTGTATTTCCTCGGATGCTGTCAGAGGGCAAGGAGCCAGGGAAGAGGAGTGTTCGGGAGCCAGCTGACAAACGTGTTCATTACTGTTCAAAGGTTTGTGTTTTGGATGCTGAAATACTGCAGTACCCCGATGCTTCTGGCACTCGGTGTGCTTATCTGAGCAATTCATTGTCTGGGGGAAAACTCATCCTTGTCCAGAGCGAGAAGACTTTGGTGCCACTTCTGTGCTCGCTGAAGGATTGCAATGGTTCGTAGATCTAGACCTGGCCTGTGAGGCAGGAATTCGCCCTTTGTGCGTGTGGGGGGAGAGGAGGAGAAATATGAAACACTGTTTAAACGCTCTCTGCCTCCCCATTTTGAATAGCAAAACAGCCAACTTTTTGTTTCAGAACATGTATGAAAAAGCAGTGTCCTCTGGCATTGAAATGTTACATGCCGAAAGTCGTCATGGAGCCAACATTTAGGGCCCCAGTACACACTGCAGCTCAAATCCTGCATGTTGTTTTACTATATTCTGTACTTAATGTTCGAAATATAAGGAAGCATGCTTGGACAGAGCAGGTTGGGCCCCAGTTTCTCGAATGGGTCTGTGCGTGCGCAGGTACCACTTAGTGGTCATTCTGCCATTTACATCTGCGCCGTGTTGCCTGCCTCTGTTCCCTGATCCATCTCCTCTCGAGCTACTTGTGATGCTGCAAACCTGAAGGCTTCAAGAAAGTTCCCTTGAATTGGACAGATGGAGGAACGTGTCCCTCCAAATCTGGAGGATTGCTCCCCAAGTGTCATTAGTCTCAAATTCCCAAGTTTCAAATGAGTTGTCGAACAGACACTGTCCCCAACCAGAGCCCTGCCAAATTCAGTAGGACTGGAAAGGTGCTTGCACGTATTCATAGATTGTCGAGTGGGAAGGGACCACAATGGATCATCGTGTCCGACCCCCTGCCCCCGGCAGGAAAGAGGACCGAGGTCAGATGACCCCAGCCAGGTGACTGTCTAGCCTTCTCTTGAAGACCTCCAAGCTAGGTGACAGCACCACCTCTCTTGGAAGCCCGTTCCAGATCCTGGCCACCCTTACTGTGAAAAATGTCTTCCTAATATCTAACCTAAATCCACCCTCAACTAGTTTACACCCATTATTCCTAGTCACTCCGAGGCGCCCTACTAAACAGCGCTTCCCCTATTCCCCATTGACCTCCCCTAATAAATGTATAGGTGGCCACAAGATCTCCCGTCAGCCGTCTCTTGTGAAGGCTGAAGAGATTCAGCTCTCTCAACCTCCCTCCACAGGGTCTACCACAAAGGCCACGAATCATGCGAGCAGTCCTCCTCTGGACCCTCTCGAGGTTCCCCGCGTCCCTCTTGAAGTGCGGTGCCCAAAACTGGACGCGGTACTCCAACTGCGGCCTGACCTGTGCCGCACAGAGGGGGAGCATCACCTCCTTTGATCTATTGATCATGCACCTGCTAATGCACGACAAGGTGCGATTGGCCTTGTTGATGCTCTCATTACACTGCCGGCTCATGTTCATCGTGGAGTCGATTATGACTCCAAGATCTATCTCTGCCTCCAAGCTGCTGAGAAGGACACTCCCGAACCTATAGGTGTGCTGCGGGTTCCTCCTTCCCAGGCGGAGTACCTTACATTTATCTTTATTAAATTGCATCCTATTTCTCTCTGCCCATTGATCCAACCTGTCCAGTTCGGCCTGAATCTGCTCCCTGTCCTCCGGTGTACTAACTTTGCCCCATAACTTGGTATCATCAGCGAACTTGGAGAGGGTGCTCTCCACGCCCTCGTCCAAATTGCTGATGAAGAAGTTTCTTTATCAACAAAGTATTTTCATCTTCAGTACAAGACTTTGGGCTGCTTGTACTGAAGGGTAAGTCTTGCCCCACAAAGAGAGGAGCGTGTTATCTTTTAAGTACCTACAAGTCCAGCTAAAGGCTTAGTCTCAAAATACCTAGCGCAGAATTCACATTTGCATGTGCTAACTGTCACAGCACGTGGGTGCTTTTGATAATTCAAAGCTTAGACTAAGCAAACCACATTTTCAGAAGCTGCCTGTTAATTGGCATGTACAGTTTTTAGACCCAATAAACTTTCATCTTTGCTTGGGCAGTTGGCTGGACAGAGTGTAGGCTCACTTTAACTCAGTTAATGCCTTGCACCCCCTTACCCATCCATGGATTTGAGTGGCACAAATAATTGGATTTTGAAAACCCCAGTTGTGAGGCCTGCATCATCTTGACTGCTCAAATGTAATAGTTCAGATGAAGATCCTTTTGAAAATCTGGTCTGAGCTGGCTTTTGTCATACATTGGCCATTAAACAACTTGCTTCAAATGCTAACCTTGAGAAAAGTATCATTCTTCTTTCTGGATGCCACTTTGTGCATTGGTACAAAACAGCAAAGTAAAAGCAGCTGAACTGGGATTTTAAATGATTTTTTCCCCATCCTTAAATCCTTGAGACTTTGTTTTGTTATATTTTGAAAACCGGAATTGGCTCCAATTTCCATATTTGCTTTATGTCAGGTTTTACCAAACTATAACTAGTTCAGCATGCTATAGGAATTCTTCTCGCTTGTCTGCTTACCTTTCATGCCCTTAAAAAGGAAGAATCACTGGATAATATTATTCTGACAAGATTAAAACATCATAGAAATATGATAAATACCCACAACTTGTGTATTTATCATAAAGTATAGATCTCTCTAAAGTACGTGAATTTGAGAACAAGGTGCATCTAAAGCTACTGTTACTTTGACAAGCATCTCCTTTGAATTCCCAGAGAAAAATCAACATGTAGCACTCGTAGGTGATTCTTCCAAATAGATCTGAACAGCTTTGGTTAGAAAAGGGGCTGAAGGAAAGTACAGCGAATGGGATTTTTGAAGGTGGGAAAGCTTTTGGTCCAGTCCACAAGTCTGTGAACTCAGAGGCAATTTAGTCACTTATATTAACAATCGGTGCCAATCCCATATCTTTTTAGATGAACTTGAGTGGCAGGGAGATTAAAAAAAAATTGTAATTTTTTAATTTTAAGCCCCTTTAGAATTATTATGTATGTCAGGACTGGCCCTTGTTTCTGGTAAACTGCTCTAGGAATGATTTAATTCATCTGATAACCAGTGATAGAGGCACAGCACTGAGACCAGCACTTCATCCTCTCTTTTAACACATTTTCCTAACACAGTTGTTCCTATTTCAAACTTTTCATGCTACATCTCTGCAGCTGCTGCAAACTAATATTTGGAACAGCCAGCTGGATGGAGACTTTTTTTAAATGCAATCCATGAGATCCTCCTGCTCAGTTTTCATCTCCCCCCCCAACTCTGCCTTAACTGCGTCAACAGAAGACTTTGAGCAGAACTAAATCTTTACCCTAATGTTTCATTTAGAAAACATGGAACAACTTGAGTACATCTTGTTGTGTAATACACTGGTCCAAATTATGTTTGCTTTAGTAGTAACTCCAGATTTACATCACTGTAATGTGAGAGCAGTTTTTCAGACTGTGTGTTTATAGAGAGATGCTGGCAGATGAACCATATGTTATACACATGTAGCCATGATGTGCAAATCTGAGAAAGAAAAGAGTGCTGGCTCTAAGGTATAACATTGTGATTCTTACCCTTAATTTACAAGATGACACAAAGCTACATCCTATTCGGGGTTGAGAACATACCCAAGATCAAAATCACATGTTTGAAGACACAAATGACATTTTCCAACTTTGTTTTTATCAGTATGTGGCTCAATGTGTTTGCATCGAGGCTTAGTTGTTGGGTTTCTTACATGATACAGTGACATCTGCTCACCAGCGCTGGAGAAGGGCTGAGCCATACCAGACCCCCATCGCTAGCAGCTAGCTCTGCTGAAGTTAGATGAGGCCTCACCACTGTCGTAGCTATTCTCCAAAGCACAGTTGGCTAAAATCGAAAGCCCTGGTTTAGCAAAGCAGTTCAGACCATGCTTAATTCCATTATTATCCAATAAAGAGCATGTTGATATTTAAGGTGCATTGATGTTCACTGGGTTTGAGCTATTGAACTTTTCCTAGTGAGAAGCAGCTGACCAAGAGCTAAAGGCTTGGCATGGGTTGTTAGAAGGGTAGCACTAGTCTTGTGCACGGGACAACCACTGTCCTCCCAACACTTATGTTTTCTCCCTCCCTGAGCATCTTGCTTTGCAACCATGGGCTAGTCCAATACATTTCATGTGAGGTGGGCAAAATGTGGCCTGCAGGCCGGATGCAGCCCACCAGGCTATTCTATCTAGCCCATGGGGCCCCTAAAAAAATTTAGAAAATTAATGATTATCTGCCCCTGGCTGCCTGTCATGCAGCCCTTGATGGCTTGCCAAAACTCAGTAAGCGGCCCTCCACCCAAAATACTTGCCCCCTCCCCGATTGAGTGGTTTGTAATGGCTAGGTACAGGACAGAGATTGCCTCCCAGGAATCGATAGTAAGTAAATCTCCATGTCCCAGGGTACTTATCCATTAAATCCACCCGTTTTAGGATTCCCAGAGGAAACATGCTAATTAGAATTGCTAAGGCCCAGGTTCTGTAGGCATCTGTGTAGATACCTAAATTTACAGGACCACCGTGGTGAGAAGAGCTGAACGTGTGCATAGACCGCTGCAGAATAGGGGCCTGAGATGCCATTTTTTTTATCCTGCTCCTAACTACAGGATTCTTGGCACGCTTTGGGAGTTGGTCTCCTGCATTTGGGACGGTGCATGCCCAATAAGGCTTGGGTACAAAGGCTTCAACAAAGCTTTAAAAAGTCCAGAGTCACTCGTGGGGTCTGTCCTGCATGCTGCCGTACCTCCCCTAGCCAAGCACCTTCTGCTCGCGGCCTCTGAGAGCCTGACATTCCAGAGAGGTCTGTGCACTGTGCCAAAAGGTAGCGATGTATTCTTCCCGTTAAGCCTTTTGTTTCCTTTTACATGCCTTTCCACTTCCCCTGTCGCTTGACATCACTGATTGTCCTCTCTTACCATACTCTTCTTGGTCTGAGAGAGAAATGTAATCAATATATCCTCTGTCTTAATTAGCGTCTTTCTTAGAACATGACTAAATTTGTGTATGTGACTTTGTCCTGTTTTTCTAATATAGTATCCTTGCTTTTCTCTCTCTCTCCCCCCCCCCCCGGGGGGGGGGTGGGGGGGGGGGGGGGGGGGGGGGGGGGGGGGGGGGGGGGGGGGTGGGTTGGGGTTGGGCGGGGGGGGGGTGGTTGTGGTTGTGGGGGGGGGGGGGGGGCGG
>JAGPOW010003447.1:30527616-30541764 GCA_030014935.1 Caiman crocodilus | reverse complement strand
TTTTTTTTTAATCTTTTTGTTTGCTTTACCATTTTTAAGGAAATTATACTGATAGTTTTACTTACAGCTTTGTATGAGTGACAAGAGAACAGAGATGATCTGCATTCAGAACTGAGCAGGAGGGACAGTATTTCAAAGAAAATTAGAAAAGTTCTATTTCTCTTGCTTCTGTTTTATGACTAGCAAACGCGCTGAATTTGAATATTTTCTTGGGTTGCGTAATGTCTAAAGCTAGGCAAGCCCTTGATGAATATGTAATGAATTAGTTAACTTGCTCTACAGAAAAGAGTGTTATTAGTTTAAAGTTGTTATGGCCATCTTTGCTGATTAACAGGGCAGACCACTGCATCGTGTGACAGTGATTCAGTTCCATGTTAATTTTCCATTTTTAAACTGTTTGTTTCCTTTGGCATATTTACAATACAGATAGGCCTATGTACACAAGTGTATCTAGTCACTTTATTATATCACGGCATTTCTTTGTGCAGATCATACCTGAGCCAGGACCTCCTGGATTGCCGGGCCCTATGGTAAGACTATGACAAAGTGACACATACAGTAGACAAGAACTGAGGCTTCATAAACATGATAAATGTGTTTTAGGAGTAGGGCTCTTCTTTGCACTTCAGTTCGCCATGCATGGTCTGAGTGGCTAGAGGCAAATGGACTGTAAGGTGCTTCCAAACTAAGTACAGGAGGATTTCTTGGATCCTTTCGAACAGGGGTCAGCAACGTTTTTGGGCAGAGTGCCAAAAACACCCACAACTTCAACCTGTAAGATGTTGGCATGCCAGGGGCGGATGGCAGGAGAGCCACGAAGGGCCTGAACCTTGTTGAGGCCAAAAAACAGAGTCCTTGACAAGAAATGTTTGAGATGAAATGATTAGGTACAGAAATAATCGTCCCAGACAGACTCATAGTGTTAGCAAACAAACAACCACCTGAGCAAGCAAACGCAAAAGATTTGGGAACAGACCTTCATTGGTATCTAAATGACTTAGAAACCTGGTTCTCTTTCCTGCAGGGTCCTCCAGGAATCCAGGGGCCTAAGGTGAGTCAGTGCATTTATGTTTGTCACACCGTACTTCCAGGCTGCCAGGGCATGATTTAGAGAGAACACGCGGGGCGCTGATCAGAGGGCCGATCAGGGTGCTGCTCACCGAAAGCATCCTCTGACTGCTGTTGGGAGTTGTAGGCACTCGGTGGTGTTGAAAATAAGGCAGGCGTTGTATGAGGAGGACTTCCTCCAAATGGATTTATGAACTGGGGGCTTCTTTGTCGTTCTGCTTGCATGCAACAATGTAGTGCTACGCCCAATTTCACAGCTTCTGCGTTTATCCTTTACTTGCATACATTACTGATCTGACAGCTAAATGCAAAGTCCTTCAATGAAGGGAGGGCAATAAACACCTGTCATGACATACGGTGCTCTCTCCTGTGTTTACATGAAGATAGGATTGATGTACTCGCTGGTGTCTCACAGGTCTAAGTACCGTGATCCTGCGCATGGACCATGCCAGTAACTTTCTGTTGGACCTGGACCTGCCCTCAGTCATGCACCAGGGCACAATTCCTGTTTGCTTTAGTGGCAGTTTTGGTCAAGCGTATGACAGCAGACACTGTCCTGTACTGTGCCCTCAGTGAACCTCATTATCTTTTTCATGCAGGGTTTAGATGGCGCAAAGGGAGAAAAGGGAGACAGTGGTGAGAAAGGAGCAAATGGTGATGTTGGACCACCTGTAAGTAGACTAGTTTTTTTATGTCTGATACCTCCTAAATTCTAGCCTTTGTGCTACAAGCCATCTTTCAGGAGTGCTGTTCCAAGTCCTCTTCAGAGGTTGTTTTTCTTTCCAGGGTCCTCCCGGTTCCCCTGGACTTATTGGTTTACCAGGTACCAAAGGAGAGAAGGTAATCATTCCAGGGGAAAGGGGAGATGAAAGTATATTGTGATTTGAACTGGTTAAGAGGGTGCATGCCCCCCATCCAGTCCCGGATATAGTCTGGACTGGACTCCTGGGTCACTGGTGCTATGGTACGAATGACTGACTAGCAGTCCTCTAGTGCAAGTACAAGGGGTCTGTGTTTCAGGAGCAGCAGATCCAAGCAACCCCAATGTTTTCGGTTACTCCCTATGAGTTGGAGGTCAGTAGAGTTGCATCAGGTACAATTCTGGCTGATCACTCACAATCACAGTGGGCTCCAAGCAGTCCTGCTTGGTTTATCCACTTTATCCAGGTTTTTAAGTAAAATGCATTTGTTCCTAAGGAGACATGGCAATGACACTGAGAAATCATTTGCCTACTGGAAAGGAAAAGAACCTTTTCTTCTAATTCTCCCCAGCACTTGTTTGCTTGGTATATTAGTTTTGTACATAATACTCAATACTGCAATTGAACCCACACCTCCAAGGCCGTTTGCCTTAGGTTATACGAAGATGCACGCTGTACTTGGGACAGTATTTCTCCAACTAAGTCGTCAGTCTACAGACAACAGACCGGACGATTAACATGGCACCTTCTTTTCTTTCTACAACTCTAGGGGAAGCCAGGAGAGCCAGGGTTAGATGTAAGTACTTGATCTGTTACTTTAATTGTGGCACCAGGAGCATCAGTAATGTGCATGTGAAATTTAAATGATTGGCATTTTAGTTTTACAGACAGTTGCTTTCTAACACTTTGTCCCATTTAGAATTAAATCCATTGTGACCAATGGCTGGTTTGATGAAGGAGGAATGGATTAGCTGCATCACACACTGATTGTAGCCATAAGACCTCTTGTCTCCCCAGTGCATGTCGCCCTCCTACATTTCCGTTTTGTGCCACCTAATGACTGAGGAACTTTTTTTAAAATTAAGTATATCTATATCAGACCCAATAAAATCAAAATTCCTATGATATAAAATGCCATCATGGTATACTAAACCCCCGCCTTTCTGCAAAGAAGTCCCTAATGTTCAAAAATGAACAATGGGAAAAATTCACATTCATAGCCACTGATGGTGGCATTTAAAATAGATGGGGGGTCCTAACTGATCTTGTGAGCAAGGCTGTATGTAGTTTGAGTTGTTGGAATTAAACTTACAAATCTTTTCCCCATTTCAAACTGTCTTGGTAGGGTTTCCCAGGTCTAAGAGGAGAAAAAGGAGAAAAAAGTGAAAGGGGAGAGAAGGTGAGAACATGTCACATCTTTCCTGGTCACAGAGGGCCAGATTCTGTCTGTGCAGCCTGAATAACGAAACCAAGAAGTTCTACCTAACTTTGCGCAAAGTTTATTCCCCCAGTGAAAATTTGAGTCAGTGACTTGGGTGCTTTAGATGTTAAGCCCCCTTTCAAACTTATTAATGCCAGTGCACTTGTAACATGGGTAAGGACAGTGGTTGGTTCAAAATCCATGCCCCTTCCACCTCGCACCTTACTAAGGCCTTTGGCATTCCACTGACTAAGGGGAGCAGGAATAGAGTCATTTAAAAAAAAGAAAATACTTCAAAATTATTGATTAGAAATTACATTGCACCAGACAGGGAGCTGGGAATGTAGGAATACCTGGGAGCCCTGGCTGAGCACAGAGCTTTATCCCTTGGAAGCTGCAACCCCTGTGGTTTCCAACCTCCCAGTTCAGAGGTAGCTGGGAGCCTGGCAGTTCTGGGTGCCCAGCTCTCTGGGAGCCCACCAGGCACTGCCGGTTGGGTGGATATGAACTGGCAGGAAACAGGCAGATCTCTGACGGATGCCTGTCCAGCTGCTGACAGAAGTGAATGAGAGCCAGCCTTTTCTGACCAGAAAAAGTTCCGGCAGAATTTTTCTGACCAGCTTTAATTTGGGGTGTTGCCTTTGTTTAAATCGAGCCATTGCCCTTGAGGCCTATTGCTTGAAGCCACCTTCAACTCTTTTGTGTCCACAGGGAGAAAGAGGAATACCAGGGAGAAAGGGAGCCAAGGGACAAAAAGGAGAGCCAGGCCCTCCTGGACTGGATCAGCCGTGCCCAGTGGTATGTGTTCGTCTTGCAGATGGGAAATAGTTGGAACTGAAATGTTTAAACAACTTTACCTTACATGTAATGGTTCCCAGAGTACCATTACTTCCACAGGCAGCACAGCCAGCAAAGGGTGATGCTCGAGAGTCCTCTCATCTTTCACTAGATTGGAGCAGGTTTCCACTGATTTTTTTTCACTTTTTCTTTCTTTTTGTTTGCCCTGCTGAGACCAAAGCTGTGATATACTGTTCCCCTTAATGACCCATCAGAACAATGAACTTTCACAATACATAGCTCAGTCTTTTAAAAAGGTGTTACGTCTTCTAGCCTCCATATGCATCTCTCTTCAGATCCTGAATGCGTTGGGATGACATGATACGGAGGGAAATTTCCTCCCTGGTATAAGCAGGACAAGCTAATGTTGGCTTCTGGTGGATCACCTTTCTTCTCTTAGGGATGGACACAGGAACCATTCGCTGGTACGGTGAAAGAAGCAGGATTTTATCATGCCTCAGCTGTTCTGTTGTAACTGCCCATGTATATGCTCTTACCCCATGGTAAGTAGAAGCTAACCCACAGTACCTAACTTCTCTTTCATTGTGGGCTTAGTTTAGCTTTCACCTACCGCAGGGTAAGAATGATCACGTTGGCAGGTATCCGAAGCAGCTAAGGCACGATAAAGCCCTGCCTGCTTCTAACCCATTGTAGGTTGTCCATGTGCCCATACCTTCAGTGCGCTAAATCATCTTACTCGTGTTTTTAATTTCACCGTTACCAAGATGAATTTCTGGCTAGTCTTTCTCGCATCCTGCGTGTACTTGATGACATTCTTTGTGGTGAATTTGCTGCTAGGAAATGACTTTGAGGCCTACTCTTTAGAAACAGATGTCAAATAATGTGAAACCACATCCTTTCCCTTCCTGATGAAATCGCTGTATCTGTCCAGGTAACATTTCTGTGTCCCTTATCGTTCTCAACAAGCAGTTACTTTTTAAACAGGGAAACCGTAATATTAAAGGCGACAAAGGGGAGTCAGGCTTCCCAGGCCTGGAGGGTGTGAGCCTGCCTTGCCCTTTGGTATAGTATCTCTGCTCTTTTTCTCTCTTGCATGCCCTTGTGCCATGTGTCTGCACCTGCAAGACCCTTTTCATTCTGAACACATGCATCCATCCATTCCCCCTAAGGAGAGAAGGAAAGGCAGGTTAGATGTGCAGCTTGTCCTCCAGGTTATAGCTGGCAAGTCAGCAAGTTGAAATCCAAAGGCTATCTGAAGAGACCTGTGCTTGGCTCTGCTGGGGGAAGTGACTGTTTGCATGGCCAACCGGAAGAGTTCATAGGGAAGAATGCATCAGAAAATGATGCTCGTGTAGACTGTCTGTAGTTGTGTAAAGCAGCCAAAGGGCACAACACACTTATTCTTTCCCAACCCTAAATAGGTTTCACTTGTATCCAAGAAATCAGATGTATATGGCAAGCCCCAATAAAATCCTGACACTTGTTTCTCAAAGATGTTATATTTACCGAAGTGTTTCTCACTGTAATTATTGGGAAGGCTTCAACACGGGTAAATACTGTGGAGTAGTAAATCTGATGCATGTGATCTCATACCTCAGCAAAATGTAACTTGTCAATGCAGTATTTATGTTTCCTAATTACAAAGTATGGAAGTGGACTTTAATGGTTTGCAGACCCTTCCTTTGGGTGGTGTCACTTCATTTCTTGGCCCAGGCTGCTGAAGCATGTTGCAGTGTTTTGTTGAATAGATTTCAGTCCAGAACTGGATAGCACGATCCCTCTGTAGAGTTTGCAAACTAGGTGTAGAAAGTGCCTTGTGATTCTGTGGGGGAAGAGACTACCTAAACATAGGCGACTGTTACTGTTGCCAAAAATGAGGATGTAAGCTGCGTATTTATAATGAAGAGATACTGGCAGCCCAAGAGTTACCCAGACTGCCCATGTAATAGATAATTCTTACTAGTTCTGTAGGAGCACTGTGTCCTCACCATTGTTTTATGCACAGAAGGCACATACAGAAATGGATATAACGCTCTTCAGAAGCTGAATGTTCGTGGCTTTATCGCCTGTTCCTCCCAAGGCATCTCTAAACTAGAGTTGGTTCATATTTAGTGAGGTCCTTTCCTCTCTCTCGGGGTCCTGCATGTCATTGCCTTTTCTCTTGTACCAACTTCCTGATTGCTACAGGTTTACGATGCCTCTGTCTGCGGTTAACTAGTCTTTCCTCACTTACTCCCACTGAACAGTTGGCTACTCCACAAGTCTTCCCATTGAAATCAGTGGGGCAGGTCAGGATTTCTCAACAGGACTGAGTATTGAAGGGTCCAGTTCAGAGAGAGAGAGATTGCTGGGGAAAAAACAGCTGAAATTGGCATGCTACCAAAAGGCATTTCCCATGTCCTTCCCTCCACATGTTTCTGATTGCAGAAATCACAGCCTTTTAAGTCAGGTTGTGAAATGAATTCACCGGGATTCCAGATGTTCCATGTGTTTTTACAAATTTTTTTCTGAATGTACAAGAAAATAGTCGTGTAATTTTTTTTGGTGCTAATGCAAATTAGAATGAGATTACTCCTGATACACTAACTATCATACTTACATTTACATTTGTGCAGTTATAATGTGTGTTTCTGCATGTCATTAGAGTTTGTCTTGGTAAGCTGTGTAGCTGAATCTTGTACCTTCATAATGAATGAGTTTGGTTTTGTTTTTCACTGCAATTTCCAACAGAAATTAAACTTGTGACTTAATTTTTCAGGGACCAGATGGATTGCCAGTACCAGGATGTTGGCACAAGGTACAGTACATATCCTGGATTACTGAATGGCTTGAATGTGATTGCATTTTGAGTGGGTAGCTTGTATTTGTGGACTATGCAACAGAGAACATATCTTGCATAGAAAATACCATATTAGATAAGAGCAGTGATACTGGGCTACTGACTCTAACAGTGGTAGAACAAGATACTACCCTGGAAATGCAAAATACTACATTGCTGTGAAGTACCCTTCCCATAAATCTTGTCTATAGAAGAGAGGGACAGGGAGGATTAAGGCCAGCTGTAATTAAACCTCTGATTTTGGAAATCAGTAGCACCAAAAATCAGGTTACTTTAGTTTATTCGCATGAGTAGTCCCCTTTTAGGTCAAAGGGATCACTCGTGTGACCAAGCTACTTGTGCAGAGCTTTGCTGACTTAGGCCCTGAGTCACTGATCTCGTTATACCTGATATGTAGATACAGTGACACTTCTCTACATTTAGCAGTCCTAAATTACGTGCTCAATTATTAAACATGGGGGCCAGGTTTAAAAAATGGGGGTTAGAGCGGGCAAGCGTAGGTGTCAAATAGCATGTGTGTGTGTTCTAGTTCGGAAATGCAATAAAACGAAGACAAATACTGAAGGCAGTCTGTAAAAGTAAGAACTACTTTGCAGTTGAATTTCTGGACTGTATTCTTCTACACCAAACCATGAGGCCATTCAGGCTAGAAATAAATTACAAATAAATAGTATTGCAATGATTTTTCCCAATGAAAAATCCTCTGATACCATGTGTGACCCACAAAGTATTTGAAAAGCCTGCACTCTGAGAGCCCAAATGTCAAGTTTCAAGGCTGACCTGGTATTTGTGAAATTAGTTAATTTTAGTGTACCAGGAAGGATAGAAACTTAATTCTGTACTACTAGACATCCCTTGGCACCTGATTAGTCCAGGTGTTTAGCAAGGAAAAATGGGCTTGAACTTAATTTTCATTCTTGCTTTACTGTCAGGCTTTGCCCACACTATACCTTTGGCTAGGTATGCAACTGAGGGTTTTTGGTTCCCTTAAAAGGCAGAAGCTAGGGCAGGGTGACACCTACAGGCTAACTCGTCCCCTTAAAGAGTTAGAAATAATTCAGCTTCACACAGCAGCTTTTCTACCATGAGATTTTTTGCATCCACGCCACCCTCCTCCCCCAGTGCTGCTTAATTGGGTCTGTATCGGTGCATTTGGGACGTTGCAGTCTGGTATCCCAGTGCCTCTCAGTGGGAGAGGAGATGGTGCACGTATTGACCCACTAGAGGCATCATCTATCACCCACTAGATGATGCCTCTAGTGGGTCAATACGTGCATTTCCAGCAATGCTTGCTAACGTATGAGACAGCTATGAGGCCAAATGCTTGGACCAGCCAAGAGGACGGTTACACCTGTAAAACAATGCTGTACATGTAACTGGAGGCTGGAACACACATGACAAACTAATGTTCAAGCAGCTAAGTGAGGTTACTAACCCAGTTTTAACTTGAACACAAATCAAAGTAGGATTGTATCACTAGCTGGTTACAAACTCAGTTAAAGTGGGGTAATGGCCTTCAAGTACCAGTTTTTAATTCTACAAGTCATCTGGCTCTACTTTAAAAAAGTCAAGGGGGGACGCAGCCTGTACAGTATTAACAAGTAATTGCTTGGCACTGAACGTAAAGCTGCATTTCCTACTGTGTAACTAAAATATTGTCTGTCTGCGTTCTTTTTCAGTGATCGCTAAGCATGAAGCATAAAGTGTGTAAATAATAATGTGATATATTTTGTTCTTTTTTAAATTTTTTGTAAAAAAACCAAAAAAACAAAAAACTTCAACAGTAATATATTGATCGTTTTTGTACTGGGTGCTGTCATGTATGGACCTTTAAAATGCTCCGAAGTTTGTCAAACCTATAGGAGATGCATGATAATTTCAGGAGCTGATGATAAAGACAAAAACTGCAGTGGCTGGGAATGCAAGTAATTTGCTGCTAACGCTACTGTGTGGACTTGGACTAACTGAGCTGAGACAATGCGTTGCCTAGTGTGCCTTACAGCATGGAGAAGGGAGACCCCTGTGCTCAATGTGGCTTTCAGCTCTGCCTTCCCATTGCACGTGCCTTCCGAAAGGGTGAAAAACTCTGGCTGAAGGCAAAAAAGAAAAAAAGGATGCAGCCCTAGAAGTGGGAGAAGCTATGGCCTTTGCACCTGGCAGAATCAAAGAAGGACTCTCAGCTTGCAGAGAGGGCAAGGCCCACACCATTTGCTGCTACGTGCTCCTGCCAGGATGGAAACAGCGAGACTGTGACGAAGTACAATTCCTCCAAGTACCTGTGGATGTTTCAGTGACTGTCAACAGTGCTTCTCTCTCTTGGACAGAAACGTCTATTTAACCTCCTGGAGCTGGGGTCTGAGGATACGCAAGTCTTGCTGGGGATTCCTTCTCTGTTTACTTCAGGATCCACAGGATTAAGGGGACTTGACCTGCTAACAGCTCGCCTTTCAAAAAGACTGTTCATGCTATTTGGTTTACAAGCTCAGGCATAGTGCGAGCTCAGCTAAAAGTTTCTTCCTTGAGCCACAGGGCTCTTAAAATTGCAACCTGGGGTTCCCAAAAGTTGGGAGTAGATGACAGTACGAAATACGGTATTCAGTCCCTTGGATAAGGTTTGTTTTGTCAATGTGATACAATTTCATCTGCATTCTCCTGATTCTTCCCTTCCTCCTCCAATTCTCTCTCTCTCTCTGCTGCAAATAAATGTGGCCTCAGACTTACCCCACGCAGCCCAAACATTCAAAACCAGCCTGTGTGAGCTGAGGTGATAATGGCCTAGTATTCCCGTTGAGAGTGCTTCAGTCAGCTCCATCAGCTTCTGTTGAAGTGTGAACATCCTGAGAGGCTAGTTTCTCCTAACAGGATGGGAGAGGACTTCACAGTGGAGGCCGGTGACACTGGGAAGTGAGCAGACAAAACTCAGATGTACCGGTACACAATTTTGGTAATATTTCCTGCATCCAGCAAAGGCTGTTCATTTTGGGATTCCCATCAAGGCTGGAAAAGCCAACCACATCCACCTTAACAGGTATCCTCCTTGGAAGATGTAGCTTAGGCCTGGCCTAATGAACCAACCCATTCACAAACCCTGCACTAATAGGACACAGTGATTTTTGTAGGTGATGTGTTGATGGAAAGAGACAGGGGAGGAAAGACCAACAGTGTAGATATAGGGCAAATGGGAGAAACTGAAGAGAAATGGCAGAAACAGCAAAACAGAGCTGGCCTGGGAGAGCAGCTGTGGGTCCAAGCCTGGATATGACTAGTGGCCTTGTAATGGGCTACCCAGAGGTGGAGGGAAGGGAAGAGGTCAGCCTCTTGAAAGGAGCTGCAAAACTAGCTGAGAAGAGATAACTCTCAAAGAAAGAAGTTGAGGGCAGCAGTAGCAATGTTACCCCTTTGCCCTCTTCCCAACACATCGTGTTATTTTATCATGGGACTAGAAGGGGAGGCGATTTGTAACTCTCCATATGGCACTGGCAAGACTAGTCCTAAAATAATGCATGTATTTTTGCTGCCCACTATTTGAAAATGATGATGAATAATTAGAGGGCACAGAAAAAAGCCCCCCACAACAATGCAAGAGCTGGAGAAAATGCCTAACAGTGAGGTTTAAGAGTTCAATCTATTCGCTTTAAGAAAGAGATTGAGAAGGTACTTGATTATGCTGTGAAGGTACTTTCCAGGGATGAAACACTGGGTCCTAACAGGAAAGGGCAGGTCACAAAACCAATCACTGGACGCTGAAGCCAAACAAAATCAATTAGGAAATAAGGTAATATTGGTCACAGCACCACTGCTTACCCACAGGGACAAGTTTCCAAGGGAAGTGGTGGATTCCCCTGTCTCTTGATGTCTTCAGTTCACAAATGGATGCCTTTTTGGAAGATGCCTTTTGCCAAGCAAATTACTGGTCTCAGTACTAGGTGACGGGTTAAATGTGAGGGCCTGTGGTATGCAGGTCAGACTAGGTGATCTAACAGTGCCTTGCAGCCAGAAACTTTATGACACTAAGTGTGGGGAGAAGGAAGGATGGTGAATGACGTGTTCCTGTATGTGGATACTTGGGTTGATTTTGAGCCCTGTGTTCAGGTCCCCATCCTGAGTATGACAAGCATATTCAGGGTCATCCTGAACTGAAGATATACAGAAGAATGGGCCCTGGGAGGATGCTTTACCTATGTGAGACAACTTGGCGCACACTTAATTCCAGCTCTAATAACACGAGCAAGGTAATGTACTTGGAACTATGGGGTGTTTTTCATTAATGTCTCCAGGCATGCAGCTATTTCAGAATGATGTCTGTGACCACTCGTCACTGCCTTCCTGTATTATAATTACTGGGTCCAGTTAGAAAAGTCCCCTGGGAGCATATACAATCCACAGACGAAAGCTTGAACCGTAGGTACTCTTCACGGTAGATGCAAACTTACATAAGACTCAAGGAACCTAGAGTAACTTGTCAGCGACGCTAGTTTTATATTATTTGTCTTGTGCTTGATGACTGTTAAGGCCTATACCATATGCTTTTTTTCCCTATAATTATATTGTTTAAAACTTGTATAAAGTCAGATAAATGAATAGGCCAAGAAACAGGAATTTAACCAACATTAAAAATGTCTTTTATTCCCTTCTAATTCATGAAGTTAACTATTGCCTTAAGTTAGATAGAAAACTCCCTATGGCTTTTTGCCTTGGAAAAACTTCCCTTATGATCCCTGTTAAGAAAGGTCCTAGATTTTGCTATGTTTAAAGTCAAAAGCAAAACTCTCATCACCTTCAGTAGGATGAGATCTGCTGGTGCTGCCTTAATGCACAGCAAATATTTACAGATGAAAGCAAAATTATCTCTTCCAATGCACACGGTGGGTTTCTACATCATAAATGTTTCACTCATGCTGTCCGGGGCACTTCTCCACCATGGAGTGACTGCAGACAATGCAAGATACTGGAAATGTCCAAAAACGGTCTTCAGTGGAGACTGGAGAGGGAAGATTTGGTATAGGCTGACGGAAGCTAATTTTGCTTCTAACTGCAGGATGCCCTGTAGCACAAATACTACAGCGTAGTGCAACCTCCAAAGCTTTTAAAATTACATCAACTTTCTATGAAGAAATGCATAGAGTTGTATGAAACAGCAACCTGTGGCAGATCCAGTGTTTGTAAGCATCAGCGGTGATCACTGCTCTGCTTGAAAGGCCTGTCAGTACAAAGTACTGGCCTAGTGCTTGCCAAGCTGCTGTTATGCTAAGATGGAAAAGCCTCTGCTGCGGCAGAAGCCTGGCGCAGCACTGGAGGCAGGGGCATCCTTTAGCTGAACAGTGCTCTCAGTTAGGGTGGATCCTTGCTCCATGCAGGGCTAACTGCAGGGGATTCCTAACCAGCTGCTTTTGAGAACAGAGAATAACATTAAAGCTACCCCATGGTTGATGCTGCAGGTGCTGTGGGGCCATCTCCGAGCATGAAGTGCTTTGGGCCAGTATCTGCTGGGCAGACTCCCATCTGCCAAGCCCCCTCCTCACTGAAGCAATTGAAGCCTTTGCAGAGAGATGCTCTATGGAAAGCAGAGGCCGCAGAACCTCAGAAACTTGTTATATGCTGCTCCCCCCCAGACCCGTGTAACCAAGTCACACTGGTGATCTGCATCTAGGACCTTCCAGGCCTTATGTGAGGTCCAAGAGCTGGCCCCACACATATTCCTTATTCAGTATATGATGCAGATTAACATAAACTGAATTGGAGGGAAACCCTTTTGTAATATTAACAGTAAAAGGTGCAGGCAAAAAGGCTTATTCCCAGGTGCTTTCCATGTACGTAAAGCCTGGGTAGCTTTGTTAGAGGAGAAATTGCTCTGTGACAATCAGGGAGAGAGAGATTTGCGTTGCTCAGCAAGTTGTTTTCTACTAGTTTGGTTGGTTTGTTTTTTCCTTTCCAAGATGCTGTAAAAAAAACATTTATGTAAATCTTTTTCATCAGTTTATTCTGAGTTCACAAACAGCTTGTGAAGATAAATCTTAATAATGGGCAGTGCTAGTAGCCTAGTCTAAACCCTTGGACCTCAGTAATTACATTACTGAGCACGATGGATTTGACTCTTTTTTTCCCAAGAATCAGCTCTTTCGTATCTGACTGGAGAAGCTGCTTTATAGCCAAGCAGAGGAAGCAAGACTGAACATTACCACTAGATGTCAGTCAAATGAAAGATAAAAAAATGAGACTGCTTCTAGATTTGAAATTAGGTCATTCTGAGACTGATTTATCTTCAGCATTAAAATACTTAATATGTAAACTACATGTATTCATCAATAAACATGTATGTGATTTGGATAAAACACTTAAAAACTAGTCTTCATTGGGCGCGAAACAAAGCACAAATCAAATTCATGTTTCATAGTTTCATGTTGTTCATCTGGTTGCGTACTATTCAGTTATGTAGCCTGGAGAGAAAAACAAACCCCCCCCCAAAACCCCAGAGGCTTTTAAGAGACTGGTCTGGCTTGAATGAAACTTGAAGTCTGAAGGATTTCATTATGCTGCTGTTTAGCCCCTGATTGCTCCTCAGATCATTACACTTGCCCTTTGGGTTGTGCTTGGAGAACAGGTGCTTGCTCTCAAATTTGCTCCAGGTCCAATCCAATAAAAAACGACTGGATCTGGTGAGGTTATTAGCAATATCCTGTCTGTGCCAACCTACAGTTTGGTCACACTGGGAAATGAGGTTTCTAATACTGGGCAGGAGAGTTCACTGAAGTACAGAAAACAAATCCTACTGGTCAAGCAGTTTAAATCCAGGTTTAATTCCAATTTAATTCCAGGTTCTTGCTAAAAGCTCCAGCAGTTTCTTTGTCAGGCCTTGCCTATGTAATATTTCAGGGGAATCTCGCAGCACCACTAAAGTGTGTTAATGAAGCATAGTGGGTACTCAACTTCTGGCCCATAGGGCTGTCATATGGCTTGTGGGGCTCTCTACGGGTTCAGAAATTTGGCAGTAGAGGAGCGGTGGCAGCATCAGTTGCTGTGGTTTCTAGAAACCACAGCAAGCAAAGCTACCACCAGTTCCCTGCCACCAAGCTTGGGAGCCCTGCAAGCCAGATGACATGGCCCCACACGCCAGATGGTGCTGGCATCCAGGTCCCTCCACTGCCAGATCCAGCATGCTGGATCAAGCCAACATACCAGATTGCACCTGTGCACTGACCCCATGCTGGATCTAGCCTGCGGATTGACCCTGCCCATGTGATCCTCCCTGCGGACTGGCCCCATACCACTTACCTGGCCTGTGGAGCCAGAAGGTTGACTATCAGGGTGTAACATCATCTATG
>JAGPOW010003447.1:30510607-30527516 GCA_030014935.1 Caiman crocodilus | reverse complement strand
TGACCCTGCCCATGTGATCCTCCCTGCGGACTGGCCCCATACCACTTACCTGGCCTGTGGAGCCAGAAGGTTGACTATCAGGGTGTAACATCATCTATGCTAGCAACAGTTGGGCTGTTCTGGGAGACTTTTCTATAATTCCCAGTGGGAGACGCTGTCTGGCCTTGTCTATTATTTGTCCAGTTAGTACCAATCTTGAACTCGTGTTCAGTGTCTAGCATCTGGCAACATCAGGAGGCTCTGGTAGACCACTGCTTGCACGTTACCAGCCTGACAACAGGCCATCCTCTGATAGGGAAGTCGAAGTTTATAGCAGATCTGTTCGCATGCTTGGTGGCTTAGCTGAGGAATGTCCCCCTCCATTCTGAGGTGGCAGAGAAAACCCAGTCCGACTCCAAACTGGAAGCATTTCTAAACCTGGCACATATTTTCCCTTTCGTAGTTCTATGGCAACACCTGGTGTTTGTAATCTATGTTATTTCTTAGTAGGCAGCTTCTCCTCTTTATACACAGAACACGTCAGAATTGATGTTTATATTATTTCTATGGTAATTTTCTCCCGTGTATTTAAAAACTGAGTGTTCCTTCTGATGGAAAAATGCAAATATTTTGTCTGTTTTCATGCAAACCAAAGGATAAAATGTTTCTTAGTGAGCTTTTTCTTTTTTATATATTCTTGCTCTGTACAAGACACTGAAATGTGTGCAAGTTTGGAACTACAGGCCATTGATGTTAATGCTAAACATGGCAAGTTTGGAATCTCTCCATAGCAAGATGTTTATTTGGCATGTGCCAGAGAGAATTACCCAAATCATTACTCGTATGTTTTTAAGTCTGTTGCCATGATCATCTGCTATTAATAAAGCTGTATGTTTGTTATGACTTCCCTGAAAAGAAACCCAGCACTTTGAGTTGCCTCCTTTCCCCTTCCTTCTGCCAAGAGTTGTAGGACCAAATTTTCAGCAGATGTAAACTTGCTCGGCTTTATTGAATCCAACAAAACTGAGCCAGTTTTACATCTCCAGAGGAGTTGGTTCATGATGTGTATTACCTCATCTGCTTGTGGCTGAGACGGGCTGCTTGAGCTTCTACAAATGTGGCCCTGGTTCCACAGTCACATCTGTATAAGGGGACCCTCGAACGCAGCAGTCCAGATGCACCTGCAGGATTGGGCCCTGAGTGCTCCCTGCAAGTTATGTAGGAGGGAGAACAGGGTTTTCAATCACTAGGTAAATACTACTAAATCATTTCTCATTTGTTTGCAGTAAAATATAGGGCATAACCTCCAGGCGCCCTGTAGCAAACGACTTCATTAAGATACTGTGGTCCCAGATTTACTCCCATTTTCTTGTCATGACAAACAGCCAGCCTTATTCAGCATAACTGTGTATGTATTCTGTTAGCAAGAAAATTCAATAAACAGAACTGTATTTCTAAAGTAGCAGATGCTTGGTAGATTAATTTAATGCTGCCCTCTATAGGGTAACTTTGATAATAGCACATATCTTTTGCACAAGGGTGAATTCTGGGACATGAATCCTGGGGAACATGTGGATGTGTTTTTGCATAGTCCTGTGGTCTAAAATACCTTTAAAATAATGTGCAGTAGATGCCAGCCAAGCTTTCGTTTTTAAAACTATAAAGAAAAATCCCCCAAATATTTCTTCTGTTGGCAAAGGCATTATCTGGACCAAGCCAAATATCTAAGTGATTAGGATTAAAAACTATAGACCAAAACACCTGCTCTAAAAATCTTCTTAGGTAAGTAAGTATTTGTAATAGCTGTGGTCCAATTCTGCTCACTGGAGTTGTTCTAAATTCACACCAGCATAGCTAAGAGTAAAATATGCCTCTGTATTTTAATACCTGTGCACATAAGAATAGAGTATAGCCTCAATATTGCTTTATCTCACAGTGTGAATGTGATTTTTTTTTTTTTTTACTTAAAATGCAAAAATCTAGAACTCCTGGTTCAGAGATAATACCTTTTATTAGATCAACTGAGAAATTAAAAAAAAAAATCTTTTTCTGCAAGCTTTTGGGTGCTCTCACCCTTCATCAGGCTCAGGGGAATTTAAATATGGTAAAAAGTCCCCATATGTAGGAACTTCATTTTTACATAGAGGAAGCTGAAGTTGTTTTCACTTGAGTATTTTTACCCATCACTGATAAAAACCAGTAACTTTGTAATTAAATACTGGTAATTGCTGGCGTGTTTAACAGATACCATCTTCCTTGGTAGCAGGAAGTTCTCAAGAAAGTAATTATTTTCACAGATTTTGAAGTGCCCAGGTTACTTGAACGTGGCCAGTGACCACAGATGTGGCACGTTGTCCTGAAAGTCATCATCTCTGGCAGCACTATCCATCAGCCTTTATACAGGAAAGAGGGGTTTTTGAACAGTTTTTGTCATTGTGATGAAAATAAGCATTCCTCTAGGACCACAGAAAATGAAAGAGGAAAAACAACTAGTCACTTCACTCCTGTCCCACGCCCATCCTTGTAAATCCCAGACATAAATCTAAATCCAGATTAAATACTTTGGCAATGATAGTTTCATCTTCTCTCCTTAACAACCTCTGGCAAACCAAAGTAAACCACTTTTCCAAACATATAGTCTCACCCTTTCTTTCTCATAGGTTATGATTTTTAGACCCCTGGCATTTTTTACACTTAAAATGTGATTTAACTGGTTAATCTCATTTTTGAAGTGTAAACCAGCGATATGTTCAGGCAATTAATGATGTAATAGAATTAAAAATGTAATATTGTAGCAGCTGATTTGTCACCCCTTAAACTAAACAGGCAGCAGGGTGGACCACGCTTGTCTCAGCTGATTGATGGCACCTAGATTTCAGCTTTTCTGTTCAGGGGAGAAGCTTGGGATTGTGATTATAATCCTAGGCTCTCCCTGCACTAGCAAGTAGAGCATCGTTCAGATCTGACCCCCAATTCCAAAATCATACATCCTGCCATGCACGTGGCTAAACATTTTGTGCTAAATGCTGGTAATTATATACAGTTTTAAAAGTCAACCTAAGGTCCATACTCCTATTACATTTTATTTTGATTTCAGAAAGCACTATTGGTTTGTATAATCAGACATAGATTATTTCAGTTAAACAAGTAAGTTTATTTGGGGACCGAGTTTGTATAGTACCAAGTACCCTGTGAAGTTCAGAGGGAGGCCCATGCCTGCTCACTAAAAAGGGAGTTGGATAAGACCCTTAGTTAGTGCATTCTGGTATATACAGTTACTTAGGTAGAGTGCAACAGTGTAGACGGTCTCCAATAATTCAATTTTATCCTACACTGTTGGCTTTTTTCCTTTATTTATTTTTGAATATAAAAAAAGCAGTAAAAGATATATTCAGTCTAAGTGTGTGGAGGGAAAGGCCATTTAGCACAAAATGAAGTCTCAAATCAAAGCTGACAATCCAAATACTCTAAACAAAACCACCTCCTGTCTGCTGTACCATGCACTATTATTTTGGGTGAATATATCTTTTACAACTAGCATTCGTTATTTCTGAACAGGTCTAGGAGCTATAATTCATTGTATGAAATCTAAGGGAAAGTCTGATTCCTTATGCAGTGCTTCAGAGAATATAAACGATATGTGCATTAATGGCCCTGGCTTGTTTATAGTTATGCTGGTAGGGCCTGATCCTATGAACTATTCTATAAGCGTTCCTTATTTATGGAAGTGACTCGCATTCATTTCAGCAGGATTGTTCATTGCCGTACCTGCACGAGGATTTGTGATTTGGGCCTCTCAAATAGTTCCTTTTTAATGTATTTTTATGGTATTTTAAGTGATGCTCTTAATATATCACGGGTGTAGGTTGTAGCCGTGTTGGTGTAAGGGCACAGGCAGACAGGATTCTTTGGGTAAATTTGATATCTTTTATTAGACCAACTCAAATAGTTGGAAAAATTCTTCTTGTAAGAAGATTTCCAGCTATTTGGGTTGGTCTAATAAAATGTGTCAGGTTTACCCAAAGAACTCTGTCTGCTCTTAATATATTGCTTTTTTTTTAAACAACGTATTGCTCAAAAGACTTAGCTAGCAGTTTCTTTATTTGTAAACCCTGTGCAGTTTTTAGTATGTGTGCACCAGGGAATAAGTGAAGGTTTTTTGTTTTTAAAGAGAGGCATTAACATAGTAAGTACTTCACGTGCATTGTCATGTTAAAATGGTAGTAACTAGCATGGGATCATTTATTTCATTCTCAGCTTTCACTCCTGCCTGTGGCAGGGGGTCAGGCTGGATGATCTGTTCAGGTCCCTCCTGACCGTAGCTACTATGATACTATTTCTGCTTTTTAACTTTGGAATGGACAGGGCATCATTTGAAACCTTCAGTGAATCACTTGGTGCGTTTTCACTTATTATAGAAAAGCCCAAAATTAATATCTTAAATCTCCCCACAGCTTTGTTTTTGCAATGATGTGAATAGGGGGTAAACTGCATCTGCAATCAGGACTCAACTTTCCAAATTGTAAATGTTCTAGCTATTTTAAATGCCTGTTAAACATTTTAATGAGGCAAAAGTTCAAATAAAGATTGACACCTGTGTTCACTTTCCCTCCCTTGTATTTTTTTGTCAGCTGTCAAACAGCTCATAAATATAAAACAAATGGCTTATTAGAATCCATATGATTTTAAGTCCATGACAGTATGTTGTTTCCAAATTATACTTGTGCAGAACTTCAAATGCTTTTGTATTTACCAAATAATTCTGGTCAGAGCTGCCTTTGAAGAGAGAGCAGGTTGGTGGCTCTAATTAGTAACAAAGCCTATCGAGCACTTTCCTGTTTCTGTACTCTTTGGCAACTACCGATGCCTATTTGCAGGCATTGCCAAAGGTTTTAAAGCAAAATGAATGGGAAAGATGAGTGGGGGACAAATAATGTAACTCCAAATAATGGAGCTCGATACATTTGTAAAGGAGACTCTGCAGTAGGACTGGACTCGCTGATCTACTACGCGCTTCACAAAAATGTGTCCGGTTTTCCTGCTCCTCCTGTTGTCTAGTCCTCGATCCACACATGAAACGTGTGCCTAACAGATTTAGTGACAAGGATCTCGGGGTGAATCTGGTATCTTTTATTAGACCAACTTCAATTAATAAGAGATATGAGATTCACCCCAAGAACCGTGTCTGCCTGCGTCCTTAGACGGCCATAGCTAGAACCGACACCCCTGTAAGGGATGTAATGTGTGATGTGCCAGACCTAACGCTAGCGTTTCCCCAGGGTGAAAACAGGCCCTGACTTCCCACCCTTCCCGTGCCCTTGCGCTGAAGGCCGGAAGTCGGGAACGCGGCCTGTGCTCCCGACACGGGGCCGGTCGTGGACACGCTGCTCTTAGCGGTGGGGAGCCCCCGTTCAGAGGAGAAACGTGGGTAGCCCGGTGCGTAACCTGGGCCCACCACCACGCAGCTCTGTCCTGACAGCGTACGAGCTTGCAGCCACCTACCTGCGCGCAGAAGTCTTCGCAGACGTGGATATTGGGGGTTTCTGGAGATGGTGAGCCACTTCGGTGTCCACTGAAGTGTGCGCGCAGTGGTCTGGGGGGTGGAGGTTTGTAGGTGGGGAAAAGAGGGGGGTGTAATGGTTTGGGGGTATGTACGCAGGGGTGTATATGGGGAATGGGGGGGTGTAGTGGTGCAGGGGCATGGAGGTGCGTATATGTATAGGGGTGTATGTGGGGGAGCAAGTGGGGTGCACGTGTGTGTAGTGGTGTGGAGGTGCATATATGGGGAGAAGGCGGTAGGTGTGCGTACACGTGTACATGGGGGAAAAGGTGCGTGGGGGTGCAGTTGTGGGGTGTGGAGGTGTCTGGGGGTGCATGAGGGAAAAGGGGGTGTGTGGGGAGGTTTGGGGGTGTGAGGGAAGGGGGGCACGTGTGTGTGTCGGAGGAGGACGTGTGGGGGAGGGAGATGCCGGCTGTGGGTGCGGGTGCGTCCGTGCGCGGAGCGGCCGCCCTTGCTCTCCGCGCCCGGCTGAAGCGCGGCCCGCCCCCGCGCACAGGCCGGGCCCAGGGCGGGCCCAGCTCCTCCTCCTCCTCCTCCCGGCGCGGGTCGGGTCGGGTCGGGCCCAGCTCGGGCGCGGCGGCCATGAGCGCGGCGCGGCGCTGCCGGCAGGACACGCTGGCCTGGCGCCTGCAGCTCATCGGGTAGGTGGCGGTGGCGGGCGGGCGGGCGGGCGGGGGGAGCATGCCGCCTCGGGGTCCCGGCCCCCGCCCCGTGCCACGTTCCCTGTGCCCCGGCACCAGGCCCGTCCTCGGCGCTGTGCACTCGCTCCCGCGGGCCGCGCTAGGCCGCGCCCTCCCCTAAACACCCCCCCACACACACACACACGCACGCGTGTCCCGCCTTCCCTTGCACACCCCGCACACCACGCGCGCACACTTCCCAAGTGCTGTACAGGTTTCATGGGCTGACCCGAGTTAACCTTCACCCTTTCCTCTTCCATCCGTCCTCCTTTTTTGCGGGAAAGCCAAAAGTGCGGTCATCTCACCCGAGACGCGCCCGGCCCGCTTTAAAAGCAGGCACGTTTTCTCGTTGGGAAGCGCATCCCGAGTCCCGTAGCGGAGAGCAGGAAAACCTGTCTTTTCCTGTATTTTTCATTATCGACGACTTTGGGGTTGTCTTTTCGATGGCAGCATTGCGTGAGCCTGATGTGCTCGTGGCGGCATAGGTGTGAGCCGTGGCCCCTGGGTTTTGACCAGGCAGATGCACCCCCCCCCCCATCTTCCTTGGGCTGGAAAATATGGTTTTAAAACCATGAGGAACAGAGAGTCAAGTTCTTCTTTTAAGTTACATTGATCGTATCTAATGGGCTGCCCCCAATTAGTTAACTGCCTGGAGTTAAATCTGTTCATGGGGCTGGAAGGGACCTTGTCCCCCCGATTCGTGGTGTAGGAACCACATCCCCTCCCGCTCCTTTAAGCAGCAGGTTTGGGGACTGTTCTGGGCTAATAAGGCCGATCGAACAGAGCCAGCTAAGCTCGCAGCCCCGCAGGCAGACGGCTGTAACCACGAAGAGCCGGGCTGCTCAGAGGCGTATGACTTTCATGCCTCGCTCCGCCGCGTCGGGTCCTGAAAGGCTACAGGGAAGGTGACAGAGATGATTAAGCTGAGACGAGAGGCTGCAGGAGACGACACAACGGTTTGGGATACTGTGAAAGGAGAGGACTACAAAGCTTTGGGGCCGACTGAAGTTTACAGCTGAGTTTGGCCATCTCTGGAAGGCCCTTGGTTCTGGATGTCACTTGAGTGTTCAGAGCACAAAGCAAAATCTCTTAAGGCAGGGAGGTCAAACTCCCGCCTCTCCTTTCAAGGCCGGATCCAGAGGGTAGGGAACCTCACGGGGTGAGCACCACCAGGGAGGGGACTGAAGGAGTAGTTCACACTGCCTTCACTAGGGTGCATTGCCTCCATTTTTGCTGTGAAAAGGATGGATTCATGTGATCAGGTTCATGCTAAGTTGTTGCCTTTTTGATGTTTGCTCCAGGTCTTCTTGCAAGCTCTTCTTTCCTGAAGATCCAGTGAAGATTGTCAGGGCAAAAGGCCAGTATATGTATGATGAAAATGGAAGACAGTACCTTGACTGTATTAACAATGTGGCTCATGGTGAGTTTAAAATATTGCTGGGTATCGTGTTACACTACATAAAATATAATATTCTGGGAGAACTGCACCTGACAGGAAAAAAGGTGAGAAGCTGTGTGTTGTAATATAATCAGCATAATTTATTTCTTCTGGTTGCAAAAATGGAAAACATTTTGTGAACCTATTATTTGGGAAACTGGTATTGACATGCAAATTTCTGTATACCTACACATTTCCCCTGCCCTTGCTTTTGGACTGTTTCAGTAAACTTAAATGGGCTCAACTTGCTTTTTTAAAGCCGTTTTGAACTCCAAGGAACAAATGGCTCAGATTTGCTGCACTTGTCTGTGTCTTCCCTTGAAGGATTACTTTTGCATGCTACAGCTTTCAAAACATCACTACTTAGGATGGTGTCTTAACTGGCTCTTTGAAAAAATGCAGGTGCTTCATCCTGATGGTATTTCGATTATTTAAAAAAAAAAAAAAAAAAAAAGTCTCAACTAAAACAACTACTCCATGGAGCTATACCTTGCAAATACATGGGGCACAAGCAGGAACTGGCACTATCAGGCACGGCTCTGCATGCACACTCATGCACTGCATGCAGGGCAAGTTGCCAGAGAGGTGGTGAGGTTTTTAAAACCTGGCTTGATAAAGCCCTGGCTGATATGATCCAGTTGGGGCTGGCCCTGCTTGGAGCAGGGGGTTGGACTAGATGTGACCTCCTGAGGTCCCTTCCAGCCCTAATTTTCTATGATTCCATGTTTTACATCAGTTGGATACAATCCAGAAAATCTGGTTAAGTACTAATTCATTAGAACAAACAAATACAAATGTAATTGGAAAAACACTTGCAAATTAGATACTGCATCATAACACAGATTTTGAAACCATCTCAAAGATCCATCTTCCTGCTGAGTGTTAATGCTTTGCTATCCAAATACAGGCATCAAAGTTTCTTCTCTCTACTAGAGGTGCATTGACACATTGTCATATTGGCTCAGAACCAATATGAAGAAAATGTAATAAATCAAAAATTAGCTATATCAAGCTAATAATGTGGTGGATAAATGGCCTATGCATGTACGCAGCCTCAGCACAGCCTAGGCAGGAGTGCAGCCGCTGCATGGAGAGCTGCCTCCAGCTGGTAAGTCTGGTGCTGGGGAGGGGAAGGCTCTGGGGCAGGGACAAGCACTGCCCAGAGCTACAGCTCATCTGGGGGTGCAGGCAGGTGGAGTTGGCTCCTGCCTTCGTGCAGTGCTCAGCTGGGAGCCACTGATCAGGTGGCTTGTCTGGCACTTGCCTGTTCATCCAGGAGTGGTATGTGCTCCTAGATTTGCAAAGGGTGGGCTGGGCAGCTGCAGCACTGAGTGGGGCTACAGCAAATTTGCGGCTACAACACCTTCCCCCACCAATAGCCCCCTTTCCAGTGCAGCCCCATTCTGCCCTACCAAGAGAGCTTGGCTCAGCCCTGGCCTCAGGCTGCTCTGCCCAGATCTGGGGGCAACCCCCTCACCCTTCCAGACAAGCCACCCAACCAGCAGCTCCAAGCTAAGCAGTGCATGGCAGTAGCAGTCACCCTCCCCCCTCCTATCTAGATGAGCTGTGGCCATCCTGCCCTGGATAGGCAGTGCTTGCCCCTGTCTCAGCTCCAGCCCCATTCCTGCCTCCGTGAGGCCTTGATCTGTGCCCCTTCCCCCTCCCCCCACACCAGACTTACCCACTGGAGCTCTCCAAGCTGCTAGGCTGGTATCAGAAACTGGATCAGTATTGGCCAATATGCTTCCTTAAAAATTGGCTATCTGTATCAACCACAAATCTATGGGTACACCCCTGCCCTCTACCATAGGAAATGGGTGCAGAACATATGTCTGTTAGTGAACAAGCATGGAAGAGGGAAGCTGCATGCAGGAAGAACACTGAAACTGGTCTCTCCCCCATTTCTTTCAGTTGGACACTGCCACCCTGATGTAGTAAATGCAGCCAATGAACAGAATCAGTTGCTAAATACAAATTCTCGTTATCTCCATGACAATATAGTGGATTATGCAAGACGGCTTTCCAAAACGCTGCCTGAGAAGTTGTGCACCTTCTATTTTTTGAATTCAGGGTAAGTAAAGAGAACATCTTTGTAACTGAGATGCAGCAAACTTAGAAACAGCTGCCAATCATCTCCATGTCTGTATATCCATGGTTTTCAAGCTGTAGTCTGTGGACCCCTGGGGGGCTGCAGATCATGCATAAGGAGTCCCCAAAAGATGACTAATCAATCAATCAAAAAATATGTGAATACCCACACTTACTGTTTGAAGGGGTCTGTACTGCCATTCATTTTTTTTGGGGGGGGGGGGGGAGGGGTTGCAAATGAAAAAATTGAAAACCACTGCTATGAGTGATTAGATGGATTCTGATGTTATAGACCAGTTAAAGGGTGCTTTTCTGTGGAGGCTGCTGGACTCAGTTCTTTCTTGAAGCTCTGCCACTTTAATAGTCAAATTGGCAGGCCAGCCTATTAGGAAAGTATACAATCATACTTAATGGTTTGTTCCTTGTTTTGTCTTTGGCTGCTGTGGCTTATTTACAACTTCATTTGCTGCCTAATTTCAAAATTGTGGCAGGGAGGAGCCCTTTACATATTGGGCAGGTTGTAGAAGTATCATCATCTCTACCTGCCAAGTAGTAAATTCAATAATGCATGCATTATCTGGGCTTGTTTTTCAATTAATATGCTATTCCTAAAAGTCAACTCTGAATTAGTTTTAAAAGAGAGACTTTCTGCAAATGAACACACTCTTAAGGGAATATTTTATTGTTTCCAGAAGCTTCAGCGTATCAGGCAATGTTGTTTCAGCAACCACTTAAAAGCACAGTAAATTTAATCTTTAGATTAGTTGCTTCAGTGCATAGATTCACCAAATTAATTGTCTGATAAAAGTACAAAAACAATTCAAAGGTTAATTCCTTTTCTCAGAAGCCTGGTGGCTTTTGAGAGCCCCTTTAGCTAGTCATTTTTATATGATCTTTCTAACATGGAGCATTATAGGAATGTTAGTAATCTCAAAGTAATTACAGCTATATTATTTTGCCCTGCTTTTGTAGTAGTTTTTACTTACTGAAATGGTAAAAAATGGCTTTGGGTCTTCTGCTGAAGGTTAAGTGCAGCTGCCATCCTACTGAGCATTTCTGTGCCTCCTGTTTTGCACATTGTGTTATCTGTTGATGTTCGTCAGATACTGCAGGAGCAAGTCACAGCAGTGTGATTAAGTAAATGCTGTTTTGCAAAAGTTTGTGCTATATCTATCTGCTTGTTAGTCTGTAAAAAGCACACATCTACCCGGTCTTGTGGCCAGAATTTTAAAGCTTGGCCATTTATGCACTGGAACAGCTATTAAATTTTCATTTGTAGATCAGAAGCCAATGACCTTGCCCTGAGATTGGCACGACAACATACAAAACACACAGATGTTATTGTGTTAGATCAGTAAGTACATTTATAATATTTTATTACCCTTCAGTAACTTCAACTGCCATTTCTGATTGTGGTTCTAATTGCCACTCAGTTGCCCCATCTGATTCTAGATTTCTTTCAAGAAATTCTGTCTAGCAGAAGAATTAACTTAAGCTAATGACTGTAGGCATACAGCCCCTCTGCCCCCTGGACTTCTATAGCTGGAATTCTAGGGTTCAATTCTGATCTGATAACACAATACCTCTTCTACTTTCAGCTAATGCTGAACCTGATTTTGATGAGATTTTTCAAGGGGCTGTAGCTTAAAAACCCCAGCACAAATGCATAGAAGCCCAACAACAATTCAGCTGGCTCACCAAGTTGTGTATACAGCTCTTAGGCCAGGTAACCCTGCCCAAAGGGTGAAAAATCTGCACTAATTCCACAAAGTTGTGATAAGGAAATTACTGCTTAGTTCTGCTGATTGTTTTTAAGTGCTTACCATGGACATCTGACATCCTTGATTGACATAAGTCCATATAAATTCAGAAATCTAGAAGGACAGAAGGATTGGGTCCATGTGGTATGTACTACAGATTACAAACATTGACTATTAATTTGCTATTCACCTAACATAATGCATGCTAAACCCAGGACATTTCTATTTATAGGCTCCTATCCCAGACACATACCGTGGAATATACAGAGAAGATCATAAAGATTTAGTTACGGCTTATGCCAATGAAGTGAAAGAAATCATTGAGCAAGCACACAAGAAGGGTAGAAAGGTAAGAACACAAAAACAACAAAATGAAAAACAAACAAAATCCTCCCTACCCCCTTCAGTAAGCTATTTATTAATACTACTGTGCAGTTTATTGGCAACCATCCATCTAAAATAACTAGATACCACAAGCTATCTGTGTTTTGAGATTGATCTGAGGCACAATAGCTGAGTATTTTTAAGTGATTAAATAAAAATTTAAAGAGCAAGACTAATCTGGCTCAGCACCTGTAAATTATGCAAGGATGTACTGCAGTTGCATATATATTACTTAAGATATTGCTTGTTACTTTCAGATTGCAGCATGTTTTGTTGAATCTCTACCAAGTGTTGCTGGTCAGATCATTCCACCAGCAGGCTATTTCCAAAAGGTAGCAGAGTAAGTAAGCAAGCTTAATAGCACCTCTTATGTGTTTTCTAAAAACTGAAGTTTTTAGACTGATTCATTTCATTCTAAAAATGAAGATGAAATTTACAGTAAGTTTATTGTGCTTTTTGTCAGAATGACTTCTTAGTATATGTAGCATAGACTATCAAGCATGCTGTTAACACTGTAGGGCTTGTTTTGTAATATCTTAGGTCATTCCTATTTAAGTGCAAGTTTCTTATGAAATTTCAGTTGTCAAGTGACTATATTGGAGATGAAGGGTAAATGCAAAACTGAAACCAATATTACATTGCAGACACGTGCACAAAGCAGGAGGTGTATTTGTTGCAGATGAAATTCAAGTAGGTTTTGGCAGAGTTGGCAAACACTTTTGGGCATTCCAGCTTCAGGGAGAGGATTTGGTACCAGATATCATCACTATGGGCAAACCAATAGGAAACGGGCACCCTGTTGCCTGTGTAGCAACAACAAAAGAAATTGCAGAATCATTTGCAGCTACTGGAGTGGAATACTTTAATACAGTAAGTACAGAGTTAACCCAAACTTTGTCATAATGAACTAGAAGAGCCTTGCTTTTAAACAAGTGTCACTTTTAGAGAATACAAGTTGATGTTAATTCAAAGCAACACTAAGCAATTACTCCCCATAAAGTAACACAGTATACTACTAAGTTCACACATCTACTTCCTTGTGTTGTTCTGAACAGCAGAAAAGCTCTGTAATAAGTGCAGTAGGCATCAAATCCTGATGCCAAGAATCAGAGGTACATTACAAGGTCTCACCTATAACAAAAATATTTACTAATATCTAAAGAAATAGATTTGAGTCCCTTATCTACATAATGGTCTCTCTTCTTTCCTTGAGCAGTTTGGAGGAAATCCTGTTTCATGTGCCATAGGCTTAGCAGTTTTGGATGTGATTGAGAAGGAGCATCTTCAAGCCCATGCCATGCAAGTGGGCAACTTCTTGATGGAATTACTGAATCAACAGAAAGTTAAACATCCTATCATTGGCAATGTCAGGTATCAACCACCAATCCAGATTTTCAGAAGCTGTTCAAACATAGATCAGAAACAGGTCCTCAAATCTTATGCCACCAGGTGCTTTTCTGGACAAGCAAATGAGGTACCAAGAAGTTAGAAAAAGGTTCACTTCATTAAAATGCTATGACTTAGTTGACCTAGAAATTAATGCACCTGTGCCAATTACTTCTCTTGTAAGCTGCTAGATCACATGCAACCACCTCTGCTTTACCAATTGTTAGCAAAGGAGTTCATTTCTATTTATGCACCTTAAAAAAAAAAAAAAGCTCAGTGAATAAATTAGTTTGCCAATTAAAGTCCTGTTATACTTTACTAATGACATTCTGCCAAGTCTGCATTAACCAACATATCTGTACAAGACTGTAGTACCTTTCTATCCCCTTCACTAAAGCAATTGGTGAAATGAAAAAAAAGTATCACTAAAAAACAAACAAACCAAACACTTGTCATGGGACAGTATCTGCTCTGTATCCTTCAATTATTTCTACTTCCATCTTTTTACAAGGGGTGCAGGATTATTTATTGGAGTGGATTTAATAAAAGACCAAGAGAAAAGGACCCCAGCTACTGAAGAAGCCAAGTACTTGATAACAAGGTTAGATTCTACCCCCTCACCCCCAATAAAAGACTGACTTGTAGCATCTATCATTTCAGATTATTACTGGATTTGGATTGAGGCAAGACCTAAAATGTGCCTGTTATATACAGGTAGCCAAGCAGATTCCATCAACTGTGATTCTTTAAATGCACACTGCACAAAATACTGTTTTATTAGGCACATAGCTCATTTAATATCATTGAGATACTCACAAAATTCCAATGTCATATCTATGTAGTAAGCTTCCCCCCTCCCTCCATTGTTTTAATTTCAAATTATTTTAAAGAGTCTTAGATGCAGTTTGTATTTTCTAGACTGAAGAAAGAGTACATTCTGCTGAGTACTGATGGTCCAGGAAGAAACGTACTTAAGTTCAAGCCTCCAATGTGCTTTAGTGTACAGGATGCCAAATTAGTTGTGGATGCGATGGATAAAATATTAACAGGTAACTATGTTAAGTTTACAGAGGTATCTGTCTGACTGAGTGCAGGTTCTAATCTTGGCTGTTCCACTATGCTCACCATTGGGGTTTAGCCTTTTGACAGGGGCTCATAATAATCAACTGAAGTTCACAGTTAAGGTCAACACCTGTGTGTCCATCCCCTCTGCCTCCCCCCCTCCCCCAAGAAAGTGGTCTCTACAAATTAAACCCAAGTGATACAAACATAAGACCAGTTTTTAATACTTGGATTCTCAAATGTATACTGAAGATATTCAACCTGTCAATAACAACTTGTTGCACAAGCTTCCATTTGTTTTCAGTTGCCTGGGCAAGAGATTTAATTGATCAGAGGAACAAAGTGTTACATTTAGACTTAAGTCAGCAACTGTGTTGCATTCAGGTGGCAAAGTCAACTCACTGGAGTAAAAAGGGACTTCACTTACACATTTGTTGATTCCATTTTCAGATATGGAAAAAGGGGCAGCATGTGAACCAGTGGGGGACCTTGAATCTTAAGCTTCAATTTTAATAGGTAAGCATTTTATAATTTTCCACTACTTGACTAAATTGTCAAGATCACTCATGATACAGTGTACTTACAGTGAAGAAATAAGCAATGTGTTCGCTCTGTTCAATATTTTGCTTAACTTCTCAGCCATGTAGAGGGGTATCTAACACCAAAAGGCTGCCACATGCACATTTGTTGAAGGGGAACAGTAGAAGTTAACTAGCTTTTAATGCATCATTAAAGCTACAGTGCCACTTAAAACCTTTCAATTAAGAAATCTACTTAGCATTATTACACCATAAATCTTTAAAGCTTATGTATTTCTTCAACTTACTACCCTAGGAGCCAATTACCTCCTTTACAGACAAGTTGCTCTTATTGAGGGGAAACTACTTGTTGTAGTAATGACAGAGTAACAGTAGAACTGGAGTAGTCTAGGGTTTCAGTGTGCATCATTTTAGAGCTGTGGGACCTGTTCTTGTCTTACTTGCAAAAAAACTGCTTGCTTTGCTTGAAGAGTGGTCAGAAAGTCTGTCACCAGAATGGTTTGGCAATGTATAGTACAGGGCTCAAAACCAGTGTTTTACATGTTTTGGTTTTGTTTAGATTGGGGGGGGCAGGGCAGTGTTCCAATTGAAACAATTCATTCAAGTGACACCAAGAACAGCCCCACGCATGGGCATGGGAAAAGGGGTGGGAAGAAAACTAAACACCTCTACATTGTAGCATACATTACTGAAGAGGCAGTAACACTGATTTAAAAAGAAAAGCTGAAGCAGGTCTTTTCATTTTGGGGTTATTACTGAACTTTGCCTACTTATACCATTCAGTTTTCAAAGGACAGAGAAACTGTAGTTACCTCCAGCTTGATTTAGCTGTCATTACAACTGACTGACTTAATGCAACTTTAAACATGTATGTACCATTTCCTGCATTAAGTTGGATTTTCCCTAGTTCCAAATAAGTCAGGAATAAAAAGCTACCTCATTACAAAAGTACAGGAAGCACCTTCTAGAAGGTAACAGTACAACTGTCTGCCTTGCATACAAACCAAAACTAGAGGCACCAATTACTTGATTTTTCTCATGGAAAAAATGGTAGTGTCATGAGTAACTTCATACTCTTTCCATAAATTCCAACCAATATTCACAAAATCCACTGCAAAGGTTCATTATTCTACCTTAACTGATGCAGTTTAAATCCTCAAGAACACAGTATTGCCAGAAGACATTTGTCTTTGTAGCTGTAGTTTTTGGCTCTAGCTTCTTACCAGCTCTGTGAAGCATTAGCTAAAGTAAATGGACACGGGATCTGTGCTCCTCAGCAGGATTTGTGGGTTCCACTTCCAGTGGACAGCCAGCTTTAGAAAGCTTTTCCTGAAATGTTGGAGAGACCATTTATGAACAGATTAGCTGGTCTTTGGATGGTGCTTATGTTGTAACAGGACAGCTCAGCTATTTGTTTGGAATATTAATATATTAGCAAGCTACTTGGGTAATCCTCTCCTGGTAACATGCATTTGAGCAAGGATATTCACATTCCTAGTCATTGAAACAGACTCCTCCCTCATGATTATTTAAATCACTTTCCAAGTGCTCCAACTAGTCAGCTTTTTGAACAGTCTATTACTAGTCTAATTTTTTTTTTTAAACTAGGTGAGCACTAGTATCCATTTCAGGCAGACACCCATGAAGGGGCAACATCTTGGAAGAAACTAGGTTAACAAACTGTGCTGAAAGTGCAAAAGAGCCAGTCAATACTGCAAGACAGCACAAGCTGGATGCCAGCTCCCCTTTAGAGATGGATCAGTTGCTTGCCTTTGAGTAACATGCTGCTTGCACAAGCCTTTTCTTCACACTGCCATAAAAAGGATGCAAGTAGTAGTGGCATGTAGCTATAACTAGTTCCATCTTAATATTTAGCCAAGGAAGACTAGTAAGTTTTTGAAGCACTACATTGATAGGTCACTCAGTTTTCTGGCACTGCCTCTTGCTTAGCTCAAGCTTAAACCATAAGGATTAGCTGGAAGATATAGATGAACAGGACCTTAATATTAAAAAGGGGGTGATTCAGTTTTTTT
>JAGPOW010003447.1:30489595-30502114 GCA_030014935.1 Caiman crocodilus | reverse complement strand
CCTTCCCCTTCCCCTTCCCGGCCCGGCCCCGCGCTCACCTTAAAACCGCCCCAATAAAATCCGGGCCGGCCGGAATCGGATTAAAACCCCCGCGCGGCTGCGTGCGTGCTGCGCTCCCCCCGAGACACGTCTTCTCAGGGCCGCAGCCTCGACGCGTGGCCGCCTTTATAGAGCCGGAGAGCGAGCCACCCGCCAACAACAAGCTCGCTGGTTGGCTCCCACTGGCTGTCGCTCAAGAGCCGAGCGGTGCCCATTGGTGGGTTCCAGGAGGGGTGGGGCTTGCCCTCATCTTTCTGCTTGGGGCTGGTGGGAGCTTCGCACCTCCGGGGGTCGCGACGCTGGGGCCCGTCTCTTGTAGGGGTCTGAGGCAGTGGCTCCCCTCCCCACCTTTCCCTTTACACTCACAGAAAGACAAGAAGAACAGTTTATTTATTTATGGTTTGTTTGGTTTTTTTTTGCAAAGACTGCTCAGGAAGTTCTCCGCGGGGCAGGATGGCTTTTCACTCCTTTGGTTTCTTATTTGAAACCTCTCGGGTTGCCTTCCGAATCGCTGCAGCGCCGCCGGGGAAGGCTCCCGGTCGAGCATCCCCACTCTCAGCGCTGCGCCTCGATGGCCATGACCACTGTCAAACGTTGACGTGTCCTTAGCGTGCAAGGAAAGGGAGTGTCACGGCATTAAGACTGCTGAGCGGTATCGCCTTCGCTGCGTATGCTTGCTTCAGTGCTTTATTTCTACGTGAAAGGAAAGTATGGGGGGTGTTGTATGCATTTTGTAGTACGCAGCCCGATCAGGTCTGACTGGCCTTGTTTGAAGCTTAGCTTTGTCACCTCGGGTTTGTTGGGCTGGTTTTTTCGTCAACTTGAGTTTGCAGAGTAGCTAGAGTCGTGGAAATGGTTGCGTGTACCGTAAAGCTTCTGGGGCACTGGATCGAGCCTAATTAAAAACAAAGAGACTCGGCCTTCCTCCCCAAGCTATGCTATGACGCACAGTCCAGCGATAATGGGTTGACCTTTCCTTGCTCGGTAGCGCCGTGGCCTGACTTCTTGGAGCAGAGTGGCGGCAACTGACATGTTACTTAAGCCCCAGCCTTGCAAATTCAGTCAAATGTGTAACTGTGTGAGCAGGCTTGTTGATTCAGACGTCTCTCATGGTGGAAAGCTTATTTTCATAGCTTTGTACTGGTTTAACTAAATAAGTGTAAAAGGCTATGCAGGTGTATTTATTTTTTGCTTAAACTGGTTTGTTTATTTTTCTGGACCTCCTAGTTTAACAACCCGTAGACTTATATGTATGAGAATCCGATCCATCTATCTATCTATCCACCAGGAGATCTATAAAATACAGCTATGGATATAGGTAGATGGATAGTCTCCTGGTGAACAGATGGATAGGATTCTGATGTTATCACGTGTGTGTGGGAGTGAGAGCCCTGAACACGTGCCTGTGCCTTAGTCCGACCTGCCCAAGGGTGAATTTGAACCCATTGACATGCAGCCAAGTTTGAGGAGCCCAAAACAGCTCAGGTAATCATGAGCTTCTGCATAATCTGCTGTAGTTAGTATCTCATTCTGCCTTTTTCAGGGGGAGGAGCTTGGCTTTGGAGTAAACCTGTAGTGTGTGTATCACTGCTTTCTTTTTTCCACCTGAGACTACTTGGCATAAGGATGGAAGTGACAACTGATTCCTGAGTTTCTTTGTAAATGTTGCTGAATGGCAAAGCCATTTGCCAGCTTGATGTTTTGAGATTTCTTTCTTGGTTCTCTTTAGGGTGCTGCACTTAGCATTCTAATTTAGGATGATGTGTCCTTGTAGAGCAACCCAGCCTGCAATCCAGGTTGCCCTAAGGCAGATCATCTTCAAAACATATTTTTACCCTCCACAGAATTAATTTGCAAAGGTGGTAATGCAGTAAAATCAAGAGGAAAAAATGAGTTTGATTTTTCTCCTCTTTGTAACGTTTGCTCTTTTCTCGTTATAGAATAGTTTTGTGGTCATGGTAAACAGAAAGTAAAATAAACTCCACATACCAAGTCTAAGGTTTCAGTCCAGTGCTTTTTGAAGTCACTAAGGCAGTTATCTTTCCTGCTTGGTGCAGCAGACTGGCCCCGATGATCTTCCAAGGTCCCTTCCAGCCTTACAATCTATGGAACAACATGAAACAATAAAGCCGTTCTATTGTTTGGGGCCCTGAACCAGACCTTTTAAGCAAACCTTTGTATGGTTATGAGGTCAGGTGAAAAAATAGGTGCTTCTTACGCAGCAGGAATTCACTATTTTGAGTGTGTTCTCTAGCCACTCAGTTGTCTTGCTGCTTGTGCTGACTGCTATTTTAAACAGTCCAAGCTGAAGTTTATGAGCTTGTGAAATGCACCCAACAGCTGTAGGAATTATAATACAATATCTGTATATCACTAAATCCTTAGACATAGTGTTTGTTTGTATTTTCTAATTCATTAGTTTTACATTTTCACTTGTCACAAATAGAGACTTATGAGAACAATTTAAAACCTTCGCAATACAAATACATTTACACCCCTAGGAAAAGGCTTGCCCCACTGGTGAATATTATGCTCTAGCCACATAGGATATTAATATATTCATATCCCACATTTTTTAGTTCATATCCAAATAGGTCTCACTTTTCACTTCAGTACAAATTCTACAGCTGGCACCTCAAGGTTAAAATTTGAGACAATAGAGAGGCCTTGGACCATGCCCGGCCAAGAAACTAAGGACTTGTAGAGACTCAGATGAAGAGTATATCCATAAACACGTGTTTATAAAAAAACAGACCTAACTGCAAGGCATGCAGCTGCATCTTGGCAGTCCTTGACTGCCTGTGGCAGGTAATGCAAATTAGAACAGCCTCCAGGATAGCAGGGACCGGCAGCATCCTTTTTGGGCCTGACATTTACTACATCACAAACTCCACTGTCATCACCACAGAGGACCTGAATCCATATTATTTATTATTTGTAACATCAGACCCCACTGAAAAAGTTGTTGTAAACAGTCCTTCTGGGCTGTTGGAGCAATTTGATTTTTGGTCTTCAGCCTGTATTCAAAGGCTGTGGTTATTTCACAACAACCACACCCCCTCTCGTATGTTGTTTCTTACATAACATATCTACTGTTTGAAAAAAAACTAATTACGTTTTCATATGCCGATTGCCAGATCCTGCTAGTTTCATTATTATTATTATTGACACCAAGTTGAGTTTTATTTCTGTATGGATCTGGGAGGTCTTGGGCCCAGTTTTACCACTCTTCTTTTGAGTAAGAGCTGATTGGTTGGTTGCTCCCACCCCTCCTCTACAGTCTTTTAATGCAAGTTTTGGTTGCAACCTTCTTCTCTTACTCACTTCTCCTCTCCTCTCCTCTCCCCTCCTCTCCTCCAAAAGCCTGGAAACTAATATTTCCCTGCTCTGTTTCCCTTTTCTTTCTACAATTAACTAAACTTGCCCCAAAAGCCTGGGAGCTAACTTGCCATTCACTGCCATCACAGTGTTCACTCTCTCTGGTGTAAATTATCTTTTTTCTCCCATTCTGTGTCTGTCTTGCCTATTTAGCAGCTCTTCAGGGCAATAACTGTGATTATTTGTTGCTTTGGAACATGAGGCCCCATTCTTGGTAGACCTCCAGGCACAGCTGTAATAAATATGTTCAGTAATATCACCAGTATGCAAGTTGTTTTACTAATTTACTAGGACTATTCATAGATGAAGCTTTACTCTAAATGGCAGAGTTGGCCTTCTGTGATGCACAGATTTCAGATAAAGGAAGACAAGTGATAACGTAGCAGTGATTGTATGACGTCTAACGCTGGCTTTAGAAGTTATCCAATCATTACTACTTTAGGTCTTTTCTTCCTTTAGCTGAAATCTGTTACCCAATATTCTAATTTTGAAATCAGTATTAACAGTGCCAAATATTCAGAGCACATTTCTAGAGGCACAAGTTTATCCACACCCAGTTTCCAAGCATGCAAGTTCCAAAGTTGATCAAGCACATGTAAACTATATCTGTCGCTTTACTTTGAATCCCCTTGCTTTGGCAAATTTAATTTGAAGGGGGATAATGGGTTACAGTTACAAATATGTTGGAAGAGCTTCTTCCACACATGAGAGCAGCCCTGGAAAAAGGAGAAAAGTGTTCAAATAGCGGATATGGGCAAGGGAACCAGGTATCCTGGGATTCATTGGAGATGAGAATTAGCCTTTGGGAGCTAGATGGGAGATTGTAAGTAGGATAAAAAAAATACTAAGAAGGACCTTGAAATGGGACAGGAGTAGCTTATGTCTGAGGTGATAAACAAGGAGCCTCAAGCTCACAGGTGGGCAAAATGCGGCCCAGGGACTGGATGCAACCTACTAGGCCATTCTATCCGGCCCGCGGGGCCCCTAAAAAATTTAGAAAATTAATATTTAACTGCATCTGGCTGCCTATCATATGGCCCTCAATGGCTTGCCAAAACTCAGTAAGTGGCCCTCTGCCCAAAATAATTGCCTGTCCCTGCTCTAGCTGAAAAGAAAGATGAGTGACATAGTCAGAGCAATGAGTTAGGAAGATAATTGATGTGCCCGCGGTAATTTGAATGGAGCTTTTGCCCCATTCATTTATCAAGACTAGAGAAAAGAAAATGGTAGTAATTGAGATACAAGTTGGTGAGAGCCCAGACATATTTTGAATGCACGGATGGATAATAAAGGTCCTATTTAGAGATGTTGCACAGAAAAAAAATGTGCAAGACCTAAGTATGGCCTGGATACGAGACCAAGTAGAGCAAGGGCCAAATTGAAAATGACGTTGATGCTATGAGGTGGAATGAGAAGTAGGGTAGTGACAGCATCTAGTGATTAAGAGAGGAGATGGGCGAAGGGCATGGGAAGGAAGATTAAGAGCTTGTCAGCCATGTTGATCTTGAACCGATGGCTAGATCTCCACAGAGGAATGTCAGAGAAGCAGGCCAAGATTTTAGATTTGACAGATGGAGAATATCTAAAACAGGCCCATTCAACTGGTAACCTATGGGCTGCATAGTTAATGTGCAGTGCCTGGGCTACCACCTAGCCACTACCCACACTTCCAGTTTGGTTGGTGCTGCAGCCCATGTCCCCTGCCTGCCCCTGACCTTTGCTTCCTGCTCCCATCCTAAGGGATGGGGAGATGCTGCCCATGACACTGGAGAAGCTTGCAGCACAGTGCAGCAGAAAAGTCTGGAGCCAGGGAAAAAGATGAGGTGGGGCTGCTGCTTGCACATGTGGTGAAGCAGGAGGATGCCAGGGGCCCATATCTCACATTAGCCTGGCCCCTGGTGCATGCAGCTCCTGCTGGTGTGGCCCACATAGTGTGTGGCCCCTAGCTCCTTGGACGGTGTACAGCCCTGATCTAGAGTTTAGACATAATTCACAGAGAGACCATGTGGCTATTTTAATGGATGAGGCTACAAAGAGAAGAGGAGAGCAGAGGAGAAGAGAACCCTTTGCGACCTCACAGAAAGATGTAGGAGAGACGTGGAGGATCCTCCAAACTGCCAAAGGATCACATTATTAGACATGGATGAAGAAGACAAGGAGAAGACAGAAGCCAAGGAAGGGCAAGATTTCAAGAGCCTGGCTGAAGGTGTTGAAGGTGACTGACATGTCAAGGTACAGACAGAGAAGTGTTTCTAAATTTAGAGACAGGAAAAGTGGGTTTCAGTTGAACGGAAGGGGTAGAAACCAGGCTGCAGAGGGACTAGGATGGAAGTGAAGGGGAGGCATTCCAAAACGTAGCTGTAAACAAGGGGCTTACTGAGTTTGGGGATGGCAAGATTAGCAGGAGAAGCACCTATGAGCATAAGTGGATTTTTTTTAAGGTGAGAGAGACTATCACAATGAAGAAGAGCCAGAGGAGAGTGAGACACTGAGAAGAAGAATAAGGTAGGGGACAAGAGTAGCTTGTGGAAGATCAGGAAATGGAATTGGATTTTTTTATCAATATATTTCATGTTCCAGGTCAAATAATCAGCCAGATTGGTTCCAAAACATATCAGTTGAGCAGGACTTAGCTGTTCCAAAAACCAGATCAACTGAGCAGACAGAAGTCAATCGTTCTAAACACCATGTATGGTGCTGCAACCGACCGTCACCCTCCATCCCAGGCCCTCACCCTGGGACTTCAGATACTCCCAAATCCATTAGCAGGCATCCTACGTGCAGACCCAAGCCTGAGCATCTGGGGATTCAGCTGCCTCCACTTGATCTTAGCCTATAAGAGGTTGGTCTAAGCCAAAAGGTCAAGAAGGAAATGGAGTGGGATAGGGGTCGCAGGTGCAAGTCATGTATTATTTCGGTAAGAAGGAAATGGTAAGCTGCTGTGCAAAAAAGGGGAACTGTGAGGACGGAATCAAAAGTACCAAAGAAACCACTAGAATTGTAGGTATGGAAGTTGAGTTATTCAGCTAAGAGATGGTAGATGTGGAGGAAATCAGTCTGCTGATTTGCACCCAAGCTGCTTTGCATCTTCTGAGTGAGCTGAGAGGCAAAGGAAGCTGACGCTGGGTGCACATCAGGGCAGTGGATCAGCAGGACAGAGAGAAGTGGACAGGCAGAAAGGGAGAGGTGGCAGCGATAGAGGCAAAAGGTGGGGGAGCCTTTTAATTTAGGTAAATTTATGACCAATGAGTTATTATTCATAAAAATGATTTCAGTGTTTCACCTCCAAAAGCAGGTACATCTATCCAGTAGACAAGCATGAAGAAATGGTCTGAATATGTGATCCTTGGCACTAGTCACCGTACTTCCGTTAGTTCTTCTTTCACCTGTTATTCTGTCACATAAAATGGGATTTGCCTTAGACTCTTCAAAAACAGTCAATCAAACTGCACCCACTTAATTTTTCCACAGTTGCTGAACAGTACAGGGCACTGAAATAATACCGGTGGTTAAAAAATAATAAAATAATACCGGTGATCTTTTGTTACCAGAGTGCACCTGTAGCCAGAAGTCTTCAGTGTGTATATATTTCAAGCAGCTAAAAATAAAGAAGACTACTAAGGCTAGCTAAACCTCTTAGCAGATAAGGAAGAGCGGCAAATGTACGCCCAGAGAAGAATTCAGAACTGCAACTGACATTCGTTATACTGTAATTGTAACGTCAGTATTTATTCACGGGTCAGACCCTGATCAAAAGTCCTCTGAAGCTAAATGTGAGGCTTTCCACTCAGCAGAGTGGGGTGTGGATCATACCCGAAGTTACCAGAGAGGTTTTTTTCAAGGGCCATGGTGATAATATATACTGATGATGCTAATGTACTATGTTGTAGGGCTAGTTTTGTTTTTTGTTTTTTTTAAGTAACAGGATTCTCTTGGACATTATTAAAAGTTGCTTATGTATCAACTGAAAAATATTTTTCTTTATTTCCTCAGAGTGTGAGAGGAAATAAAGAATAATATTTTTCAGTTGATACATAAGCAACTTCAAATTTGTTAAGTCCATCTTACTAAGACTTGTGAAACCTAGCATGAGAGAGCCCAGAGTAATTGGCTGAATCTTCAGGTGCCTTAGCTTTCTGATTTGCCAATTCGGGAAACTAAAATTAGATAACCTTCTCCCTCCAGAAAACTTCTGTAAGCAACCACAGGAGAAGGAAAAATGCCGTCGGCAGCGGATCAAGAAATTCATAGGAAGAAAAAGACAGTTGGGGAAGAAAGAATGGGAACCCTCTCAAACAGAAATTCATTTAATGGAGTGATGTAGCCATAGAAATGTGCATTCACACATTCTTAAACGTATGCTTACATTGTTAATGCAGCTGTGCTTACAGTTTAAACATCTGTGCATGCCAGTGGCAATTCTGCTCCTATGCATGTGTGAGTACCCGTTTTGTGCATGCAGCAACAGTAACTGGGTGGATAAAAAGAGCTACTGAGTTGTGCAGTTCTTTGAAGGATGGTTTATGACTGCTGCAAACTCAGATTCTGGCTGCTTCATCAATGACTTGACTTCCCCCATTTCAGTGGGATTTTTTTTAAATTTCAGCCGCAAAGGTAGACTGAATATTATACTTATTTGATTCAAATGGATTTAATACTTTATGTGGGACCATAGTTTCAACGTTAATGCTAAATATGTTTGTTTGTTTTTAAGAACATTTAATTTGAGGTTAAAAATCAATCAACCAAAATAGCTTTTTATTCACCTTAATTTCCACAGGCATTAATTACCTAAATATCTTTAACTATCTGGTTTCTAGCCTTTTACAATAACCCTTGAACATGAATAACATTTAGCAAACTAAGGTGAGGATTCTGCAGCCAGAAATTTGTGGCAAATGAGACAGTTCTCATGTGGTCAATGAGAAATGTAGCAGCAGATTTCAGCATTTTTAAAAAAATAATAAAATAGCTTGCATGGAGTGTAACAGAAGATAAGTAAATGCATTCAATCCAGGATCCCACTTTATGTTCTAATATTATCATTTTATACAGCCCTAAAGCGCTTGGTGTGTCACAGAACCATGTACTGCACATGTACCACTCCCCTGGAGTTGGCAGGTTGTGTAGGCCCAGGGACAGGAAATACCTTGCGCGGCTTGCCACAGGAAGAGAAGAGAGATACAGTATGTACATAAGTAAGCAGTTCAGGCTGGAAACTGAAACTGGTGGAAAACTTTCTGCCTCTGTTACCTTTCTAGGGCCAGGTTCAGATCTCCCTGCTTGCCCTGGTGAACTATATGATTCTGCTCCATGGAGTCAGTGACTTTAAGGCGCTAGGAAGGGGTCTCATAATGCTCGTACCTGAAAAGGGGGCAGCTTAGTAGGTTTCTTAGATTAATTTTAAGAACCTATTCCTGTAAAAAGCGAAACAAACCCTTGCTTGCCTTGGCATTGCGGATGAGCTGTGCCGGGCGACAGGCACACTGCAGACACCTCACGGCCATTTTTGACATTTTATTTTCCAGGCACAACAAAAGCTGCAGGGCAAGGCTGACTTCTGCGGAGCAACGGTGACATCTCGTGGTCTAACAGGAGACAGTATCCGTAGGGTAGGCAAGGCTGTGGGATGGAAAGGTTACGTCATAAGAATTGCCATTTACTGGGCTGGACCATAAGTTCATCTTGGCAAGTCCCCTGTACCTAGTGGCAGAGAGTGGATGCTGACAGGGAGAGAGAACAGGGTCTGACCAGGGGTTTTCCCCGCTGTTCCTCCCTCACTTGCAGCCTCCAGCATTTGGGGGCCAAGAAGTTCCGAATCAGAGACTGTCTCCCTAACTCCTGTGCCCAATAGCTACTGATGCCCCCGTTCTTTAAGACAGAGGTTCTCAACCATTTTTGTACGAGGACCCATTTGTAAACCTCAAAGGCCAGTCCCAACCCAGAGCCCCTCACTCTGGATCCACTGGTCTTGGTCCCCTCCCAGTATGTGGGGCGGGGGGTATATATGAGGTATGCAGGGCTCAAGCAACCCTTTGTAGGCTGAAACTGCCAGCCTGCAAAGCCAAAAGGCAAAGCCAGTTGATCCACTTTTAAAAACCCTTTCATACATCCTTGCAGCCGACTTTTGGGTGAGGACCCACAGGTGGAGAAACACTGCTTGAAGACCTCCTCCCCTACTCCACGTTTCTCAGCCCCCATTCCTTGTAATGCCACCTGCTTTGTCTCCCGCGTTTCAGCCTGCAGACGCTGCTTCAGGCCACTGCCCATTTTGCTGCATGATGAGATGGTTAAATCTGCCAAGACTCAGAAAGGGGAGCCCACGACCTTCATTTCCACACGCTACACAAAGGCGGCTTGAAAGCTTCCCGCAGCCGAGGGTGGTCAGCTCCGTACCTAGACTCCTAGGCAAACTTTTAGTATGGGCCCTGCTTTGCCACAGATAACGATCGTAATATTGGGATAACCGGTGGGGGGGGATGCCATTTTCAAGCCCCCTTTCTATGTGGCCCCGTTCAGGCCTGTGCTCGTGTCTGGCCCTGAGGACCATGCCCTTGCACCTGCCCTGGCACCTCTGGTTTCAGCGCTTGTAGCAGAGACAGCTCAAGGGCTGCGTCACCTTCCTCGTGCCTGCCTCCCTGGGTGAGAAATGAAGAGGAAGTTTTGTTTCAGGACACCGGTGCAATAAAAGGGTGCTGCTGAGTGTGGTTGTGGTGGTGGGACACCCCCCCCCCCCAGCCAAGGACTGGACACAGGCTGGCAGGAAGGGACATCAGTGATTTGTTTTTTGTTTGGGTTTTAATTTATTGATTTAACTTCTCCCCAGTGATCAGTCGCTGTGCAGCAGCAACACCCAGCTTGCTGGAGGCGGCGAGTGCGAGCAGCGCGGCACCGGGACCGGCGCGGAGGCGGCAGCTGCTCCGCTCTGCGCCCCGCCCCCTCCGCGCGCTGGGGCGAGGCGGCTTGGAACATGCCGCGCCGCGCCGCGCCGGCCGCCGTAGGGGGCGGGGCCTCGGGCCGGTGTCGCGTCGCTTAGCAACCGCGGAGCGCTGCTGAGGGCAGGTGCGTGCGGCGGGAGCGGGGGTTTGTTTTGTGCTTCGTTAATATTATTAATGACTGTATTACTAATGAATCATATATCAGTTTAATATAGTCATCCTTTTAATTCATCCTGGCCCTGCCTGGCTCAGCAAAAACCTTCCACACCAGCGCAGGTCTGTGGCTCCGCCGGCACCCCGGGGTGGGGAGGACCGGGTTTGAGCAGGCTCGCGTGCGCCGCTCCGGGTTTTATTTTTGTTATGGAGGTAAACCCCACCCCGCCCTCGCTTTGCTCCCCTGCAGCGCAGAGAACAGCCGAACGTGCGGGGCGTGACGGTGCGGCAAATCCGCCTCACAGCCGCGCTCGTCTGGACGCAGCCTCGGACTTCACCGGGTCCCTCGTGCTGCTCAGCGCTCAGCCTTGCACGTTGTTTCTCCGATTTCCTCCAGACCAGTTGCTGACCAAATATTATGAGCCCGAATTTATTTTGCATGGTCGAGCCCAAATTTATTTTGCACTGTTTTAGCTCTAAAACCAGTAAGATGACCCCCGTTAAGGAAGATTGTGTTAGAGCTGGGCTACACAGTTAAGTTACAGCTGGATAGAAACCAGCTCTAGAGTCGTTACATGTTTTCAAACACTAACTTTATAGCTGGTGGGCTCTTTTATTTATTTCTTTTTTATAGCTCAATAATCAATTTGTTTTGGCGATAATGACTTTGCACATGTGGGCTCTGCCACGCTGTACATATATCGCACAACCATGCAATATATTTTGACAACTGAACTGATTGCTTGATTGTGTGATATATGTACCATATGGCAGGGGCATTTGTGTTTTAGGGCTTGATTTTGCTCTCTGCCATTGCCCCTCTGCACACGTGGATTATTATAGTCCTCCAAAAATTTCCCAGCTTATCTGGAAGGGCTGCAATGAGCCTGTGTCTTTTCATCTAGAAGGCAGCACTGCCTGATATTTCTTCCAGAAGATTTTTGTGTCTGGCCCTTGCTGTGTGTGATGGCAGCACTCGCTCCCTCTCATATTCTCTGAGCAACATGTCAAAGCAGGTAGTCATATTGGTACATGAAGAACTGCAGGTTCAGCTAACACAAAACTAAGTTTAAGGGCTTATATTAAGGGCTTATCTATGCAGGGAACTTGCTGTATAATAAGCTAGGGCATACATTTGTAGCATGCTGGCAGCTCCATACTAAATCCTTGTTTGGACACTCTTTGAAAGTAAATTAAACTGCTTGTTCCTTGGTGGTCATTATATCTGCACAGAGTTAGTGAGAGTTGCTGATGACACCCTAATTTACACCCTGTGTAGACAAGCCCCAACTATGATTACACACTCTCTTTGCAGTAAGAGACGAGCAGAGATGCAGAAGTTAGAAGAAATAATCCTCAGATCAGGATTCACCATTGTTCAGGTAATAGTTCCTGCATGGAGGAAGGTCCAGTGTATTGTCAGTGTTGATGTGAAGTGTCAGAAAATAAGTGACCTAAAATAGTAAATTCTATACACATACGCATCCTGATGCTCCATGTTTATTGTCCCTGTGATTTTTATAGAAAATGCTCCTAGTTCACAAATCAAACACAGAATTTTCTGCCAGCATTGCAAACAAAACTTGATAGCTGAAAATCGGTTTGCATGCTTTAATTATACATCACCTGCCACCAGCAGCAAAACAAAAGATTAAAATATAAATGAGCTAGTAATTTTGCTTCTGCTGCGCATAGATCAGAATGTATGATGTAACTGTGGTTATATTAATTGACTTGCTGACTGCTTGCAAACACTGGTTTTGTCAATAGACTTTAACTCTGATTTAGTGACAAGTGCAGGTATGTTTTTTGTTTCAAGCAACTATTTAGATGGAACCACTTTTTCAAGATTACAGTAGCTCATATGCATTTGACAACATTTTTAATTTCATTAATTGGCATTGAGTTTTTCACTTATGTCTGTGGCTTTGCCTACTCGCATGTTTAAATATTGCAACTTTTCTGATCAACACACCTCACAATTTTGTAAGGGTGTTTTCTAAAAAAAAAA
>JAGPOW010003447.1:30467874-30489495 GCA_030014935.1 Caiman crocodilus | reverse complement strand
CAGTTAGGGTGGCTAGGATGTGGAACCGGCTTCCTAGGGAGGTTGTTTTCTCTCCTACCTTGGGTGTCTTTAAGAGTAGATTAGATAGATACTTGGCTGAGGTCTTGTGACCCTGGCACTCGTTCCTGCTATTGGCGGGGGGTCAGACTAGATGGCCTGCTCTAGGCCCCTTCTGACCCTAGATGCTATGATACAGACACAGACACTGCCCCCTCCCGTGCCCCCCCCCAGATCTTTCCTAAAGCACTGAGTGCTGTCCATTGTCCTCTGAAATAACTAGTTAAGCACTCAGGCTGTAAAGGTTAGCTGTCACTGGTCTGCCATCGTGAGTCATGATTGGATTTCAGTAATAGGCCACTAGATGCCACTCTTTCATAGCTATTACATATTATTTTGTCATGGGGAAACAGCCTAGTAGTCAAGTAATTTCTTTTCTTTTGCTTGTTTGGACTGTTCAGCTATTAAAAGGGCCGGTGTCAAACACAACATTGTGTTCTATGCCACTATATAGGAGCCTTTAAGTAAGGACTTGAAATCTTCATTTCACATTAAGTTTGCCTCCCCCCTTAACTATACTCCAACATCTGTGAGTTTCCCCTTTCAGTATCTCATGAAAATATTTTTCCTTCAAAACGTTTAATATATATGTAGTGCATCAGACAACACAAAGCTAAAATTGAAGAGCTGGAAAGGCAAAGAGGTCCTTAGAGCTTCCTGTGATGTGCCCATTGACATCAGTAATGAAGTTAACAGGCACTGTTTGTTCCGTATCTTATAGGATCAGTCTAAAATAATGTACTTGTATAGTTAGTGGCCTGCAATTAAGGGGCAATTGCAAAAAAAACGATTGAGGTAGCTGAATAATTAAACTATAAACCACAGCTAATGCATTCAACTTCTCATATGCTGTCTAATCAGTATTATGCATTAGGTTTAAAAAAATGCTATATTGTGTTCATGGTTACACAAGTGATTATTCCCATAACCAGTTCTTGCATGCATTCAACTGTGTGTCTGCCTAATTTTCTGGCAAAAAATGAGGCTTTTTTCCTGCTATTAACACCGTAGAATCAATACACTTCTGCAAAAATGGACTGGGTTCTGCTCTAGCCACATACCATCAACAGAATTAGCACCTAACTTCCAGCTAAGAAGATTATTCCTGAATGAGCCAGAAAGCAGAGCTCAGCTGTCAGAGCCTAGAGTGAGTTTGCAGTTTTTACTTCTACGCCTCTCAGACCTGATGTCCTGGTTACTAAAGATTTGTTGAGGAGCAGTTGAAGGTGTGACTTTAGCATAGCTAGTGCTACCTGTGTTAGCTTTTATCCTATAACTAAAGAAGCAGCAGCATAGATTGTAGAATGTGCTGTACAGGGCTTGTCTGGGGTGCTGAGCAGGTACCTAAGTCACTGCCCTTTGTTGAAGTCCATGCTGCTGCATTTCACTGCTGTTGGTACCTTTGTTAGCTAGTTTAAAGCTAGCATTGGTATCTATGCTCTTGCTGCCATCACACCTCTAGTTATTTTATAGACATATCCTAGGGGACAAACATGAGATCCCGCAGTGCTTCTCTGTCACTTTTCTGAGTCCTTTAGAACAGACAGTAGCTGAATTGGTTAGAGTGTGGTGCTAATAATGCCAAGCTCACCGGCTGGATCCCTGTTTGAAGCTGTCCTGCCTCAGGCAGAGGGGTTGTACTCATTAGATGACTTCTTGAGGTCATGCTTTCCAGCCGTACATGTCTATGAACTCTGTGATTAACTCAATATTCTAATACTAGGAACTGGAGTAATGAGAGTAAGTACTGGTAGAAGCACAAATTTTGCACATGTGCATTTTTGATTAAATATTGCTGTTTTTTCCTTTTATATTTTATAGAAACGAAAGCTCCAACTCAGCCCAGAACAATGTAGCAACTTTTATGCAGAACAATATGGAAAAATGTTTTTTCCTAATTTAACAGCATATATGAGTTCTGGACCTTTAGTTGCTATGGTTCTTGCCAGACATTGTGCAATCTCCTACTGGAAGGAGCTAATTGGGCCATCAAACAGCATAAAAGCTAAGGAAACACACCCTGACAGGTAACCCAATACAGAATAGAGTTTCTTTTGAATCTTGGCTTCACTGTAGTCAATGAAAGCATTTGCCATTAACTTCTCTGGGTCAGAATTTCATTGTTTTTGTACAAAAAGCATATGGATTTGGGACAGTTAATTTTCAGTTTGAGATAGTGGTGTGATACAGATTTTTTTCACCTGTATTTTTAAATGTACAACATGTAGTCTGTCACAGAAGATTGTTGGTTCATATGCAGTAATGAAGTAAAAGCTGCTTAATGGTTCTATAGCAGAAAAAAGTAAAAGAAAAAATATGAATTTTGGTAATTATATGTTATGTATTGTATTTATTACAATCCGAGTGATAATGTAGACACTCAGAAGAGATTTACGATTGCTAGCCAAATGCTTTTCTCTCTTGTGTTTAGTTTAAGAGCAATTTATGGGACAGATGATCTGAGAAATGCAGTTCATGGCAGTCTCAGATTCTCATCAGCAGAAAGAGAAATTCGGTTCATGTTTCCTGAAGGTAAAATGTTATTGATTGTAGACTGTAAATAATTAAAGTTGTCTTGGGCAGGATATGGTTCTTCTCCCATTCCTACTTTTCTCCAGCCAAACGTTTAGGATGGGGCCTAGTTTAGTTGGAAACATTTTTATTATTTAAAAACATGTCTCAAAACCTAGTGTGGATATTTAAGTCAAAAGGATGTTAGAATATCTTCCTCCTGGAAACAATGGATTTTTCTTCTTCAGAATACCAAGTAAACCTTTACATCTCCTTTACCTTTTGCAGTCTTTTAAGGTAACTGAGAATCTCCCTTCTCAAAATGGTAACAGAGCACTGAAGGTGTTGCCCCCAATGAGTCCCCTTCCCTTGATAAATATCCAGTGAGGTGTATATGGCTTCAAGAAACAGTTCTATTTCTTCTTCTTCTTCCAGTCACCTGTAAGAGTGACTTTTCCCTGGTGCAACCACCTATATCAGTGCAAAATCACAGCAGAATTAGTGCACAGGAGCTACATCCCTTCCAGAATAATTTTTTGGGGTGACATTGCAGTTGTTCTGAACCGTGGTGAGCATCCTGTAAAGAAGCCATACTAAGGGTTATTTATAATAAGCTAGAAAGAACACATATCCACCGTATATTAAACATTTGAAGGAATATCATTTAACACTGTAGACTTCTGTGACTCCAGACCCCCACAGCTAACTACCACTTTCTATAAGTAGATTGTTTATAACAATTAAACTTTTTCCAGTGATTTTGGAACCAATTCAAGTTGGACAAGCAGCTAAGGATTACCTGAACCTCTACGTAAATCCAACATTACTAGCTGGCCTCACTGCCCTTTGTAAGCATAAACCAGCGGATCCCTTGGTAGGTACTGTGTCATACAGCCTTCTTGCCTGGTACAGTAGTATGTTTATTCTGTGGTGCCTGATGGTATTTGTAGCAAAGTTCCTCTTCTGGTATGAGTAAAAGGCAATCTGAGCTACACAGATTTAGCCACCATCTGCATATCTAACTAGAATAATATTTGAGCTACAAAAATTGAGTACCAGCCCTCTTTTTTTGCCTGTTGTACTAAACATTAAATGAAATAAAGTCTGAGGTAACAACTTTGTAGGGAGTTGCTATGAAAACTGTTTCTAACAATGAAATCAGCTATTGGAGAACCTCACATGTATGACTGCTAGAAATCAGAGGTAAGTGGCAGCTGTGATATATTGTCAGATATCTGACCGCCTGTATTTATTGTTACTGAGAAGAATCTGAAAGAAAGCATCTCTGTTACCACTGTGCAGCAAGTGAAATTAAATGCTTTCTGAGAGATTGTTAAAGCAGGCCATAGGCATTGAAGCTTTGGTACCTTTTTAAAACTGTTGTTAACATAGAAAGTCTACATTTTTATACTTTTGCAATTAGTGATATCAAATTAATTGCTTATCTTAAGTAGAGCCAAAGCCTCTTTTGGTTATATGGGTATATCTGCATTAGTTAGCATATGACTTGACTGTTAAGCTCTCCTCCAGTGATATTATCTACATTCCCTTTGGGTAAAATATATGCTGAATAACTTGACTGGCTGTAGAAAACGCCTACATTTTCTTGTGAATCTAGTCACCTTTAATGATGTATTGAACCTATTATAAAGGCCAGATTAATTAAATGAGCTTTTAGATCCATTATAATTACTCCCTTTGACTCGTACTTCATTTATGTCAAAGGAAAGTCTCCTGTTAACTCAACAGGTATTGTTTCAGCCCCTAAAACCTTTCCATTTCTCCCAGACTGAAAGACCGTGAAGACTTCCTTGTCTCCTAACAACGCTATTTTTTCCTAAGCTAAAGTTAAAGCAATTTAGATGAGGAATAAGATGAAGACTTTTAACAGGATGGATAATTAGCCAGTGGAACAATTTATGCCAGGTTCTCTATCACTGATGATTTTTAAATCAAGATTGGCTATTTTTCCAGGAGTTATAATCAGATTCTAACAAATGAATTTGGGAAAATCCTCTAGCCTTTGTTATAGAAAAAGTCTGATTAGGTCACAGTGGTTATGGTTGGCCTTATAATAATCTTGTCTGTACATCTGCTTTCACTGTTCTCTTCACCTGGACTCTGACTCTCCTGAAATATTTATTCTTTCATCACTTCTATAAAATTCTGTACTTATAAAGTTTTCCTCCCAGTTATACTATTTTGATCACACTTTTCAGCATTATCATTATTATTCAAATCTCTAGCTGTTTCAGTTACTGTTTGCCCTCTAACCAACAAGGACTCTTTTGGCATTCTACTTGTCTGAAACTATATGTAAACCAGTCTTTTAGTATTTGACACTAAATGCTGCCTACGTTTCCCTTCTGTTGCTATAATTTCTCCCCTTCCTAGACCAGTAAGTACTTGACTAGCACTTATCACTTTACATCCACAGGTTAAGGATGAACAGATCTGTGAATTAAGACAGGGTTATAAACTCCTTTTTAGAAATGGTGAATTTGAGACAGAGAGGTGAATTTGCTTCAGGCCAGAGTGAGTGTATGGATGGGATTAGGATTTGGGTATTCCTGTTGCCTGCAGTTTTGCTAAAATACTGTTACAGTTTTTTAGAAAAGGTACATGATGGGATGCTTAAAAATACAAGAATGTCACATTTGTAGGGACATCCGTAAACTATTTGAAGACAATTACAGTGTAAGAGATTGTGATGCTTGGTATGGAGGGCCCAGTTTATTAGAATAGCTGTTAATGTTAGTAGAGTAGTCATACTAATAGTTGACTTCTGTATGCACTTGGGTCTGTTTTGTGTGTAGCTCCACTTTCTAAATACAATCCTCCTTATTATAATTGGTATTAAGATAGGGCTGAAGTGTCCCTATACAAATGCATGTGTAGACATAGTCCCTGACATGAAAATTTATCCCCTAAAATTCAGTTGTAGCAGCTCAGCACTCAAGAGCAACACTGATGGAGGAGAACAGAGTAAACAGAGTTCACTTGAAGGGCTTACAATGAACCCCCAGATACACAATTTTGAGTCCTTTTAAGACGGTCTCTGTACTAAAAGGTTCGATTTACATGGGAATGGAAAGGATTTAAATGCTTTGTTTTATAAGGACGTGACCTTACAGATGTTCATTTCCTTCTGTAGATTTGGCTCGCTGATTGGTTGATTGAACATAATCCCAATAAACCCAAACTACAGCATGATGTGACTGTGGAAGAACCATAAGGATGCAAGTTCAACCAAAATGTTGTCAAACACCATTATTTTATTATAATTTTAGCGGTCCATTAACATTACATGGAACAAATGCTGGTGTTATAATATCACCATCTATGTGTACCGCCTGGTAATCACTGGATAAACTAAACTGGTAATTGCTGCTTGTAGCCTTGATCTTTTGATTCCTAAATTTTACATGATACTTATTGGGTTAGATAGGAGACAGATTTTGTTATATTTTCTTTTTCTGCCTTTGCTTAGCTGTCCAGAGAGAGGGAAATGTTTACCACTATACATCCAGAGCAATTTCACTGTTCCACTTATGTTGAAGGACTCACACAATTCTTTCCAGAGAACACATTACACTCATACAATTGTAAAATCAAGTCTTGCATTTCAGCACCTTCTTAACAGCCATTTGCCTCAACATAAAGTCAAGTGCCTAGATGCACCCTCCAAAACATTTAATATATGCTATTTTAGCACAGTGATTTGATCAGCAGTTATAGGTTGCAAGCTCAGTCTTGATGAAATAATATGATTCACTTGTGCCTGATAGGGCTCGTCAAATGTTCATTGGAGGAAAGAAGTTCAAATCAGCTTTCAGGGCTAGATGGCTAACGGTCCAGCAATTAATGAAGTCTTTGGATTTTAATTTATAAGTTAGAGGTAAGCATTACTATCATAGCACAACTCATCCAAAAAGGAGTGTTAAACTTTAATATCCTATCACTTAGTGGGGTTTTTTGGTGGGGGAGAGGATGTGTTTTGCTTTCATTTATGTTAAAGGTGTATTCTGGGTCCTATTTTTGTCCATGTTATGGCTCTGTTTTTAAAGAACTTTATTTTTTCCCCAAACAGCGTGGGGTTATCACAAATGGGAGCAAGCCATGCCATCCTGTTCCAAGTGCACTAATCCTCCACTACTGCATTTTTCTCAGAAAGAGCCTGTTTCAGACTATTGTGGTGGCGTGGTTTTCTTCAAACTCTGTCTCCTGTGGTTTGCATAGACCGAGCATAGCAATTACAATTTTTTTTAAAATGTTGCTATGTTTGATCACCATTGGTAATGATCTGCTGCAGCATTTAGTTAGTTTGTAGGGGTGGGATTGAACTGATTTAAAAGAGTTTGTCATTCATGTTCAGAATATAAAGTATTTCCTGTTAAGTATTTTCTTCTATCTACTGATATACCCAAACTTTTGATAAGCTTGGGACATACCAACCACATGATTATTTAAAAATAAAGTGAAACACCACACAAGTGGATTGTTTTCCTCTTGCTTCACTGGTATGCAACAGAATTGCTGACTCAGAGCATCCAAAAAAGAGTTGGGCCCCAACATTCATGAGAGAGACTTAAAAATAACTACTAAAAAAATGGTTCTTGCTTACCTTTTCACACATGAGTCTTTAGATATCACTTTTTAAATCTTTTCCTCAATATTTCTGGAGAGAAAAGAAAGAAAAAAGCATTTTTTTCCTGAGTTCAGGACCTTGAAGCTTAAGGGCACCAAACATCATGAGAATTGGCAACAATTCTGCAATAATTCATCTTTTACATTAATAGTTATCTCTTTCTTCCATGGTCTCCTTGTTTTTGGTTATGTGCCATTGTTTTATATTTTCTTTCTTTTTCTTCCTGCTCCATCAATAAAAGAGTTAATGATATCTGGCTTTGGAAATGCCAAGAACCAAAATCCATAGAACTTCAACAATTTTTCCTGTATTGTGTAAATCATTTTGTGTGAAGAGCAAGTGCATTTACATGGATAATAAACACCACCTTTTCACCATTGATCCTGTGATTGATTCAAGTCTATCTTATTCAGGAGTCCCACTCTAGGACTGGTTTTGCTGCTTTTTTGTAATCTATGCAAGACATAGGTTGTTTCAGTCATTACATGGGTGTGTATTATAAGCGTATTTCAGTTCTTTTCTGTGATCTCTGCTGGTTCCTCAGCCTACTAGCAGTCAATGTTAGTGCAAATCTCTACTGCAGTGATTGGCACTTTCTCTCATTTTCCTGCCATATATCTGTAGAAGGTAAAGCTGATGGAGACAGAAGCTAGTTCTGAAGTCTGATGCATCAGGTTATTCATTGGATTGGTAAAGAAGATTACTAACCAACAGGCTTCATCTTAGCTTCCTGAACATAGCTGAAAAAAGTTCTCAACTCCATCCCATACACGGCTTGCTCCATGGTGTGCCATCCCTTCACAGACACGCTTAAGCCCAGAACACCTCTGCTCTAGTTAGCAGCTTTAAAGACCAGAACCTGTAGTTCTCTGAAGGTCACACCACTGCAGGCTGGAAGAAGGTGGCTTCGTAAAGTGAGAGACTCAGAGTGGGGGAAAAAAGGAAGTTCATGGCCAGTTCTTCCTGGGAGCCAGGCAGCTGGGTGCAGGGCTAAGGTGCAAGCTCTCAGGTGGTGTGGGGGTGAAGCAAAAGACATTCAAGCAAGGCAGTGTAGCCTGCAGCCCTGGAAACTCGTGCTACATGGTGATTAGGGTAGGGTCAGCTGGCTGGATCCTCTCATGGTGAGAGGGCCTATATTCCTCCCTGTGCCTAGTGGGGTGAGGACTCTTACAACCAAGGCACAGGAAGTGGGCCAAAAAACTGTGGCCTTAGGGAGGTGAAACAGGGCTGGGAAGATAGAGGGGCTCTCCTGAGAGCTGTGACCCAGCAAAAGAGGCTGTCTACAAGAACTGCTTTACACTTCATCTGGATTTTGATGCAGACTTTTACTTGTCTCAGACGTTTGCTTGACCAGAGGCTGAACAATACCATTGACTTTGCTGAAGCTCAGTACCCCAAAAGTGAGAAGGAACTGAGGCTTGACTGACCTGACAGCAGAGAGGTAAGCCAGCCTTGTTTCATGCTCCCTCTGAGGCCAAGGGGCATAGGAGTCTTTCTTTACCCTTTTGAAATAGTTACCCTGCAGATTTAATTCCATTTCCCAATCCACGTGCAGGACTAGAGTTCACAAAAACCTTCTGTAGGGCAAGTAGGTTAACCTGTTACCTGTAACCTTGCTTTTCCAGGCAGGAGAGAATTGGTTCTTGTAGAACTTTCTTCCCCCAGTGAAGCAGTTCTTTATCTCGATCACCTGTGAGGGCCTAGGGACAACCCCTGACACAAGTCACTGCATTGGTAATGAAGTGATTATGTTATCAAAGAGCACTGTAAGCAATCTCCTACATCTCAGTCTTGCATTAGAATGGCTGAGCAGACACAGAAGGGTTTTGGTTCGTTTGAACTCTCTTAACCTGAGCAGTCAGGTCAAGATAAGTCCTTTCGTTCTCTGGATGACCTGAAGTCTTCTGTGGCCAGAGACTAGTCTCTGGGAATAGAAACTCCTTTGCACTTGCTTGATTGTTAAGGGAAATGTTTGAATGTAAAAGACAATATAGAACAGGTGAAACCTAGCTAACATGGTTTTTCTTCTTTGGCCTGTTTTGCACTACCTGTAATGAAACACACTTGGCTTGGTAGCCCAGGTGGCAAGGCTCTAAGTAAAGAGCAGCAGGAAATGAGTAATTCCACACATCAAAGATGAGTGGGTTCTTCTGTTTCCCTCTATCTCTGACCTAGAGCCACTATTGCTGTCTGGAACCCAGAAAGCTCTTAAAGTCTAGGGAGTCAGCAAGCTAGGAGTTAGTGTGTCAGCAGCATGATTGATGGATACCTTTAGCCTCCTGGAGAGGATGCCTATCAAATTGTTATGCCACCTCCTGCCAGCTGATTATGGAGGGACATGGCTCCATGGCTCAGGGGCGAGCCTATTGTTGGTCTTCCCAATCAGAAGTGAGACCCTGGTATCATGCTGAGCAGCCAGCTGGGGAGCAGAGCTGCTTGCTGACAAATGGGTGAAGGATGCTGTAATAATGATAAACCTAGAGGATCCAGAATCTCCTGACATCACATGTGTTGCATGGCTCAGCACAAGCGATGTTACTGAATGAAGCATGTTGCACAATCTACCAGAAGGATGTGTTTGTATCATTTTGTGCTGGGTTGTCTTCCTCCCCTTCCAAATAATTTTAAAGCCTGATCTGAGCAAGTTATGAGATAAAACTGGATGGTCCATTTTCATCGTAATGTGCAGCGCTACAGTGGAACCTGACTGCAAAGTTGAACTGGGGGTCTGACATGTCTCTTTGTAACGCTCTGTCATATATATTGGTTTGGTTTTATTTGCTGGGGCCTGACAGCTAAACTATGATGCGTTTGAAGGATTGTTTTCTATAATGGCTTGTATATAGTTAGAAATTCAGGTTGTGTGATCCCTTTTCTCTTAGTAGTGAGCAATTGCTCAGGCATGGTCAATGGAATTTGGGTATGTTCCGGCTTGATTTGGTTTTTAAATCCCTTGATTTTGGTAAAGCACTTTACAAACTACTTGTATCTCTGCAATCTCAATTATACTCAGTACCTCTAAGCCCTCATTTCCTTTGTAAGGTGATGGTATTTTTTTCTGTGGCATTTTGAGGAGCTGTACTAATTCAGGTTTGGAAACTCTGCATTTCCAAAAGCCCCATCTTATTGGTATGCTGGCCAGCATTTCTTATCTCCTTCAGGTGTTGTAAAAGTCACTTCTTTCTGGGTGGTATTTCTGTGACAGCAATGACAGGGATGTTTTGAACTGATTTAGTTTCTGTGTGAGATTTCTCTCCATGTGAGAAAATTCCCAGGAGTCTTTAACATACGCATGTGGATAAATCTCCTGCAGGCACCACAGAGTGGTTTGCCACGGACCTCTATAAAGCAGTCATTACAGACTGATGTTTAAACTTCTGAGATTAACACAGTGTCTCAATTGCACTTACTTATTTTTATAATGTGTCATTTAGCAAACAAACTGTGAAAAGCTGTGGGCATGGCAAAGACTGCTGAAAAGCATTGGGCCCTTTCAGTTGCCCTAGTATAAATCTGTTGCCTTCACCAAAAAGAAACTGATATCTGCTCATCTGGTATACTAGTAACTAGGTATCTGAAGTGTACTGACTCTCTGACTTGTCCACAAGGAAGACTCGGAACAACTCACAAAGACACTCTCATGGACCCAGAGGAACAGTTATCCATCTCCAGCTGCTTCTGTGCAAAAATTAAGTTCATTTCCAACTTTGGGGACTTTTTACCGTCTTTAATTTTCCCTGAGTCTGATGAAGGGCATTTGAGCCCAAAAGCTTGCAGAAAAAGGTAACTTTTTTGCGATGTCCTAGTTGGTCTAATTAAAGGTATCATCTCTGAGTTCTAGATTTTTGCATTTCACAAGGAAGTCGGCATTTTCAATTCCTACTGAAATCAGTGGGAGCTGTCTGTTGCTCATATTGAACAGTAGCATTTTTGTGTGCATCTCATGGCAAGCACAACTCTGATGAAGGCTTGGGCTCAATTCTGCAGTGCCACTGGCCACTTTTACTTGGACGAGGAAGCCTCCTCAGGTCTACTTGGTTTCAGACCAGTTTCTTTTGACGGATCCAGTTAGCCTTGAAGTCTTCCTCCCTTCACTCATCACTTCCAGGTGAATGAGCCTATTAGGGTGTTTCAGGATACATTTTTTTCCGCAGGGGCCTCTTGTGCAAATACATAGAACTGACGGAGTCAGTTTTGACCATGACTGTCTTTTGTTTTGCCGACTTCTCTTTGTAAACAGGCCCCATGCTGGTTTGCTAGCACAATTGAATAGGAGCAACAAAAGCTTCAGGAAATCAAATCCCCATTCAGTTTCCTATTCATGTTGCTGATAGCTTATCATACTGATTATTAGCTTCATGCATTTACCATCAGCCTGATGGTTTGTAAGTCTTTTATTGCTTTTTTCATGAACTGCAATAAAACATATTGCCCCACCTGAGCAGAGTGCATTGAATTGGTGCTGACTCAGTGCTCCAAGAGTCATAGGCTCACCATTACAGGAGGCAGAGTGCCCCCCAGATAAACCCGCGGTGAAGCCCCTTCTGTAGCATTTCTGTTGCTAATTCACACTTAAAATGAACTCTTTTTCTCTCTCACACTTTTAAACGGATTCTCCAAATTAGCCATTAGTTAGCAGCATAGTGTTTGTAAGTAATTTGTAGTACTTTGCTGTTAGCACTTTTCGTCAGTTATATCTATGTCTCCATGCTTTGACAAAGAAATTATCCCCTGTTTTACAGTGGAGAAACCTGGAACAGAGCAGTGGAGTGACTTGTCCCAAGTAGCCCACTGGGACAGGGACAGACTTAGGAAGAGAACCCAAATCTCCAGAGTCCCATTTTAGAGCTGTATCCACTAGGCAACATACACCTCCAGTGGAAGCCATTGTGATCAAAGGACAGCAGGAAACAGCATATTTTATCTCTAGGCTGCTAGATTCTAGTCCTGTCTCAGCCACTAAATCGCTTGGTAGCTAGTGCCTCAGTTTCCCAAGACATAACTAACATAAGTGAGTATAATTATTGCCCAGCCATAAAAATAGATACAGGAATGTAAAACTTAACCATCCATGTCACAGAGATATCAGTGAGTGGTCACAAGCCCAACTGCCTGCACTTCTCCAATCCTGTTGCTGCTGGGCCCGGAAATAAGAAGGGTAGATAGAAGAAAGGCAAAGTGCAGAGATCTACAACTAAGGTCATTCTGCTGGGAATTCAGGTGTTTCAGAGTCGAATTAAGCTGCGGGTACTGGCCATACCTACTGCTCTCATGCTGACTTGGCTGTTAGCCTGCTTACCGCCCTGTGTGCTCTCTAATCTCCTACGGTCTGCACTCGCCCAGGCTGCCCCCACGCAAGCCCGTGTACGCATGGGCAGTCCTGTGGAACCAAGCAGCCCACCTCAGTGGAAATGCTTGCGCTTGGGAGATGCCGTGCAGGCTCGTGGATTATCAAACTTCCCAGGTGCTTCTTCACCAAGAGGCTCAAATGGAAAGGCTGTTAGGGAAACTGGTGGGATGAGAACAAGAATAGCCTGTGTTCCAGCTTTGGACTATAACAGCAGAGGTGTGTTTTAACACCATTAAGCTTTACGCAGGAAGAGAATGCTGGACCAGCTGTTCGGCTGGGGCAAATTGGTGTAACTCCACTGAAATCGATGGAATTATACTGATTGGCACCACCCAAGCACCTGGTCCAGTATGCACACAGAAGGCCAAATTCGTTGTTGGTATAAGCCAGCATGGCTTCAGGGGTCTCCAGTACTATACACCCCATAGAACTGGGCCCATACACTTACCCACCATTATCTACTCCTGACAGACTGCCTTTCACATTTCTGTCCTCCAGTCAGTACCAAAACAACAAATTATAGTTGTTTTATTTTCCCCTTACACCTAACAAAGCTTGAACATGGAAAGATCCAAATGTCATGATTTGTATGTGCAACCATTTATATATGCAAAATGGGCAGTAATGGAGACTCATGGGTTTTGCACACGCACTGTCTGTTCTTTTCCTTGGAAATGCTATGTGCAAGTGAGTGTGAGCACAGGGTGGTGGGGGTTGGAACACTTGGTTTAGGGTTGACAGGGGAATGGCAGTCTCTGAAGAAAAAGAATAATACTTGGCTTGTAAAATTTGCCTGTTATTTGGACTCGGGCAGATTTGCAAGGCAAACACGTGAAGAGTGTCTTCATTTTGTTCCTCTTCATTTCCACCCAAAAAGGTGACTTGGCAGTAAATGACAAAAATCAGAGTTCCACCCCATCCCCTGTGCACCCTCCCCCTGCCATGCCACGCCACTGCCTCGTCCCCCCAAAACTTAGGTTTCTGGCTCCAAAAGAAGTTCACACCTCTTGTGAGTCGCCTGTTTTGCAAGGGAAAACTGAAACAAATTCCAGTTCAACTAATGCTGTAGCTCTGTTGGTGTCTTAAGTTCAGGCCACAGCAGGGAGTGCAGACTTGGAGTGGGAAGGCAATAACTTTCTGAATCTCTGCTGTGAAAGAGGTTAAGAATGAGATGAGGTGCGATTAACCCATTCAGCTACGGTCTTTAGCAAGGGAGCCAGAGTGGAGAACTCTCCAATAAGGCTTTGGTAGAAAGAAACCGAGCTGGTTCATTGCCCGCGGAGATCTCTGAGCTGATGGATATTCCACATCTAGGGGACAGACTGAGTACTCTGTTACAGCACCCCTGAAGCTGAGCTTGAAGGGAGGGCACACAGCTCTGCTCCTGTGAAGGCATTTATTTTGTATGCCTTGGAAAACCAGACTCTAGGATATGGGGCAGCAACATATGTTCTCAAATTCGGCTTGTACATTTAATCATCTGAGCACAGCAATAAATAAATTTAAAAACAAATCACCTTGCATTTATTATAGAACGGGTCTTTTCTTCCTTCCTGCCTTGGCCATCTAACATCAAAAAGCTACTATATATAACAGGACCGGTCTACCCTTGTTTGTAGGTTGGCTGGCCCTTGATACAACTTGATCTGGTTTCTCACAGTGAATGGGAACATTTTCCTAGGAAAGCTGAATTCAGAGTGGGTGATGGGAACCTGCCATTCCCCTCCTTGCTCATTCGTGGACTTCCTGTTGTTGGGCAGGCCATTTTGTATTTTCTCTGTCCCAAAGGGATGGTGCCACTATTCACACACTTGGCACAGCAAGGGTGGGGATGTGATTGGAAGGGTCTATGAAATGCTAGAAGCTAGGTTGGAGTGACTGACGGAAGTTGTTCAATATGTAGAGGAAACCAATACAAAAAATATTTAGATCGCTCTCGCCCTAGAGCTTGTGATATGGACTTTTTTCTCTTGGTATCATTTCCAAGTGTACTGATCTACCTAAAACTGGATTTTGATTTAAGTGATAAGAACAAGATAATGGCTTGAGATGCCTGGGTAGAGTAATTAAATAGTTAGGCTTGGTTTATGAGTTGTATAGCACCATCCGTCATCCATATGTTGTGTTTCTGTCTCAGGCCTATTAGTTCTAGTAGTCTGCCCTGCAGGAAACCAAAAAGCAGGCTCTTCCTTTATTCGATAGCTGTTCAAGCATATCACTAGGCCTATCTCCAACGCTGCAGGGAACAGCAGTTTGCTCTCTGCCTAAACACTCCCTTGTATGTCCATGTCTGACCAAAGTGTCTGGACTTGCTTGCAAGATGCTCAAGGTGCTGGCTTTGACTGTTCCTGCTTACGTTGGCCTGCTTGTAGGTTTGGGTCATGTTCTGCAGCCCTCACTCTGTATTTTCCTTCAATGACTGCTTGTTCTCATGGAGGCTTTAGCGAAACAGAGTGAGGGCTTTGCAGCATGGCCTGTGGTGAGCACCAGAGTTCACATGAAGCATGGACTGGGTCAAACAGAAGGTTGCAGAGTGCGCATACTAGCGCACACTGCAGTATGTGCATGCCTCATTCACCTGATTCATGTATGAAGGACGTCACGTGCACCACAACCTTGTTCAGTCTTCATTTATCTGCAGGGGACTGAACAAGTTTTAGGGCACATTTAAATCCATTAGCTGTGATGAAAAATGTGATTCTAGTCCATAATGCAATGCGATGGTAATCTTCAGGAAGGACGTATTCAACTCTGACAACAACTGATTGTTTTTTCTCCTCCTTCCCCACTGCCCAAGGTGATGGAGTCTGGGATGCAAGTTGCTTCTTCCTCCAGCTAAGATGACCAATGGTCAAATAGTCACAAAACTGCCAGAGCTACTTTTGTCCACCCGAAACTGTTCCATACACATTGGGGAAAGAACGACAGCATGATGTGGGCAGGCGTAGCAACAGGATAGCTATAAAGTTCACCATTCTCGTTGTTTTGTGCCAATGCAAGGTGCCTGGCAGATCTTAGCATCTGGTGGAAAGCCGTGGGTTCCAGAAAATGAGCCTGTGTTTAGTGGTGAGGGTACCTCCCTGGAAAGGTGAGACCTGGATTCCTGCTAATATACCCATTCCTGCTTTCAAGTTGTCCTTGTAGCTCTTGGCTTGTACTAACACTTCAGAATCTGGCTAGCAAGGTTAGAAAAGAACCAGTGGAGATGGTCGTGGCAGTCAAAGCAAGCTTCTAGGCGAGTGGAGACCTTGCAGCAGGATGAGGAGAATGAAGATGTTCAGCGCACGGCGCTTGTGTGGTCAAGATTTTGTGGGGGCAGTACCAAAGGTTAGTGATTTTCTAGATGGGGCTTTTGTCTGCAAATCCAGAAGAGGAGCTTGGTGGAGGCACTTCAGCTTTTTCCTCCTTTCCTGAAACCAGGAACTGCAGCGAGGCTCTAGATAATAGTTCATTTTTTAAGTTAACTGGACTGTTCTGGGCCTCTGAATGGTTCAAGTCTGGGGAAGTAGCCCCTCACTCCTATATTTTCCTGATTATAGTGTCCAGGGGAGAAGACCAGTCTAGATCTGATCCTGCAGAGTGCTCCTGTGTACGCCTGTGATCTACCATAGTTGGCATAGGTCTCTGCCAAAACACCTCCAAGCAGCCCCAAGCTGGTGGGAAGGATGTTGCAGTAGCCAGGATGGCAGCCAGAGTCCCGGGTGCAGTTCTCCTTATCAGATTTTCTGCATGACCTGGAGAAGGTAGGGCGGGTTGCCTGATTTCAGATTAACATGGCTAAGTAACCACCTCAGCATGAGACCTGGAGAAAATCACTTTGTTTCTCTGTGCCTCAAATTCCCATCTGTAAAATGGGAATAAAAGTTCTCCCTTTTTCTCAGGGCTGTGGAGAAACACCTTAAAGGTTTGTGAGGCTCTGCAATAGCACATTAGCAAGGACATAGAAGTACTAAAGAGAAGCTCTCTGCCTGTTGCTGGAAAATGACAGGCCTCTGGCTGCTATGATTAGAAGTGGCATTATTTGAAAATGACACCTTTGAAAGGATTCTCTGGATCAATCAGTTCTAGAAACACCTCTAATAGGACTGGTTGGGTTAAAAAGCAATCTATTGCTCAAAGCCCAACCCAGGGTGGCATTATTATCCCTGGGACTAAAAGCAGAAAGATGATTCTGCTGCAATTGCTAAAATATTCCACGCTAATTTAGCTGATGTCTTTTCAAGAGGTGGTAATCACCCTCCAGAGCAGAGCCAGCCTGTCGAGGACAGCAAAATCTGCCAAATGATGTAGCGGATGGAGCCTGTCACTTTCAAGTGAGGCTAAAATATGTTCAGACAAGGGAAGAGCGCTTATATTTTGATGGGTACGTTTAATAGCCTAGCAAGACATCAACCACACTTCTGCGGCTAGAAAATGTTGTTTCTGTGGAGATAACAGAATAACGAGGACACGGTTCACCAAGGGTGAAGCCAACATCTGCTTGCAGTCAAGTTTCAAAGAAAAGCAATCCAGACTTTTGTCAGCAGTTAGCCTGATTATGAGGGGTGGCGACCAAACATGCAGCACAGTACAAATCACGGTGACACGAAAATGGGTTACTTTCAAGATGATTAGCTATTTCCATGCTGTCGCTTTGCCCTACTGGAAGAGAGCTCTGGTACAAATTTTCACCAGGCAAGGGTGGTGTTTTGGGGCTGGAAAAAGACAGAATAAAAACTTACTGTTCCAGAAAAAAGAAAGGCACGGGGTGCTTCGGGCTGCGCCTTGAAAGCAGCGGTTTTAATGATGCATCGCAGTCCAATTAAACAAATACCTGTTAGGTTGTTTGAGAAGCTGTTGCTTTCAGTTTTCCCTGCAACAATCCAAATGATGCACCAGCATCTGTAGCCAACAGCAGGCACGGGATTGATGTTGCCAGCATCACATCCAGCTGCCTGTGAGTTCCCCCACTCCAGCCGAAATTGGGGACAGTTTTAGGGCACGAGTCTAGAGAGAGGGTCAAACCCCAGCATCTGGGTCCACTGTGTGCAATGTACTGCATGGTGCAGTGTGTACAACTACTAGCAATTATGCTAAAAATATATTGCTCTGGTCTTTTGCACTGCACTTTTCAGTCTCATAGGACTCTGAGCTGTTGGTGGTGTCGGTATAGAGAGGAAGTGGCTTGTGTCACCTCTGCATGGGGGTTGTCGGAGAGATCCTGCCTTGCCTTGTTTTCCTGGGGGGGTTGCTGAATCATCCTTGTGTAAGAACTGGCCATCCACTCCTACCCGCCCACTGGCTTTCAAGGGGGCCACTACAGCCCCTGGTTTAGTAACTGTACAGCAATGAGGAGGGGACCATCTTCACTCTGCCCGACTGGCCCAGAAGGGCAGGATGGCAACACTAAATGACGTTCTAAGTCTGACAGACCCAGGGGCCATTCGAGTATCCAGATCAGTACAGACTGCTGCAGAGAGTAGAAACTCTGCCTAGCGACTTTACTTCTGTCCCTTCTTATTCTTCCACTCCAGAGCAAGCCAGCAAGGCATCTGTGTACCTCTTGGGTATGGAAATGGGACACGTGGGGAATTTCACTGTCATTTCCCACCTCTGATGATAAGGCTTAAGAGGAAATCCTGCCCTCAGGGGCACATGCACAACTGCCTGTATGTGTGGGAGCTGCCTCGACTGCGATCATCACCAACTCTCTTGAAATGGCAGACTCAACCTCAGAATTTAAGCTGGCACAAATGATCGCATAAGTTTGCATGGCCTTCAGTGCAAATTCTCACACTTCTGTGAAAACCAAGACAGATTTTAGAGATTATTGTCAGCATAGAGTTAAAATGAGAAGCCCTCCCAAAGAAGGAGTGGAGTGGAGAAGAGTCAGTTCTGTAGCAGAAATCAGACTGACTGGCGCTGCTGCAGGATGAGTGCCCCAGTTACGGTGTCGGCTTGCCCATGCGTGGGGTTTGCCATATAGTGGAACTGCTGTGGCGCGGTCGCCTGTCTCCAGCAGCGGTCCGTGCCAGAGGGCCGATGGGAAGGTGAGAAGTGTTCTGCCCTGAGGAACCGGAACTCGTAGCAGAGGTGATCTCTTTCGTTGCAAATATCTAGTTGCTTTAATAAAAAAAAAAAAAGTCTTTATTTGCAAACATCTAGTTGGTCTAATAACAGATCTCAGCTCTGCCGTGAGTTTTGATTGCTTTTGCCTCTAGACCAATACGGCTACAACCAAGATAGCTGCCCTGAGGGAAATTCCTCCCAGATGCCAGCTAGAGATCAGCTCATGGTTTGGTGATGATAAGGATTGATAACCCTTGTAATTTTTTATTGTGGTATAATTGGAGAGGCTATTCTTATTCCTGCCCACGCCTGACCTTTTATCCCCTGGGAAATTTAGTGCCTTGCTGATGCCCTGTGATGGCAGACCTCTCTTTATTTTACCGGAGAGCTTTTTAAGTCATTTCCTCTTTATTGCGTTGAACGGGGTAACTTGGAGGGGCCTGCTGACATTGGTGTGGGGGGGTTGGATGGAGTTCAGCTTCTGGTCAGACGGGAGAGCTTCTACTGTTATCAATGGGCAGAAAAGCAATTTGCCACATTCTTGCTAAATTTTTGTATTATTTCCATAACTAGCATGAATTTAATTTAGTATTTTGTGGGGAAGGGGAGGGGACTGTGAAGATTGAGAGAGGTAGTGAGATCTGCTAAAACACAGAAACTGCACTGAACTGTGACAAAAGCTGTTGCTTGGGGCCATCCCTTCCAGAGGTGACATAATCTGAGATGTCCCCAATCAGCCTCTCGATTGATGTGACAGGAAATCTTGCGCTTTGGCATTCGTCCTCTTCGGCGATTTAAATGATCTCTCTCAATGTGCCCAGGCTCTACGTGGGGTGTTCTGGTAGCCAGAAGGTACAATTTAGGGCTTGCAATGCCTGGAAGATTTTGTGCTGTGATTTGTGACGCTTGCCTGGTGATGAAGGAGATAAGGCTACAGTATGCAAAAGACTCTTCCTTGCCTTTGGTCCAGACCCTGGAGGGGCTTCAGCTAAAATCTCCAGGGTGGAAGCAGCTTGGTAGCTGGACCTGGGGCCTCTGGGCTGTTTGAGATTCAAGTTCTGCAGCCTGGGACTGTCTGCAATAGATGTCGATTTGCATGTTCCAGTAAACCCACATTAATGTTTGCTATTGCTGCAAACGCACCAGCATTTCTCTAGGATTTAAAGGTCATGCTTTGTTTTTAAAAAAGAAAAGAGAGGGCCTAGGCTCCAGGTCAGATTTATAGCTTACCAGGAGTCCACGCGCTGCCCGTCGGCCGTATCGCAGTCTGCAGAGACCACAGCTGGCTGTGCTGTGTCACGGTCCAAGAGCCAAGCTGGCTCAGCATCTCGTGGGGTTGAGTTGGTTCATCCCTCTCCCCATTCAGTGGAGAGAAAGGAAGGATTTCCTGCAGCTGATGGGTGGGCAGTGCCATTCTTCCCCACCCCAATCCATACAGGGCTGCGGTAGGTTTACCGCGAGTGCAGAGGGAGAATGGGGCCAGAGCAAGCTGACTTCAGGACACTGTGGAAAAGGGACTGAGCTATAAATCGTCATCCCTTTGACTTCTATTCTTGAAGTCTGCACTAGCACCTGTGAGAGTTGGGTCAGGAACCGTCGGTATTTGTGACTTAGAGACCGCTATGAGACGGGAGCCGTCACTGGAGTCCGTACCTTGCTGGTGTGTCTGTACTCGATTGTTGGGCAGGGCTTCGAGGTTGGGGTAGATCTGGGATTGTGGGAAGTCTTGCTCCTGACTGCTGGCGTGGCTAGTGAGGGACTTTATGTTAACATAATGCAAAACCGTGGCAGAAATCCCCTTGTGCAAGGGAAGTTGAGACGTGACTCCAGTAAATGAGAGCCCGGCAATGATGCATGCTACAGGCCTTGCCCAAAGCCTGTTGAAATCTGTGGCAGGAGTCCCACAGACCTTGCGGCGAGTGTGTTTCAGAACAGCCAGCCCTGTTGGCAGTAGCCGTGATCCAGCGCTTTGCAGGGCCTCGTGCTGCACTCCAATTGTCCCCAAAGAACAAGGCCGAACCCAACAAACTCGCTCCACGTATGGCCTGAGGTTGAGCCCAACCTGGGGTGAAAGGTCAACGCACGAACCATTGGGGTCCTCCCCACTGTTTTACAGTCTAGATTTCATCCTTGTCATTATCATCTTTTATGGCATCCCGTGAGTGATTGAAAGCATCTAAGGAGGAAATTAAGGGCCATATACTGCCCGGGCCCTCTGCTCACATGGCCCTTGGAGATCTGTCATCTCCTGGATGTGCCCTCATGGTTTAGTGGCATTATGTGGGGGCACTGAAGGAAGTTAGAGGGAAGGACTTGCAAAGGAGGGAGGGAAATCTAAAATGCCATTGCAGAGCCTCCTTCTCTCTCTCTCGCTCTCTTTCTCTCTTCCCTTTTGCAACCCCCTCTCTCTGAGCCTCTGTGTTGGCTCCCAGAGTTGAATCAAGACCCTTATTTTGTGCTCAAGACCACACTGCCCACATCTGCCCCTCTGCTCCTGTTGCCTCTTAATTGCTGTTGGTGAAGCCTTGTCCCATCCTTTGTTCTCCGCTGCATGCAGCACAGTATCCTTCCTCTTAGCTTTCCAAACTCTCTTTGGTAGATCTAGTGACCTCTGGCTCTGGGCCTGAGCTGCTTCAAAGGGCAGAAGCTCCAGGACTCAGAGGGGCAGTTCAAGCATGTCTTTTTTGGAAGTGCTTTGCTGTGAAGTCATCCAATACTGGCTTGTCTGGAGGTTCCCTCTTCTGGTATAGTAGGAGTCCGAGCAAACTTATGTCTACACAAAGGGGCTGCTGGGTCCCTTGGCACAGTGCCTGCGTCCCCCATTTCTTTGTGAAGCACTGAGTTCACTGATGATGCTGTGCACATTTGGGGAGTGGGAATCGCAAATGTCCATGCATCTAATTCCCTCTGTCCTTCGTGTTGCCCAGTTTCGTAGGTAGTGCCGCTGTCTTGCATGGAGACAATGTCCACCTCTGTACAGCTCCATGCACAACCCTGATCGCGGTCT
>JAGPOW010003447.1:30445731-30465572 GCA_030014935.1 Caiman crocodilus | reverse complement strand
TCATCTGACCCCGGTGCTCTTTCCTGCCAAGGCAGGGGGTCGGACTAGATGATCTGCCCAGGTCCCTTCCGACTCTAGATACTATGATACTATGATAGCTGGCCCCAGTAATGCCACTGATGGAGGCTTGTCAGTACGGACGTCATTGCATGCCAGCAACCCAGCTGTGAACCGTGGTTTGGATAGTAGGTAGTAAACCTGGCACCAGTGTGTCTCTCTTGTCAACATTACCTGTGTTGGGGTTTTATTGTTCAAGCTTTATTTATCCCTCAAGCAGCATACAGAAAACCTGTGCCATGAAGCTGCAAAGAATATGTTGGGAAGGTGGTGCGGTGAGGTAGGTCACAAAAAGGCATGTGTATGTGGAAGGCAGAGCAGAGATGCCCTTGTGGACTAACTAAATCAGAGTCGCGTAGGCTTTCATGAACCTTTGGATGCTGAGGAAGGACACGCCCAGAGCAGTCCTTTTGTATGGGCATGCTGTAGCGATAGGAGATATAGCAAAAAAAAACCCCTCCATTTCTGCAGCTGCTTCTACAACAGGTTATTGTTTCCACAGCAAATATATTTGGAAAAGGTTCTGGAGAGGGAATATTACAATTTAAGGGTGCTGCGCTCAGGGGTGCTTCTGGCTAATGTGCTCCTCCAGAGCCTGCTCTCCTGGGTGAGGCTCTGCGAGTACCTTGTGCTCCACCTCCATTGCCTCATTGCTTTCCTCCCCACATCCTGGCACCCCTTCCCTTGCGCATGCCCCCCTGTGCTGAACTGGACAAAGCCAGATGTGTCAAGTAAGAGTACACCATTTGGGGCTGAGGCACTCTGCCTAGCACAATGCAGACCTGCCTGGGACTGAGGTGCTACTGTGATGCATATAATATACAAGTTGCCTCCACGCTATGGAAATACTCACCTGCTTATTTAGAGCAGTGCTGAAGTCATTATCTTTGTTCCAGTAGCCTGTACAGGCTGTTGAGCTCTGCATCCCCAATCTCGATTTGAGCTCACTGCAAATATAATAGTGAGGAGGGCAGGAGAAGAGTATTATTTCGGTGATTCTGCTGGGCTGTTCAAATGTTTTTTCATGGTTACAGCCATGAAGGAGACTCTGGGAACTGAAAATAACAGGCCTGGTCTTCTCTACCAGAAAAGAGAATAGCAATGGATGTCGTGTAGAGGTCTGTGGAATAAAAATATAAGTCTTTGGATGGGGGTGGAGGTTACAATCGCCTTTCAGAGGATTAAAGCATCTCGGATTGTGTCCCTAGGCAGTCTTTGGCAGGAGAACGTCCCCCCCTCAGGGAACATTTGCATGTATGAATATTATTGAAGGTAATAGTGCTCTGGGGTGGACCAGGTCCCTGACAGCACAATGATGGATTGAGATGATCCAGGATTTCTATTGTTTCTGGTTGAATCTGGCAGGGAGTGAATGAGTGCTGTAGCTAAGCAACAAGATGGATGGAGAAGGCTGGCTGGGTTTGGAAGGATGCTGATATCTAGGTGGAGTCGAGTGGACGACTCACTAGCAAGTTTTACTTGCAGGTCTTATGTCCTGCGTGAGCTACAGAAATAGGCATGATCTCTGCAAGCCAAGAAGATGGCAGCAGGGGTTGGAACAAGGATGCTTTGTCCCATCCAAGACCATTCCTCCAGATCTAGCCCTAGCCCTTGTGCCTTTGCTTGGAATATTTTCTGAGCTCACTGTTTGTGCAGCAGTACTGGTTTGGATGGTGGGAAGACACAAGAGGGGTAGGAGGGGGCAAATTCTGGTACTGAAACCAGGGCAAATGAGTCTAATTTCCAAGGGGCTTTACTTTATGTCAGTAAATAGCCCTGCTGAAGTCAAGGGGGCTTTTTATGAGTGCAAAGATGAGCACTTGCATACAAACTGGAAGGTCCGGGCCCAGATGAGATGCGCAGCATGAGCGCAGACTTATGCAGGGAGGGAGAGGTGCTTTAGGGAGAGCCTAATGCAATGGGATCAGAGCTTGCAGGCTGGGATTTTACAGAGCACCTGAGTGAGCTAGCTGTTTCTTTCCCATAAGAATTCACAGTCCCTGAGATACTCTGCGATAAGACCAGCCCTGGTCAATAGGTGTCTTGTGCTCCATCTAACAATGCTCCCACCCCTCTTCCCATCCCACTCTAGCCAAACAGGGTCCTTTAGTGTCAGTTCTGGTGGAAAACCTCTGCCAAAGTTGCTGTTAGAAAGGTCTTTAGCCTGCTGGGGCGTGTGTGCCCTGCTTCCTTTCCTGAGCCCTGTGGGTGCAGGGTCAAGCACCTTGCACTAGGGGAGAGGAACGGTTTGGACCCTGATTAGAAATGAACCTGGCCCCTTGCCCCAGATCCTGAGGCCCCAGCACTCGGGGGGGGGGGGGGGTCAGGTCAGGTCCACGTCTGCATTCAGGTGCGAACCTTATGGCCCAGAGGCCATCACAAGGTTTCTGGGACAAGAATTGCCTTTGATTTTGCTGCCTTTTGCACTGATGTAGGAACGCTGGTATGCCAGGCTGCCAAGCTCTCTTAGCATGGATCCCAACAGACCAGCAAAGCCCTGCTTCATGGTAGTGTAATAATAACCCCAACCCTTCCCTGCACCCAGGGGAGAAGCTGCGTCAGGAAAGATGCAATACTGCGGCTATAACCATGGTGGCTATAACCACGTCTACACTAGGAGTGGCACAGCTGTGTTCAGCTGGCAGCACACCTTTACCCCCTTCCCTGTCCATCACACCTGGCATCACACTTTCACCCCCTTCCCCATCCATGTAGCTGTGGCCACAGGAGTTTGTAGCGTGCACGTGGCTTATTTAGCAAGCTGTGGGCAGAAGTGGGTTTGGTTCCTCCCTGGCATAAAGCTATGACTTCATAGCAAGCTGGCTCTGGCTTGTTCCTTTTGGCTGCATCACAACTGCAGCAGCCACAAATGAGGAGGCTGGGGTGGGTCCATGGGAAGAGGCAGCAGTAGCCAGGGCTGCTCCTGTTCTGGGAAGCAGGTGTAGCATGGGGCTGTTTACAGCAAGAAGCAGCAGGGAACCAGCAGAGACATTCACAACCATCCCCAAGTTTTCTCTCCTGCCCTCTAGTTCAAAGGATTCATCTTGTGCCCTGGAATAAAGAACTTTGCAACTAGTGTTGATACCACCACATCAAAGGCCTGGGGAGTTTGCCTTGTTTGAAGAGTGTTGGGCCTTAGACAAATTAAGGAGACATGCCAGGTTTAATAATATTTACCTTGGCCCTGCTATGCCCGCCTACTGAGTCCTCCCAAGGGTTAGTAAGTAGGAGGGTGATAGGGATTTGAGGGTTTAGGGCTGGAGCTGGTGCTAACTGAAGTCAATGGAAAAGTCTCTCATAAACCTTGCTGGGCTTTGGATTAGTGCTAAGAATTTGCTGGGAAAAGAGGCTGGGGTGTTGGTTGTAGCCGTGTAGGTCTAAGGACACAGGCGGGCAAGGTTCTTTGGGTGAACCTGATCTTTTTTATTACAGCAACTGAGTAGTTGGGGAAAAGTTCTTAGCAAGCTTTCAGGCGCAGTAGCCCTTCATCAGGCATAGGGAGTCTTGGGAAAAGAGGGAGATTTTAGAGACAGGCCCTTGTATAAACACAGTCATAATATACCAGAGGGGCGAAAGCCTGCAATTTAATTAACGTGTTTACCGTAAAATCTAGTACCAGAAACCTAAACTCTCAGGACACCATCATAGGGGACACAGGAAACTTAGCGTGCTGAAGTTTGGTTACATTCCTTTATTATGCGTGGAGAAAGCTGGCTTCTCATCAGCTGAAGTTTTGCTTTCAGTTGGTAGACTCTAAAGGGTTTGTTTTTTTTCATCCCAAACAAATATGAAAAGCAAAAAGACAGGCCGTACTTCTATTTCCCTTGCATCAATTTAAAACTTGGTTTAAGAAAAGAGACCTTGCCTGCCATCTGTAAATGGCATCTGTAAGCCTCCAAAAGCACTCGAAGTGAAAAAGCAGCAGCTGCCCCAATAGAAATCACAACACTGTGAAACCCTTCTCACGTCAGAAAGTGCATACGTTTTACATTAAAAAAATATTTACAAGCTGTGTGTGCAGCAGCCCTCTGGGGCCAGGCGCTCTGCCCTTGCACTTGTACCATGGCAGTGAGGCCAGCAGAGAAGCAGAAGTGTGGCTAGGAGCAGATTTCAGCTTGGAGCAACCGCTGTTGGGATCCCAGTTACATGGCTGCCTGGTGTGATGCCCTTGAACTGCACCTAGCTTTATGCTGGTGCAAAGGACATCAGAATCGGGGCCTCATTAAAAAAGAAAAACAAATGGCTTTTTGCAGCCGGATCCATCGATACAGTGACAAATGAAATTGGTTACGAGCAAACTCACAGACCAGAAGGACTGAGGCCCACCCGTGCCCACCTGCCCTTGCTCATGCTAATCGCACCATAGCGGATCACAAGGAACCAGATCCCAATGGGCAGCTCCACTGCAGAGCTGCGGGAGGCAGACATCCTCTCCGCCCCACGCCCCCGGAGTCCTGCCCGTACACCCCACGGGGAAATTCCTTTCCGGTCTCAAACCGGCGATGGGGTGACCCCTGCAGAAAGTTGAAAAGGAAGCTCCATGTCCTGAGTCCGCTGGCTCAGAGCGGCTGCTTATCTCTTGGGACCCCTGTTCCGCCGCCTGGTTTTGTTAGACATGGCCCTTCTCCTGGAGCAGTAGTACTTGGTGACCGTCTGCTTGCAGTCCAGGCAGTTCACCACACAGCACCATCGAAACTTGCAGTGACAGTTGGTGACCACCTCGATCTTCCTCTCCTCTATCCTGAGGCCACACTCGGTGCAGAGCCGCCTGCAGCTCCTCCGCTCCCACTGAGACAAGTTCTTGCCGCCCTGCAGGCATTCCCGCCCCTCTGTGCCGTGCAGCCCCAGGCTGGCATTGAGCATGCAGTAGTTGGGAGAATCTTCCAGGAAGACCAGCTCTGTGGTCAGCACGTTGCTGAAGGTCTCCACCGTGGTCCTGCGGCTGTCAGCGCTGTTCCCGGCTCTCATCCTCCTCTTGTCCATCTCCAGCTTCTGGGCCTGGTCATATTTGATTTTCAGATAATTCCCGATTTCTCGAAACTCGGCAAGCTGGAGCCAACAGGTCTGGATGCTGCAGCTGCCTGATACCCCATGGCACTTGCAAGTCCTCTTCATCGTTTCTTTCACGGCCTTGGTTGAAAGAGAAGAGCAGCAGAAAATTAGGAGCAGCAGAAACCTGTTGTGCAGAGAGGGTCTGTTTCTGTTCGTGGGATAAGGGTTGTCTGTCTCGTGGTCCCCAGTCACTACCATCTGACAGCCAGCATGAATGACCTGGTGATCTCCATCCAGGTCCTAATGGGCATGGGTACCCATCACTAACTGATGCTGGAACTGGCAGATGTGTCGGGGGTTTGCCAGGCAGGAACTGCCTTCTCCAGCCCTATGCCAGGATAGCCTGGGCTATCTCAGTTCTGCACATAAATTTACTTTCCAGGAGTATATCAAATCATCATCTTGCATGGGCAGTGAACAAGTCACTCCATTTATAAAATAATCTTTAAAAAGACCCCGTAATGACACTAAGTAGTTAGCGTTGCCCAGAGTCTGGGCTTTTAGTCGGTCTTATTTGCTTCCCCGTAGCTGTGGTTCTCAGACTTTGGGGGGTGAGTTCACCCTTCTTAAGGTTGCTAGACCTCTGTGACCCTTGCTAATTCCACGTTACTTTCTGTCACTATGACTGCACTGTGACATGAAAAGCACCACTTCATCATGTTTATTGGGTGCCATTCACTGCCGTTTCCATATGAGGTAGGTCTGTGGGGTGTTGTTCTGCTCATTTTACAGAGGGGGACACTGAGGCAGAGTCTGAGATTACAACACAAACAGGCTCCCTGCCAGAACTGAGATTACAGCTCAGGTAGGAGTAGTTATTCCCTCACCTGAAAAATACACATTGCCAGAGACTAAAGTAGCAGGGAAGAGATGCTGGAAACTGCGAATGTGAAGCTATCAAGTCTTGTGGTTGTGGAGAGGGAGTGCATATTACTGCCCTGGCTAGCTGCTTTCTGTGAGGACCAGCAATTCCTACTGCAACCTCTACCTTGATGGAGGGCCTGATTCTGAAATACATTCACACAAGCCTCCCTTTGAAATCAATGGACCAGCTCCCTTGTTAAGCAGTGGAGACCGGGACCCTAAAAGCTCTGCAGATGAGCATGTTTCAAATACAGACTTGCACACTTTTACTTACAAGTCTCCCTGCTTCGTTGTTATGCAGATTCATCAGCGCTCTGGCATCTTGTCCCGTTTCCAAACCGTCCACAAAGAGTTTGGAAATTCTCTCTCCAAATTCCACATTGTCGCTGCAGCCTCCCCAGACCCATCCTCGTCCACCTGGGAAAAGACGCATGGTTCACAAGTACTCACTTTGGAGCCACTCGAGGGAATAGCGGACTACCAGACAAACTGGAAGCCTGGAGTAATAAAACCATACTATAATAAGGGACCCGGATGAGAAAAATTAGGGGAGACCGATCATTTCTAGTGCTGAGTCTGATGGATGTTAAAAGCGGAAACAGCCAAATCCAGCCATTAGTGACCATTATGACTGGGAAATGAATCTAGAGCATTTGAAAACCAGATCCATCACACGGAGGCTGGGAAAATCTTAGCTGCTTCTCCCATTAGACCAGTATAATCTCAGCTCACCTACACGCCCGTTCCTGGAGTCATCACAGCCGCAGTTATCAAAGTCACCCATGCTGCAGTTCCTGGTGAGAGTGTACATTACTCCAGCTGAGCTGATGGCGTGGACAAAAGAGGTCTCTCTCGTTGCTGCAAAGGTAAGTATAAAGAATTTGTCGCCCTCCAGAGCACAAAACCCCTGTCCCAACTCTATCTGTGTTGGAAATGTAAGCTGTTTCCAGCAGAGAGGGCATAAAAGTGATCAGGACCAAGGTGGGGCGCAGTGCAGGAGTGAAAACTTTTCTAGCCCACTGCAAAGTGCCTGCAGATTTCCTGTCGTATTGGTTTTTTGACTCAGTAGCTGACAGGACATTGCTGAAGTGCCTATGTGTGTGGGATAGCATTACAGGATAACAATGGGGTTTGATCTAATAGACTCAATCCTGTTTATTGCTCAGGCAGGTTACACCACAGTTTTCTGTCTGTGGCAAGTTCATGCATTAGCCATGGCCACAGAGGGAAAACGGCACTAGCTTAATTTCATTAAGCTCTTTATTTATTAGATTTATGTGCTGCCCTCCCCCCAGATAGGATCAAGGAAGCTTACAGTAAAAGACAAATTAACTTAGAATAAAATTGGAAGGGAAGACTAGTATAGCAAAGTAATCTTCCCCACCCGCTCCCTGCTTCTCAGCAAAAGGATTTTAAGCCCTACACATGGGGACCCACATTTTTTGAGCTTTCATTTCAATTTAACCCTCTTCCCAATCCAGATAAACTGCACAGTAATATCAGAGTGCCACCAGTGGGGCTTACACTGGTTGAAATCTGGTTTAAATTCTGATTTGAGCAAAACTGGTTGAACTTTCCTTATGTAGACAAAAACTGAAGGGCTAGGCTATGTCCGTAGTCGCTCCCCCTTCCCTCCAGAATTTGCTATCATTCGATATACACTTATTCTCTGTCACACAGTATACGCATACCAAGAGGCTGCTCATGTTTGCGGAGGAGAAAGGGCTGTACTTGGTGCGTCTAGAAGCGCATGCTTACCGCTCCTGAGTCTGTTGTGAGTTGAGAGCTGAAGGGCACTTTCTGGACAGTTCCAGCGCTCCCAGTTAAACTGGTGTTTGCACTCTTCAATCCCACTGTGCGCCCCCACGGAGACACTGGTGGAATACGTCAGATAGGCCTTGCAGAGAAAGACAACAGTCTGAAACTCAAGCGCCTTTTAAAATCAAAACATGGGCAAGCAAAACTAAATGAGTTTCCCTTCCTTCACCCGAGGGACCTGATGCCCATAGGCAGACCAGCAAACGTGGCTCCTAAGTAAGGTGATCTTTGTCTGCAAATGGGAAGCAAGCAGTACATTTAAATTGATGGATAAATTTACCTTGGGTCCCGTCATGAGAAAGTTGTTCACAGACCTGGAACAAAAATAAACAAAAGAGGATAAACCAGATTGTCTCACAGAGGCTAAAGGTAGCACAGAGGCCCTGGGCAAGCTGAGCTGCAGTCCTACCAGCCTGATGTGTCGAAGATGGCACAGCATAGCCCAACGGTGGTGAAGATGAAGGTGTTCCTCTTCATGGCAGGCGCAGAGGCTGAAGCCCTAGTCCACTGGCTGGTCTAAAGAGCGAGGCAGCTTTCCTTGTCCCCACGTCAAAGGAGAAAAGTTGCAAGCCCCCAAATCTCTGATATATATATGAGGTGACGTTCTGAATAATCAAATCCCCGTATTCATTTGCCACCCAATGACCCTGTGTGGCAAAGAGGCTTCTGATCCAATAAGGGACAAGGCAGCAAAGCAAAGGAAACGCCTAATGCTGCACTTCAAACGCCAGGGAGCAGTTGTCACCAGGAGCCTCTGTGATGATCCCGGGGGAGAATAAACTTCCCTAACAATGGGCAGCTTTGAATTGTGTTAAACACCAGCAATCCCCTCCTTCTCCTCAGCTCCCGGCACACTTGCCATCTCCCTTTTGATACCTTGCTATGACACCGGCACTCTGTCCCCTCTTGTCTCAAACAACAAATCCCTGCCTTTCCTCCCCTGCTATCTTGCTTCTGGCCAGGATATCTCCCCAAGAGTTCAACATCCATCTGGGAAAGAGCTGCTGGGGACAGACTTCCCAGGGCTTCGTAGTTTGCAGGGATTAATTTAGAGTGAAGGGACGATCCATGTTACGATGGATGATTTTGTGTTCCCATAAGGGTGGCAGAGGGCTTCAGTAAGGGCATTTCCCATCTCCCAGCGTGCTTGCTGCCATCTGAGAGCTCGGCACAGGAGTGCCTGTGGTTTGCTCTGTTGTACCCACCATCTGAGATGCACTTTTTTTAATATTGAGGAGGACAGGGAGTACCTTGGGGTAAGATTTGGCACTACGAAGGCTGGCTGGCTCCAGAGGTGTGAAGACCACAGGTATGAGACCAGCAGGACCCCAAGTGTCTTTTGTTTGTCAGGCTGGAGTAAGCTCACTGACATCAAGGGTAAAACTGGGGAAAAATTAGGTCCAAGCCTAGCTTCCTAAATGTGCTTATGGTATATATGGCGAAGAGCTTTAAAAATACCTGTGCCATGGATGGATCAAGGTATAAAAGTGACAGCAGGGCTGTGTGTGTTCACAAGAGCGTGTTGTGGCCCTCAGATTAAATGTTTTGCAGTGGGTCAGACTGAGCTGCCAGTTTCCTTTTTCTTTTCTTGTAAAGCCTGGGGAAATGCTGAGTCCATGAGACACATCCTGTATCTCTGGGCTGGTATGGCTTGCACCTGCCCCTCTCTCTCTCATAGCTGAGTGTGTGTGTAGGTCAGCTCTTGCCTTTCTTCAAGTGCTAAGAGCAGGGCATTCCTACCTCCTGGCTCCTAGTTTTTCTAGTAAGCATTAGACCTTATCTCTCTAGATCATGTGAAAGGGAAATTTGGAGCCAGTCAAGCAAAGTTGCAACCAGCCACTTGCAATCAGAGGATTAAAATTGTAGGTTGGGGAGAAGGGGATGAATGCAAAATCCTTCTTAATGAGCACAGATGTTTCCCAAAGCTAGTGTATTCCTGCAGGGATGACAAAGCTTGGCCTGAGTCACCATTGTAACCATTAACATCCTGCAAAGGCATCTCCTCGGTAAGAGCTGCCAGAGGACCTGTGTTAAGAACAGGGTGTTTCTAATGTGTTTAGAGAAGCTCAATTATTTTAAGCTGGGGTAGAATAGCTTGGCTTATGCTCTGCATTGTAGATGCCCATGATCAGTATTGCTTTCAGTGCAGTTGTCTGTGCAGGCGTGTCAGTGTGCATTATCTGAGAGCTTCTGCAACCACAAGCTTTCTGGTGTCTCAGTCGCTTCAATTCATGCTTGATCCTCCTAACCACATGACAGAAAAATAGATATTGGGGTATGGAGCTCTTCTGTGGGAGGTCATTGCTACTTGTAGGGTCACGTATTTCCTGGTCCAGGATGTTAATAACCCTATCCTCCCCATTTTCCCCTCCTCCCCCTGTTAAAACCTTAAGATTCTTAAGCGGCGCCTCTTGCCTCATTTGATCTTAGCATAAAGCCGAGAAGCTGATGCTGACAAACAAAGCAAGGTGTTGTCCTTGCAGTTTACCACTTCCTATGAATTATTCAGTATTTGTAGCAGCCTGGTATGTGCTCACAGGCAACCTCAGGACTGACCCGAGACTAAAAAGACTTAAATAGGCAGAAGTGGAATAGTCACATTTTTGTAGACCTCTCTGCCTATCCTTTTTCCTTTGCAAAAGGCAACAGAGCCCAATCCATTTGCTCAGTAGCTGATCAAAGAGAGGCTTTTTGTGATGCTTAGGGTAAATAATGCTTGGCACTGACAAGAGTTCTTCAGCCAGCAACTGCCAAGCAGATGGAGCTGTCTCCATTTCCGAGAGGAGCAGGGGAAGTGCCTGAGGCTGCATGGTGCATCAGTGGCGGAGCTGGACCAGACACAGGTGTTTCTGAACCCGTGTCGTGCTCCAGTCATCGAGTCTAACCAATGCCCCATGCACTGGTGACATGAACTAACCCAGGGCTTCCTACACTGGTCTGCAAAAGCATCTCGCTCTTCCCCACTTTCTGTGAAAACAGAGACTGAAGGTGCACTGTGGACTACTAGGCATTTCAAAGGCTCCCAGTGATGTATTAAGTCTGGGAAGCAGTATACTAAGCCTTCCTTAACCATGTCCAGTTGGACATCGCAGGTTTTTGCAGGATCTTTCTTGCCAATTTGGATCTCCCCACTTGCTTAACCATGTCCAGTTGGACATCGCAGGTTTTTGCAGGATCTTTCTTGCTGATTTGGATCTCCCCACTTGGGCATCACTCAGAAATGTGCTTTGAGTTTTGGCTTCAGACATAACCAAAATCCCATAGCAAAACCTATTACTTCCGCTGTGTTTCATAGGATCATGGAAATAGAGCTCAGAGGACCCTGGGCAGGTCACCTCTTCCAGCCACCTGCTCAGAAGCATGTCCAAACCTGTTTTCACTTGAAAAAGCGGGGATGAACCTTGTGCCATGGCTTGTGCTAGTGAACAGCAGGAAAAAAAAAATCAGATGAGATGCAGCAAAACGTTTAGTATCTCATGTTGTTTGGATGCTTATGGGCTGATAATGGGCATAAGATTGCAGTTCTATCTCAGGCAGCGGGCCTCTTAGAAAAGGCCCCTTTGATGAAACCACGCCTGTTTCAAATGGGTTTCAGATGTCATCAGAAACAACAGATCCAGAGAACACTTCTGTTTGAGATGAGGTCTGAGTTTCAGGGCAGTTCCATCAACTTTTATTGATCAAATATTAATTGTTTCCAATTTTTGCTTTCTTGATCCACTCAGTCGGGGCTTTTCTCTAGGTGATGCAATAGGAACTAAATACATTGCTCCTGTGAAGCCCTATTCACTTCCATGTGTGAAATCACCCTTGCAGGAAGGTAGGTCTGGGCCCTTTCTGATTTTATTGCAGTGTTATGTCTGTTCTGCCCGTAATATAAAGGCTGAATTCAAAGTCCTCTGCAAACCCCATGCAAATATGAAAGGATTCAGCATGCAACATTCCCACGTTTTTTTTCCCTTGTTGGTATGTTCCTACCAAGCAAACACCGGTCTTTAGGGCCGGATTTGGGTTCCGAGATGCCAGGTCACAGCTGGAACAGCAAACAAATCTCTTGTACCACATCTGCATGTTGAGTGTTTGGGCTTCCACATGTCTGACAGCAGAATTTAACTGACTAAATTTATGTAAAGGCAAGGGAAAATCACTGTCCTCTACAGCGTAACAGGGGGATTAGCTTATCAAGAGTGTGACTTTCTTCTTTAAATATACATTTTATGTACTCGTAGCATAAAAAGTTGGGTGAAGGGAACAGGATGGGGAGATGCAGGGGAGGCGGACAAGGCCTTTGTAGAGAGAGATGGGCCCACAAGCAAGACTTAATGTCCAAATCCCACCTGGAGCTCTGCGGTCAGCTCCTCCTGGAGGAGGTGGAAGAACATGTATTTTCACGGTGTATTTTTTGCTCTAGCATGCATGAAATCCAGGTCCAGCTACAACCACAGTAACTGCTGTCCTAACTGAAGGGATGTGGCCTCTATTAGCTGATTTGTCTCTAAAATAGCAGTTCAGTCATTTTTGTTCTTTTTTTAGGATTTTCCTCTCTCTGGTTTCTGAAAGCCTGAATGATGCTGATTCTGAGTGAAGCTGACCATGAGCTTTAAGGGCTAGGGAGACGGGAGTTGTGTGATGGGCGAGCTGGAAGATAACAGACCTCTGAGAGAATGAATCCAGGACCAGACAGAAAGCCCTTGAGGTCCTACCCAAGCCGAGCCTCTTTGCCTTAGCTACTGAATTACAGTCTCTGCCCTGAAGACCTGATGATCTAAGCAGGCAAGAAAACAAAGTTTTGGAGAGAGAATGGAGGGACAGAGAAAGGGAGTGACAAAGCCAGTTTGCGGTGGTCCAGGGAGTACAGCCCAGCCCCATGCCTTAAATCAATAGACCTCAGTGCCTGCCTGAGCCGCGAGAGTGGTGGGTGGCAGACGATACCAGCTCAGCCTGGCTGGACACGTCCCTGCTAGGACACGTCTGTCCCTCAGCCCCTGGGCAGCAACACAAGCACCAGTGGGCAGAGGGCACGTGCATTTCCAGGGCTGTATCAGAACAACCCAGGTACCCAGGAGGTGTGGGGGGGAGGGAAAAACATTTTAAATTATCCTCAGCAAGTGACACATTCAGACCCTTCATGTCAAATCCTGCCTTCTTAGCTCCATTACAATAAAACCCCACCTGGGTAATTAGCCAAATCATCCCCCTCCTTCCTTGCAGATGTATAATAAGGCTGCATTTTATTGTGGTCACCTGCATTGCTCTCTGCAGGACGCCGGCGCATGTCCCTGTGTAATGCCATATACTTGGTTTGTACACAGACCACCCCCCGCAGCAAAAGTGGTGGGGTAGGTTTTATTTTTTTTTCTCTTTACCTTTAGCTTTTCTGTAAAGCACTCACTCACCTAGAAGTGCAGCTATTGGGAAATCCTCGGGGCGTGCCGTTCCCAACAGCAGCATTTTTCTAGGCTTCCTAACACACAGGGCCACATTTCTCATGCCGTGTAGTTCTGGCCTTGTCTGCTGTACCTCTCACAACCTGACATGCTTCCCTAATGGGGGGAGTATCTTGCTGAGCTTGTGTGGCCTGATCCTGCAGTCCTTGGGGTCGGTGCCAGTCCTGCGTGGCTTAGGGGCGGGGTTGAAGCAACCTAGCGAATTGTGAAATTTGTGTCAAATCTGAAACCGGCACCCTTAGGCCTGTGTTGTATTCTGCTCTTTCCTTCCATCTCCGTTTCAAAGTCTGTTTTAGGCGAGAATTTTAGAGGTGCTGAAATTGGTGGGAGCTAAAAGTAACCAAGGCTCCTGAAAAGTGGGTCACAGCATGCAGGAGGGTTTCACCATTTAGGCCACGGTTCTTTTGAGTCTAATTATTCGGCCAGATTTTGTCTTTCCATAGACAACACCATGTCCATGTTTCCCCGTGAGGACAGCAGGCCCCTTGGAAATGGGAAGGGGCTGTAGTTGCCAAAGTCTGAGGAAACCTGTCCTCTGAACCGTGGTCCTTTGTGGGAATGTGTTTGGAGAGCTGGTCCTTCCCTCTGAGGTCTTGGGTTGTCCTCTGCCTTGTGGTTGAGAGGGTGGAAGCTGTGGGTAGGGAGTGAATGATGCAAGGAGCAGGGGGAATGTTTCTAGTGGAAATCCCCGGGATGATTTGGGACTTCCCTGCAGGAGGATGGGAGTGTAGCAACCACTCCCTAGCTCACCCCTCTGCAAGCTAGCCCTGTCTCACTGACATTGCCCCGTGTGTACGGGCCATTGTCATAGAATCATAAAAAATGAGGGTTCAAAGTGACTTCAGGAAGTCACATCTTGTACAACCCCTGCTCAGAGGGCGTCTCCTCAGGGTGGAAGAGCGTAAACCTCTCTCCCATGCTCCCAAGGAGAGACTCGCATGATTTGTATGTTGGAAACCAGCCTTTAGCCCCATGTTCTCAGGATGCTCCTTGCAGTAACTCTTAATCTCTTGTTTCAGGCCTCCGGCAGGTCCCTAGCAGCTGCAGAGGGGTCCTGCATTGCCACTCTGGTAGCTCCTCCCTGGTTGTTACTATTTCTACGCCCTCCAAATACACTCTACAAACACCTAAAGCAGGCAAGCAGCAATTTGCTGCCAGAGGTAGGACTAGATCCTGGCCTCCCAGCCTGCCAGATCATTGTAGCTTGCTGTGAGTGGGCGGGAAAGGAGTGGGTTCACAATGAATCCATATGTCGTCCCTCAGACTTTTTTTTAAAGGCACCATCTGTTTAAGTTTCTGATAGGGTCAAACACTGAGATTGGCCCTGACGGGGCCAGGGCTGTCCGTTTGGCTCTGGCTGTCCCTGGGGCTGTCATACGCTCCTCCAGCGCATGGTATGGAAATGTTATCTGGAGGATAGCAGGCAGTGATAAGATACAGCTAGTGTGAGCATTCAGTTGCAAACATGGATGTTGCCAGACATTGGGAGAGTCATTTACCCCCTGGCCAGAGCTAGTGGGGCCTGGCCTGGACACTGCTGGTGGCAGAGCCAAGGATAATTTCCTTACAGGAGGCAACAGGCAGTTTCTCTCCTCCAGGCAAGATGTTTTTTGGCACTGAAGTTTTCCATCATTTCTTCACTCTTAATGGCATCCCTATCTTCTCGCTTCCTGCAGCACAGGGGCATTGGCATCCTGTCTGCATTGCAAGGGGGTGATTACACTCTCCCAGCTGCAATCTCCTGGGAGGTTTCATTGGAATGAGCAATCCCCTGCCTCTGTCTAGGACTCTTGCAGAGCATCGTCTTGTTTCCTCACCCCAGAGCACGGGTGGGCAATTTTTTTGGGTAGAGGGCCGCTTATTGAGTTTTGGCAAGCCATCGAGGGCTGCGTGACAGGCAGCCCAGGGCAGATAAATATTAATTTTCTAAATGTTTAGGGGCCCCATGGGCTGGGTAGAATGGCTTAGTGGGCCGCATCTGTCCCGTGGACCACATTTTGCCCGCCCCTGCCCCAAAGGCATACGAATTTAAGGGCAGCACACCTGCATGTCTGCATTGCTAGGAGGCCAGCACATTTAATGGGCAGAACAGCTGAGGCGGGTCTAGAGACAGGGCACTGAGGCACACAGCTCCCTGAAGTCAGAAGGAGCTGGCACTTAAACTGCCTTTTATGCCTCTGAAAGTTTCCCTAGTGGGCTCTGTTTCCCGCAAGCCACTGAAGGGGTCACAGGGGTCCCAACTTTCAATGGATTTGGGTGAGTAGCTCTCTTACATTGCTTGGAAAAGCCTGGCCTGTGCCTCTTCATGCCTCAGTTTCCTCATCTGTAAAATGGGTGTATAGTACCCATCTACTTTTGAGCCATTGTAGGCACCTCTGCAACTTTGCTGCTGCTTCTGAACATTCAAGTAGAACGCAAGGTTTGGGGGATACAAATGACTTAGGGACATGACCCCCAGTGATTCACAATGGGACTTCAATACCTAATTCACTCTGGAGCTTATTGAAAGTTTTTCTCTTTATCCGTTTCTCCTGCAAAGGTGCAACCATCCCAGTGTAAGCCAGCGGCCATCTGCCCAGCACTGCGTGAATTTGAACATCACCTAGTACTGCAGGACACTGTCTCCAGCCGCATAACAGCCTTTGCAAACACGTGCTCTAGTCCAGCCCTTACCTCCCTCCTTTAGGTGTGGCCTTCAAAGCCTTGAGAGCTGTTTGCATAGCAACATGATAAAACAGGGGCTGGTTCTTTGTTCTTACCTCCCTCCTCTTTAAGGAAAACAGTAGTAGAGAGTTTAGAGCAGTAGAGAGGTTGTTCGCAGGCATCTGCACAGGTCTGTGTACATGGGCCAAGTAAGTCCTGCACCTGGCATTTATCACGTCTATGAACCAGGCTCTTTCTAGAAGGAGATTGAAGCCTGAACACAGCACAAAATTATTTTTCAATACATTGTCACCTATCTCCTTAATTATTCCCTTTCAAGCTTGAGTTTAATTAACTCTAGCAAACCTTTGTGGGGCCCTCCCTCATCTTTACATGTTGTGATTCTCTTACAGACTTTTGGCTGTGTTATCAGCTCTGCCGCTGATCTGCTCTGTGTTTTTGGGAAAATCTCTTTGCCCCTCTGAATGCTTCAGATTCCTCCTTTGTAAAGTGAGGGTGAGGGTCTTTTCTAAACCTCTTTGAGCTCTGCAGGTGAGAAGTGCTTTGTAGGAGCTGATGTGATATCTTTTTATTAGACCAACTGAATAGTTGCAAGAAATTTTCTTTATTTGCCAGCTTTCAGGCTCACTCCCCCTCCTCAGGCAAAGGAGACTGCATCGATTGTAACATTTCTCCCCGCTAGAAACGAAACTTCACATTGCAGTGGGGAACCTATTTATTCTGCTGTGCAATATGAAATAACATCTCTCCCAGGTAGAAATGTAACAATCGATGCGTTCGCCTTTGCCTGAGGAAGGGCGAGTGAGCCTGAAAGTTTGCAAATAAAGAATTTTTTTACAACTGTTTAATTGGTTCAATAAAAAAATATCACCTCTGCCAACTGTTTTGCATGTTTTCTGCCTGTAGACCAACACGGCTGAAACCTGTATCCTTGTAAGAGCTGATTACATCATCCCTGTGCTGCAGTTTTTGGGCTTGGCAGGTTGCTTTCTGCTGGAGAAGAGATCATCAGTGACAGGAAGAGTGGATATTTTCTTCGTGCTGTTTCTTTTTTGCTATACTATATGCACCAGTCTTTGAACAGAAGTGGTCACAAATGCACGCTGGCAATCCCTATCCAGACTCCAAACCCAGCACTCAGTGTCTGGTTCCAGAAAAGCATGGACAATTTAACCTAGTCAGAGAGATGAAGGGAGATAGCAGACTCTCTTGCTATTTGAGATTGCTCCCTGCAAAAAAAGCCAACCCATATAAAAGAAGTGACAACAATAAATAAATTATTTCACCCTGCTCATATGGCAAGCAAAAGAATATGAGTAATGCTGGCATTTGGTGGCACCTACCATAGTTCTCCTTGCCTCCTAGTCAACCCTCCTTGGCTCTATGTACCCTTCTGTTCTTTTGCAGCTGTTTCCTGAGGCTGTTTTCTTTTCTAACAGGGCCGTGATGCCATATCAAGTTGTCACTGATGATGACAACCATTAAGTCTTAATTATTTTATAGCTCAAGCTAATACAATAGACGGGGAACCAAAGGTCTGAGTGGAAGGTGATATGACTGCTGATGACACATTCTCTGCATTAGTTTCTTCAGCTTTAAAAGTAGTCCAAGTGAGAAAGCAGTGGTTAATAGATACGTGTGAGCTCATGGCTGATCAATGAGGAAATGAATCAGGGGCACCTGCATGCTTGTTTTCATCCAAGGGAACCTTTGAAAATAAATTTCCTGGATTAAATTTCCGCTCCACCGCAAATAAGTTTCTTGATACCAAATTGCAATGGTTTGTGGTGGAGAGTGTTAGTGCGATTCCATGATAGCTGCTTGTAAAGAACTGCCAAAGAGAACAAATGCAACTTCTCAAATGAGCATTGCTTTCAGGATGGGTGGACGTAATGGAATGACTCCAGAGTGATTCCCTGAAAAATAGCTTCCCATTCAGACTGGGAAAAGAGCTGTAAATTGTAATGATGGTTCCTGGAGCAATTGGCAGCGTCCAGCCCCGGAAGATGAATTGTGATGATTTCAGGTATTCAACCGACAGCAGGAAAGAGCAGAAGAGCTGGTTTCACCGGTCGAACTCTTTCAGTAGCAATGTGCCCTCTCTTGGAAGACTTCAGCACTGCAGGTAAAATTTGTGGCAGGGAAGGTGTGCAGTAAGAGGAGAAATAATTGTAAAAGCTGATCCAGTCTGTCAAAAGAGCCTTTGTGTTGGCAGGTAATTGTAACTGGTTGTTGGATTTCGATTGATAGTGGAGGCTAAACACTCTTCTTTCCTGCAGGTCCTTGCTTGGCCAAAGACTTCTCTTCGCAAATATGTAGTTGGTCTAATAAAAGATATCACCTCTTCCGTGAGTTTTGATTCCTTATGGTATGAAATTCACCCAGTCGAGCATCAGAGGAAGTTCTAGCCACATTAGTCTTCCATACAGGTATGAAATAAGTTCATGAAAGCTAGGGTGGGGGTTGAGCTTGGGGTGAGGCTAGCTCAGGCTCCAGTTGCCTGTTGTGAACATTAGGACAGCTGCATGCTGGCAGGCAAAGGCCTGGTGTCCCGGTATTTGGGACAGTGAAATCAAACTGGAGGCCTAGCTCTAGACACCCTGATTGGGATATGAAGGAGGAACTGCCAGCAAAAGGGTATGGAAAGTACTTTGGAACAAAGGAATGGAAGAAGGGCACTTTGTGCCCAAAAGCTTGTCCAACATCTTTCCTAGCTATACGACGCCACCCTCCCTGGCCTTGCCTTTGCAAGGAGAGGTAGCAGTTTCTAGCTGAGTGCGTTAAAAACTAAGAACCAGAGTTAGGGCAAAAAGAAAAATGCTTTCCTTCTTCAGGTTTACAATCAAGGGATGAGTGGCCCACGCCTGTGAGAAGTCACGGCTAATGAGCGGCTCTGCAGGCGGGTGATGTTTGGGCATGCATGTTTACAGTGTGGTCACAACAAAGCCCAGCTCACTTGTGCTGTTTGTGCAGTTTCTCCCGGCAAATTATATGCTTTCCTGTTTAGAGCCATTTGCAGAATGAGTATGTTCCTTCAGTACGTTGTCACTACGTGGGTGGCATTCAGTCAGCTAGAAGTCTGCCAGTGCTAGGCCCAACTTTCTGGAGACTGGCTGAAAATCCGGTCCTGGTTACTCCAATGTCATCCTGGGATAATTTGGCTGAGAGCAGATTAATGCCCATCTCACAATTTTATTTTGAGCTTTGCACTATGTGATGTGATGCTCCTGGAGGATGTTGGTCTCGTGGTTGTGAAAGACCCGCAGGTGTGATCTAAGTGTATTCTGAAGTCTCAGGAATCAGAAGCCAAAGGAAGGGAACCCAGATTGTTGGCTGCTGTTTGGTTTTTTTTCTTTATTAATCCCATGATTGCTTTGGAGGAGCTGACTCACGGGTTTTGAATACTTGCAACTGGCGGTTCTGTAACAGTAACAGTGATGTGGGGGAATTGACACAAACAGCACATAATCCAGAGTCGTGTTAATTCCTAAACCAGTGCCGCACAGGAGGAAAAAGCTGATAGCTAAGGATAGAAACTTACTGGAGAAGGGAGCTGCTTTTTTCGGAGGACTGCAAGACAATGAAGCAGGCTGCTAGGAACAGTTCACCCCAAAGCACCTATTTTCATTTCACTTGCTTGATGCACTATTGTCAAATCCCAAAATTAAGAAGATGAAACATGGCTCAAGTTCCCCAAAAGCACTTGATCTGCATAAAAATCCTGAGATTTCTACAGTCAGGTTCTCTGTTTGGAGCCTGTGCTGGATCTATCCGAACATCAACCGTTGTGAGCTTTGTGATAAAATGGGAAGAGCATCAGCACGGTACGGGGAAACATGTGACACACGCACCTGCTCCCATGATCCTGGCCCATTTGAGGCATTTGTGTGGGCTAGAGAGCACGGGGGTGCATTTTCACCTGTGCGGTATTTGCTTGTT
>JAGPOW010003447.1:30428758-30445631 GCA_030014935.1 Caiman crocodilus | reverse complement strand
AAAAAAAAGGACTCTGCTGTCTCTTAACACTGTATTCTGTCGGCTTTGCATTGGGCCCTTGCTCCTGCTGTTGTGTTGCTTGTGAGGCTGAAGGTGGTTTCCTTGCTGAGTCATGAGGTCACTGAGCACAGTGCCAAGGCTCCATGTCTCGTGGGCTGGGAGCAGGTGGGGCTGCTGGAGGCCTGTCTAGTTGGCCACTGCGAAGTCCCAGAGGAACAGGGCTTGATTTGTTTTTAGCAGCAGTGCTGGCTGTGTAGGAGGCTCCCGCCAGCTCGTCGGGAGACGGTCAGGGCTTCTGAGCAGAGCATTGTGTTACCGAGAACCGGAGCTTGGCAGAGCTCAGCAGAGCCACCAGACTTGCACGTGGTGCTGTCTGGTATTTCTGCTGCTTTGTGCATGTCCTGCTGATTCTTTCCCTGCGCTCTCGCCCGTACGCCCTGCCTGAGCCCCCGCAGCTCCACCGACGGTCCCAGGCCACTGCTCTGCTCGTAGCCCTGCTCGCCCGCTCTCACGTGCCTCCCTTTGGTTGTCAGTAAGAAAGTTTTCTCTGATCTTTCATGGACATCGCGGGCTCTGTAGTGAACGTAGTGTTGGCAACATATCGCCAGGTTCACCAGATTGACTGTTCTCTTTAAAGCCCCAGATCCCGGAGTCATTGGAAATCCTATTTAAAACAGAGTTTCTTGCTTTTGTGGTTGCAGAGTAAATCTTGAAAACCAGACAAAGCACCCCACCCCTGGCCTTCAGGAATTAAAAGAGAACCTCAATTTACATAATATATTAGATGGGGAGAGAGATCATGTAAATGCAGTCTCTTAGACTAGGAACAGAAATGTCACACAAACCTGGTATAAGTGATTGGAAACTGGTTCAAATCTGTAACACAACAGAAGTTAGTACACACAAACAGCTTTCAAAATGGCTGAAACCAGTTTAAGATAAACCTGGATGATGTAGTATCAGACTTACTGATTTAGGTTAAATCAGTTTATTGAACTTCTGTCTCAGATCCCCTCCCAATTCAAGTTAACTCTCAGTCCCCCAGCATCCCAGGATGCTTTGCATCTCCCCTGCAAGCCCCACTCCCCCTTGCAAGGTGGGTGGGCTGGACTTGCCCAAGCTGTCTGCTTCAGCCAAGCAGCGAGGTGTGCTCTAGCACCCCCTGGCTTCTGACCTGGGCCACTGCAGGCATGTGTCTGCATTTCTGGAATCAAAAGTGAATGTCTGTTCACTGCTTATCTGTTCAATCTACACAGCTTAGACTAACTTGTGAAGATTGAATCGATCTTAGACTGGGGGCCTGACCCATGAGTTTTGAACCTGTGCAATGCTCATATGGTACACAGTAGAGGTCTTCATCATTGTAGATCGATCTAAACCAGAGCTCAATGTACAAAGATCCCCACCCTGCTGCTGCTGGGAAGGCTTGGTTCAGGATCCCAAGGGATAGTTCATGCCCCTCTGTAGTTGATTACCTCTCAGCTGACTAATGAGATGTAGTGACCTGCAGCATGTCAGAGTTTGTAATTATAACTGTAGGAGTACAGGGTTCCTCTGCTGAGCCATCCGAAGAGCAGGTGCTAGGACCCTGCATAAAGATGCTGGGTAATTACTGTGGGGCTTGTGCTGGCAGGTGCACTGGGTTAGTTTCAAACCGCATATAAGAGAGGCTGTCAGACCTTTCTCAGACAGAGGAAGAAGAATGGCTGCATATCTGCTTCGATGTGTTCTCTGGAGTAATTTGGGGGCTTCACCTGCTTTGAAGAAGCTGTAAGGTAACTGTTGCTTTGCGGATATGTTGTAGATTGAGGCTAAATATTGAAGAGACATTGGTGATGGGTAGAGAACTTCACATTTCTCACTTTCAGCCCACAGAGCTGCTTCTTATGACTGGGTGCTTCACTGGAATGGAAAAGTGGAAGAGGGTCTTTGACTTGAGATCAATGGCAAATTTGGTCATATCCTGTGATGAGAAGGGTAATGAGGTCAGAAATGAGGGTTGCTATTGGTTGTGTGTACTTGCACGTGCTCGCGTGGTGTATTTCACTATCTCTTCATTGTGACTTTGGGCACAAGACTGTATTTTGATAAGGGGAGTGTCAGAATATAACTATCCTGTTGGAGGATGAAAGTCCAGTGTCTAGGCAAGCCTTTGGCAGAAGCTCTGACCTTCAGCCTCTGCCTCCCGTGTGTCCTACCGTAAGTGGAAATTCAACTGTGCTGTGACAAGGTAGGGGTACAACTTTGAATAATTAGATGCTGAGTTACAGGAAAATGAGATCCAGATCTGTTCTTGGCCTTCTTGTATTCTCATCTCGTTGCACAGTTAGTGGGCTGGGGGGATTTTGTGCTGCTGCAGAAAAGACCTGTTTCCAAAACAGTGTGCTCAAAATCAAGCAGAGACTTGTAGGTGGGGAAGACAAGCTACAGCTGAGGATTTTCAGTGTCGGATTTTGTGCAGGAAAGGAAAAACCTCCGTGAAGCAAATCATCTGAATGTCATAAAGCTACCAGTCGAATGAGGTGATTGTGAGGAGCACCAAGACTGCCCCTATCTAAATCCATACCCCTCTCTAGAAAACGTTTTTTATGAATGACAGCCTGTAAGGATCCCAATCACTGAAACAAACAGTGAAGCTCCTATCAACTCCAGCAGCACCAGGATCAGGGGTCAGGTGTTATCCTGAGAGTGTTTGGGTCCTTTGCTTCATCTTCTGTTGGCTCTCATGGAAGTGGGTCTGAGCCGCAGATCCTGCTGTGGGCAAGCCCAGCAGTAATGGGGAGTGAATTGGGGCAGGATTGGGGTCTATAGTTTCTAAATGCTGGTCCCTGTTGCCAATCAACTCTGTAACTTTCTACAGTGCTGCTGGATTTGCATCCTGCTGCAGAAGGAGACAGTTGCACTGTGTATTAATTCAGCTGGGCAACCCTTTCTGTGGGGTTGCTCACCTGGGTGAAGTGACTGAGAATTGGCCTTGGATCATGAGCCTGATTCTCACTGGAGTCCATGCTGGGAGGTGGGAAACCGCCTTCTGAAGTAGACCTGATCCCACAGAGAGTAGTGGGGAATGCAAGTCTGAGTTGCTTAGGCACAGGCATGTGAGTGCTGTAGGTCAGGAGTGAGGAGGGCTGAGCTGGGAAAGCTTGCCTAACTAGCTGGCCCTAGTCCTCCTTTGCTTTAGTGGGCCTGACATGCTGGGATGAGGAGTCCTCACCGCTTCCGTATCCTACCCAGGTCTCTTATCTCAGCCCTCAAGGCAAAGCGCGTGCTTTAAGCCAGGGCTGGTTCCTAGGAGTGCCTCTCTCTGATCAGTGGCAGGTCTCACAACAGATCGGATTGAGTGTGTCCGTTCACGTGAGCTGGAGGCTCACCTGTGAGACTACCCTTAGACCGAGGGCTCAAGAGCAGCAGTGGGGATGAGCCCAGACAAGCCTCCTGGATGAACTTCTGCTCTACAGCATGTCAGCGGACTGGTGGGTGAGCTGTGCCCAGGCCCTGCCACGGATGTGGTGTAGACAAGCCCAGAGAGGCCAGACCCGTGGCCTAGGACATGCGGGTCTTGGAAGACCTTTTGAAGGATCTTTCCCTCTTAGAGCGGTCTCTTTTAGAGACCTTCCACAGAGCCAGCTGCACCAAGGGGATTTTGGTGACTAAGAGCATTTGTATACTTGCACAGACCGGAAGAACTCTAGATAAATTTTTTTCCGCTGGCAAAGGCTGTGGAGTTTGCCATTTGTAACACACTCTCTCTCTGTTTGTGTGCATGACAGGGATTGCTTAGCTTGTCTACTTGGCTGCATAACTCCCCGTGCGGATGATCTGTACTGGAATTGAAGAGCCCCCCCCCCGGTATAATTTACTCTGCTAAAGAGGAATTATATTGGCATGGCTATGCCAGTCATTTCCCCTGAACAGACAAGCCCTGAGCAAACTTCAGTCCTGCCTCCCACTATGGGCAATGCGATACACTGCCAAAGCAATTAGAGGAAAGCAGCGACTTATCTGGCTGCACGGGATTGGTTCTGTTTTTAATATAGAGAAGTGACCATTAAGTTGAGTCCAGCCATGAATTGCTTGTCCAAGTCCGAGGGATAGTATCACTGAGGTCTCTCTTACTCAGCCCTGTCACAGGCATTAATGCCACAGTGGGGGGTTTTGTGAAGAACAAAGATGGGAATTATCTTGCTATAGGGCTGGCATTGCCTCTCCTTCTTGCAGGCAGAAGGATGGCCATCCATGGATGGGCCTTGTCTGGGGGTTGAGGGAAGAGTGGGATATTTCAGGCTCCGCTCCATTTGCTTGCCTGTGGCTTGCAGCTGGGATTACTCTCCCGCCTCCTCACGGATAGTGCTACTAGGCTACAATGTCGTGTCCATACAGTGCCCAGCACAGTAGGCCCCAACCTGCCTGAGGTGTGTAGGCACTATTGCAATGCTAAGCAGGATTTGAAGCATAAGCCTATCAAAGAACGATACTCAAAAGAAACCTGTTTATTGTGAGGTTTAGAAGCCAACATGGTTATGAAAACCGGTATTGTTTCTCTTAGACAAAGCACATTTTTGGCAAGTGGTGGGGTTCACACAGGGCTTCAGGGCACAGTCTCAAGACAACAAATGCAACGAGTTCTTCGGTTTCACAATGTTTCATTTGAAAAACAAAACAACTCTGCTTCCCCAGACAATGAAAAATAAATGGATATTAAATTAACAGGTGACCAACAGTAAACTGGGGGGGAAGAAAGGAAGCCAAACCCCACAGACGTCTGTCACATCTTCAGCGTTATGCGCAGGAGGTGCTTTCGCTTTGCTTTTCCTGTTCGATAGCTGTCAGAAAAACACAGGAAACAGTGTCGTGAGCTATGGTCCTCCTCTCACTGTAAAATGGAGGTTTCTCTAGAAACCTTTAGAGCCAGGGGACACCCCTGATTTCTCTTCTGTGTTGCGATGACAGCAAGAGTCCCTTACAGACCTCAATAGTCACGCTTGCTGGAGCCCTCTCCCTGTTCCCATAGGGGAGGTCTGCACTGTGTGCCGGATGTAGCATGCAAATGTTCCTTCCTTATGGGACCCCGATTTTTGGGTCACGGTGGCAGGATTCGGTATGACTCAGTGGCTGGCACTAGTGAGCCAGTGTGTCGGGGCGTTCTGGCCCCAGGTGACCTTGCTGGGAAGTCCTCAGTACTAGGAGATGCTCAATACAGGAGTAACAAAGAGGCATTTCAGCTGAGCTGGTGAAAATCTGGCCCCACCCCAGTGTCTCTGGAGGCTGCTAGCTGGAGTCGTGGACGCTTCCTTTTATAAGAAGAGACTTTGACTTGCTTTCTGCCCGGCAATCTCTCTCCCCTAAGGAAACGGGTCACTGAGGTCATGCATGAGTGTGCGGGGGCTGACCTGATAACCGTCTAATGCTACATACAAACTACACCTACCAGCGAACCCTGGACATGGGGAGGTGGGTCAGAGGATCCTGCCCTAGGAAAAATGACAGGGTGCTGCAAGTGAGTTAAAGCAAAGGGCCCGTTCTCTATGGGTTACAATCGGTCTCCGCTCGGTCCTGGACTTCTCTGACCGGCTTCGTTCTGGAGACGTGACTATGCCTGTGTGTGACGCCTGCTGTCCAGCAGGGGGCGGTGGCGTGCGCCATGCACACGCAGGTTCCTCCATGTGTGCCAATGCAGTTCTCGGGAATGCTAGTCTGCTCGACAAGGGCCTCTAACAATAGACCTCACCTAGGCGTTACGGCTCTGGAGGGACTGGCGGAAATATTAATCGTGGAAGGCTTGATTCTGCTGCCTGTTGAAATTGCTGGGAATTCTGGCTTCGGGGGGAGCAAGGAACAGTCCCATAATGAGTAATAATACAGCAGACAAAAAATACCAAATCCGTTATAACCACTTTTTGTGATCGGAGCCCAAGCTAATTTGTGGTGCAATTTTTAAAGTCAGAGTCTAGGTCTTTATTCCTATGGTTAATATTCATTAGGCATATTATTTATAGGGCATGTTATATGCTGGTTTGCCTTGTGCTCAAATAACCTCAAAAGCACTTACTTTCTTTAGTGGGCAGTGGATTTTTCTCTCTGGTTTCTGTCTTCTTCAGTTTAGTCTTGTCAAATGTTTCAATTTCTGCAAAATTTGGCTTGTCGGACATGATGGGTCCTAACAAAGGAAGGGAGAAGAAAAACACGCCCAGGGTTTTATTAGCTAGGGCCATGATACGAGCCAGACAAAAAATATTTTCTGCACTAGAATGGAAATAATGTTAGTTTTGTTTTTTTTTAATTAAAAATTTAACGCATGCTTCCTGGATTGATTCAGGCAAGAGCTCTCTCTTCTTTTAATTTTCAAAGCAAAGATAAGGTTTTTGTTTGCTAAATCTTTCTCTATCTCTTTAAGAAGAAACACGTACAAATCATATTCTAAATCCAAGGAAAGACATTCATGACAGACAGTATATTATCTTTCTCATTTGGCACAATCCATAATTTTTTCTAAATATCAACAATCGCAAAGCCCACTCTAAAGCCACAAGCCTAACCTGAGGATATGGCTTGAATAATGATTTCCAACAGATTGGAAATGAAGAACAAAAAAATATATATATTTCCTGTAGCATATTTTAAATACACACACACACACACACACACACTTTCTTTCTGCTGGCTGCTGTATACAACTGTGCTTAACAAAAGGAGGAATCCTTCACAGAACCCTTTGTTTCCTCTCCCACTCAATATTCAAGTCGCATGCTCAATGTTTTTGATTACGCTCTATTTAAAAAGAAAAAAACCCCAGCAAATGTACCAGCTTTAAACACTTCACCTGTCAAAACTCCCCTAGGCTAATTGCTGGTTTTTTTTAATAGCTATTTAAGATAAAATTCATCCACAAGCAATTCCACTGCCTTCAATGGAATTTCCATCCTGGATGGCCCTGAGATTTCTGAGAAAATGATTCCCATCCTTTTTCTTAAGTTAACCTGATTTTTATTGCTACTGGCACCAAGACAACAGAAGCACAGATTAAAAGGGGGGGAAAAAAATGGAAAAGCTACTAAAAGCCACATGCCGTTACCGTCTTGCTGCTTTCTCCTCAGCTGCTTCACGACCGTCTGAGCCAGTGTGAATCTCAAAAGGTCATGCTAATCCCTCCCTCCCCCCCCCAATCCCATCCCAGCCCTTCTTTATTAATATTGATAAGTTTGCTGCTAGGGTAGCTCAGCCCTTAAGGCAAAGAACAGATTATTGCTGCAGAAAGTAGAGGAAGGAGGCTAGGGAGAAGTCAGTATGCACGCACAAAAATGGAAGTAAATCCTATGTCATACCAAAATAAGGATATTTAGAATTAAGGTTTCCTGCCTATCCTTTCCTTATTTTCCAGTCCCCGTGCTATCAGTTGACATAGGACATGCAGTTACAAGAGTATGTGTAACTGCATGACCTGTCATAGTGCTCAGGTCCCAATTCAACAAAGCACTTGAGCCGGTACTTAAACCTCTTTGACTATAATGGAATTTAAGCACATGTTTTTGGCTACAGTCTCCGACCAAATCTAGAGATCAGTGAAAATGAGTGGGTTGCTGCTCGGAATAAATAATTATAAATAGGATAAAGCATCTTCTCCCAAATGATACCATGGTTACAGAGCTGGGGTGGTTTTCAGAGCCCTCATACAATCTTACTGCATGGAAGAGGACTTGAGAACTGCCTATGACCAGGACCTCCTCCTTTCCCTGGATGCAAATCCAGCCACTTGCACGTATACCATGGAGCATCTTATGCCATTTGCATAGCCCTAGCCTGCACCCAACCCGTCCAAACCTCATGCGTGGCTTTAGTTCTACTGCCAGGGAATCCTCTTAGCCATTGGGATGTGCTCAGAGGGTGTTGTCACTGAGCCACGTGGTTTCTGGGAGCTCTCCCCAAATAGTGGGTAGCTCCTCCACGTACTTGGCTCAGCCTTGAAATGTGTATTATTGTTATGGCGGAATGGGAGTGCGCAGCTTAGGGAACAGGCTAGTAGCCAATGCTACAGCAGCATCTGTAGGTGTTGCTGCATTGAAAGGTGTATCAGCGTCCCTGAGTATGAAATCCATCTTGGATAGATTTCATCCAGGCTTCCCAGCCTACTAGACAAGCCTGCCTGAGGAATAAGCCTCTTTTTAGCCAAAATCTGGCTAGTCTCGGTTCAGCTATTACACGGCTGATGACAGAGGGCTCTTAGATATTTGGAGTCTAATTCAGAGCCCACTGAGATTAACATGGCCCTTTCTGTTGCTTTAGTGGATTTGGGAGCAGGGCTTGATTGAAGCCAGAGCCTGACTTCTGTATGCTGAGAAAACAAAACCACTGAGTGTGCGTTTGTAGAGTGTGTCTAGCCTTTTGTCCCAGATGCCGCTAAATTACAGCAATGAGCACAACATACCAAGTACACCCATATGTGTAATCCCTTTTGTCTATCAGGTTTAATAAATACTAGAGCCCTCCAAGCCACTTACACTCTCCTTAATCCACCCCCCTCTCCAGGCTCTGAGACAGCAGGCCTCGCCATATGCCCTAGATTACCAGGTGAATGGGGCTTTCTGCATGTGCGGGATCCATTTTGACACGTAGAACCAAAACTAAGCGGCAGCATTTGTTTCCTCCTCTCCACCAATTATTCAAAAATAGAAATGTTTTCAGCCCCAAACACATGGGAAGGAGCAGGAAGACAGCTGCTATGTGAATGCTAGCTATTACCCACAGCTAGGATCTGGCATTTAGACAGCCTTTAAAGGGACACTATCAACTTGTTATGCAAGCGGGCAGATGAAATGATTAGAAGTACCACTTAAACCCCTGAATTGTGCTTGTCTTACAATATGTTGCTCTTACAGGTAGCACTTGGGATTACGATTGAAGGCGTGGGCTTGTGTTTTTGGTGTGTTTTGCTTCCTGTAGTTGAGAGCAATTTGGCCAGCGTTTCAGGAGGAGGGTGGAACTGAGTCTATGCTGAAGGCTAGATTTGCCCAGGCCCAGCCAGAAGGGCTCAGCACCCACAACAGAGGACAGCCTTTCAGAAGAGCTCAATAGAAGAGGTACATGTGGCTTTTCTGTAGGAGGTGTGAGCATGCCTAGAATGTGGGGTGCTACTGGAAACCAAGCTCCCCCCACATCTCACTGCCTGTGCATCTCATGCAACAATGAGAGAGTTCTTGCTTCTCAGTGACTCGGGCTAGGTCTAGATGGTGAAGTGGCAGTGGTGCCCCTCAAGCATGTGTGCTGCTGTCAACGGGTTCCTCCCTAAACCAGAAGCCGTGTCGCCACAGCAGAGCTGGCAAGCTAACTGGCACAGTCATTCAGCAGTGCCCCAAGTACCATGCATTGGTGGATATGCTGCTTCCAGTTTAGGAAGCTGCCTGCCTACGGCAGCACAGTGTTTGAGGGAGCAGCCACCAGAGATGCTCGTTTTACTGAGGTCTGTTTGGTTACAGGCTGAAAGTCTAGGGGCAGGTCTGGAATGCAAAGGATTTTAAGATCCAGTGTTTCTAGATAATTAGCTTTCAAATGGGGACTCTTTTGGTGTGGCAATGGCAAATGGACATTATGCAATAACGAGGAAGCAGACATTCTTACCAGCCGTTCAGATTAGTAGCCACCCACAAGTACATCTAGCACCTTGACTGCAGAATGATTCCTGCCAAGTTTCCACAAGTTATTAGCATTTCATTGGCAGTGATCGAATGAAAGTGTGGGAAACCTCCTGCTTGCAGGCTGCTCCACGCACCGTGGTGCCGTTTATTTTCTCATAGGAACCTCTGTGCCCAGGCTGGTGCAGGGACAGGTGGATGGACAGTGCCCTGGGTGCAGTCAGCGCTTGTGTCACTGAAGATGCCTGATGATATTTTGTTCCTTGCAATTCCGGTGCAGCTGAAAATTCCTGCTAACGTGATCAGCATCAAAATAGTTGGCATGAACATGACGCTCTTTGTCACTGGATTCCAGAGCTATTGACAACTCTTGGAATTACTGCTCCGCCAGCGAAATACAATCATTGTTGGGGGTGGAGGGCAGAGTAGGAAACCAGTGCATCACTGGGGAGAGGAAAAAAATTGGCAAGGCCAGTGGAGCAACCCCATCTCCTCGTTTAAACAGAACAATACTCTAAGATTTATTTATTTTTTTTGATCAGCAGGAGCAAGGAGGCTGTATGAATAAGGTCATATATAGGGGAAAATAGTCTTCTATTTTCTAGCAAAAGCTGCACTTTTATGTCAATCTGCTTTAAGGAAATGAAGGTCTGAGTCAACCCTGCTGGGACTCGACCCTGTGGTTCTAGCGAGTCACCTTCTACATAGAGCACCAGGCTACTGTGCATTGGTCTGACGTGGAGGATGAGACACGTGCACCCCACTGCCCCCAACGGTGCCAGGCAAAATGCAACATTTATAGGGTGCTCGCGTGGAGGGGACCATTCCAAGGGGCATTTGAGAGAGGCTCAACAGGATGGAGCTTCTCTGCTCATGGGCTTGCTTTGACAGGATATTCTGGCAAAGCAGAATATCCTTTCCGGGAACTATCCTGTCATGACCCTTTTTTGGGTGTAGCACTTCTCAGTCCTGGAGAAGGTGGCCCACTAAGAGGCTGTGAGGTGCCAAATTTCAGTGACGCTAGAGAGGCTGTTGTGATGAGGTGGGGAATTTCTCTCTGGCCAGGTACTGGCTAGTTGTAACTATAGGCATTGGGTTGCTTGTATCTCTCTGGAGAGAAAGGGGGTCAAAGCACGCTAATGCGAGCAGCTGCTGAGAGGAACAGACGCTGTAGCAGATCAGAGCCTGAAGCTGAGCCAATAAGCTGACACAACTGATTTTATAATCATGTTAATGCTGTCTCGAAATAACACACCCACTCAAAGATAAAAGTGGTTTCGTTTTTAAAAAATATTGTGGTATTTCTGGTGTTAGGCCGAGAGTTCATTTGGAGAGGCTGGGAGAAGCATGGCCTCTCATCTGCAAGGTCAGAAACACTGGGTCTGATCCCAGATCAGTGAGAACTGAGGACAGTTGCTGTATCCCAGGAGGGGCCCAGCCCCAAGCAGAATTGGGCCTGTTAGTGAACATCAGCTCTCTCGGGTGCAGAGTGGAATAGAGAAAAATAATACAACTTCTCTCCCTGAAAAGCTTTTTTTAGACATCTTTGTACCTTTTGTTCCATCTGCCTGCCAAAAAAAATATCCATGTTTGGGAACAGAGCCGGGTTCCCAGGCTAGGAGACAATGAATCCTGGGTATGCAGACAAGGCTCCTCCTGGCAGTGGTCTCCCTTTCTATTACTATGCTGCTAACATCCAGACTGGTTGACACTGGTTCTCCAGTGTGTGCTTCTCTCCTTAACTAGGCCGTTTTCCTTCTCTGTCGAGCCTTGCCTCTGATCTCCACTGCTGTTAATGGATGGAGGGAGGAGAAGAAGAGAAGAGACCTAGTGTAGAAAGTCCTTCTGTTCTAGCTGCTAGCTTCAGCCCCATGTTAACTAGGAGTGTTCTGAGATTATTTGCAAAACACGCTTCTGTGAATGGCTTTTGGGCCAAGACGATCCACTGAAGCTCCCTGAGATTAAACAGAGTGGCTGAGGGGGAGCCACCCCTGGACCCTGAGGTGGAGTTGTGAACAAATATTCAACCTATTAGTGAGATCACCACTTTTTTGAGGCCTAGCCCCACAGAAACTGAGGATCACTACAGACCTCACTCACTACCTTCTATTCTAAGACGCATTCCTTGACTAACAAACGCAGCTCGTTGTCCCACTCTCTCTCTGCGCTTACACTTCAAACTCTGCACTGCATATGCTTCTGTCCTGGGGGGAGTGAGGGTGCAAGTACCTGACACATGTGTTGCGCTATTCAATGTACAGCTGGAAGACACTTGCACTAACACAATGCATGGGGTAGAAGAAGGGATACAGAAATGTTCTTTAAAAACAATTTCCAATCCTCAGCCTCAATCCTTTAGTGTCTCTTCTTTCTTTCGCAAGACTTTGGTCAGAGCTGCATCTCTTCCAATTAATAGCCATTAAGAAAGAATGAGCTATAGATGCCTTGGGTGACCAGTGATAACTAATCCACTTCACCCCAGATCATACTCCTAGAAATGTGACAGCTTTGGTATTGCAGCACTGTTGAGTTTCTTACAAATTCTTCTGTTTACTGGCAGCTTAAAGCTGCTGCCTTGTATTTCATTTAAAATCCCATAGGACCAAATTGTGGAGCTCAGTGTGCAGCAGGCTTCATTGATGATGCTATATGAAAGGTCTCTTCCTTGCTTGGCGAGGACAGCCTGTAAATTATACACTTAATTTGTCCATTGCAAGGAAAAGACTGAATGGTTCTGTCACTAACGATCCACAGTCCCTGACCCCAGCTGCCCTGTATGATAGGGTAGTCAGTGAGCCCTTTTGCCATTAACATCTAGGGCACTAGGAAGTGGCTCACTTGCTAAGTTTGAAATACCAGCTCTTTCTCTACAACAGACCCCAACCAGTTCCAGGTGGTTAGAAGTCCTTGCTGCAGAGGGAAAAATTAGGCTTTGGCCTTAGGTAGATGAATCCAGAAACTGTTATGCATTGTTAAAGGAAACAATGCTGATCTTGGAGCAGGAAAGACTACAAGTACAGATAGTCAAAAAGCCTGAGGTTAAATTGATTCAACCTTTGCAGGTTAGTGTAAGTTGTGCAGACTGAACCAATAAGCAAGTGAACAGACATTCACTTTTGATTCTGTAAGTGCAGCTACATGCCTGCAGTGGCCCAGGCCAGAAGCTAGAGGGTCCTAGAGCATGCTCTCTGCTTGGCTGAAGCAGACAGCTTGGGCCAGGGCTAGCCTACCCGCCCTGTAAGGGGGGGGGGTGTAGAGGGAGGTGAAAAGCATCCTGGGATGCTGGAGGACTGCAAGTTAACTTGAATATGGAGGGGATCTGGGACATGCATTCAATAACCAATTTAACCTAAGTCAGTTAAATCTGATACTACATCCATCCAGGCTTATCTTAAACTGGTTTTGGCCACTTTGAAAGCAGGTTATATGCACTGAACTTTTGTTGTGTTACAGATTTCCAGTCACTTTTACTGGTTTATGTGTAACTTCTGTCCCTAGACGACATAACAGGTCTTTTCCAGGTGATTTGTCTTCAAGTTCTAGTTGGACCAAATTTGTATCTTTAATTTCTTCTATGAAGGAACAGGATGTCTTCCTTTTTTATATGCATGTTACATAGAGCTGGACAGAGATGAAGATACTAAACAATTGGCACAAGGCTGGTGGTGGTGAATGCTAAATTAAACTGACATTAATACTCTTCCCCCTTGTTACCTTTGGACTGTTTAAACTCTGCATGTGGACTCTTAGGATGCCTGTACACAAGCACGGAGACTGCCCCGACGAGCTGTAAGTGCATTGGAGCAGGCTCGATTAATTGAGTCTGCTGGAGCATGGTAATTATCACACTCCAGCAGTCTCCTGCATCTTCTGTCTCGGCATCCCTGCACTTCAAAATGGTGGTGGGGGCATTTGAACTAAAGCTTGTTTGAACGAGCTTTAATTCAAGCATCTCCACTGCCATTTTGAAGTGCAGGGATGCTGATACATGAGATGCTGTGGCGCTTCATAGATTTTATAGACATTAGGGCTGGAAGGGACCTTGGAAGATCATCGAGTCCAGCCCCCTCCCCCAGGGGTAGGAAGTCAGCCGGGGTCATAGGATTCCAGCAAGATAAACATCCAATTTTTCTCTTGAAGGCATTCAGAGTAGGTGCTTGAACCACCTCTGATTAGATTTAAACCACTGCCCTCCACTACTTCCAGAGCACATGTAACAAGTGTCCTTAAATATAGTGCATAAACAGAAGCAAGAGGAAGGGACATGAAAAGTGAGTGAGTGAGTGAGTGAGTGAGTGAGTGAGTGAGTGAGTGAGTGAGTGAGTGAGTGAGTGTGTGTGTGTGTGTGTGTGTGTGTGTGTGTGTGTGTCTTCAAAGGCAAATAGTTGCAATAGTTCAGCTGTGCGCTAGAGTGGAATGAAAAAGGTTAAACTGTCCTTTAATTAATTTAAATTGCACATGGGGTTGAACTGACCCCTAGCCAGGTCCAGGATTGGGGGATCACCATACAAATGAGTCATAAAACCATGTTTGCCCTGCACTTCTAAGTGCTCCCCATCTAGTCCCAAGAGACAGATTGAGCCTCTCTAAAAGCAAGAAGAAGCTCTCTATGGTGGAAAGGTTTATTTTAATAATGAAAGTAATAACAGAAAGAAGCGTAATTAGTTTACTCAGTTTGTGTAGTGCTAGCAAATTTCATGCCAAAGTGATATTTAAAATACTTTTACATGGGAATCATCTCATCTAGTGATTAACAGCTATTTTGAAGGTGGTGTCATGATAGCATAAGTTGTGCTGTGAAATTGAGAAGAATACCCGGCTTACCAAACCTGTAGGTAGGCAGGTAGACAAAATGTCACCATCCAAACTGAATTCCAGCCATCAAATCCTACTTTGAGGTGCCATGGGATTTATTTTTTCTTTCAGGACTACAGAAAAGAAAGAAGGGAAGTCTTATTATCACTTAGAAATGGAACAGGAAGCTATTGTCCTAGATCTGGAATCTTTCACAGGCTTTCTGTGGGATCTTGGGATAAGTTTCTTGCATCTCCTGTGCCTTAGTTTCTCCCCTCATAAAATGGGGATTACACAGGTGTGGCAGAGCAGCTCCATTCCCTGGGCAGCCATGACTGACTGGGCAATTCTGGTTGCCCCCATGCTAATGGCAGTAGTGGTTGTGTTTGTGTCTCCCCTCCCCAAAGATGGCATCCATAGCTACTGGCCCAGTCACCTGTCCTCCCAGTTATGCTATTTGGAGATGACGTGGATTTGCCCAGCTTGCTTGGTGTTGTGAAATGCCATTTGTTAGTAAAGGGAAACATTTAAAAAAATTATGTCTGGATGTTCCCCTGGAGACACATTTCTGGCCCCCTAGGCCAGATCTTCATAGATCCCACAGCTCACATTGAGATTTGCGGGTGTTCCTTATTCCTAGAAATAAAGCTCAGGGTGACCCAGCAGTCAGAATAGGAGGCCACTCTGGTAAATCTTGGCCAAGGTGTATTTCTATCATCAGGTAACAGGAGCAAAACCAGTGCTCAGTCTTGGGACTTGGTCGCTCTTTTTGTAAGCAAATGAAAAGAATGGAAGGAAACTCTGCAGATCAACTGGCTGGAAAGCTTTGGCTGTTTGTCAATTCTTCTTTGGAGCAAAAAGGTCTTTTATGTGCCAGTATTTACCAGATATCAATAGGGAGAGTCCAAGAGAGAAATTGGGCACACCTAGCTCCAGGGAGGTACATCAAACAATTCAGTCATTAGATGGACAGTTTAAAAAAAGGTAAAAGTTTTGCTGATGCAAAGTAGTCCTTCCTGAATGCAAATGCTGGCATATATGATATGGGTATTAGAGTAGATGAAGTATCTTACCGTGTCTCAGCATACCGAAGGACCTCAGAAATCTATGATTCAGTGTTAAGGTTAAAAAAACCAGAGGTATTGCTGAACAAACTCTTTGGGTTTGGTTGTTAATGCAGAATTGATTAAAATGCCAAGGTATAGTATTGCAACTTGCACTAGGGATTTAGCTAGACTTAGCCAAAAGTGGAAGGCTTTTGGGTGGAAGCCACATTAGGTCACATCTCTGAAGTTCAGAACCAATAGAAACAATGGTGGTCCCAGTTCTACTGTGCTTACATCAGTGACAATAAGAATAATTACTTCTGAAACCAATGTAATTATACCACAGAGATGTAGTTATTTCAGAATCAGCCCTACCAAGTTGCTTAATGGGTGACTAGCCACGGAAACTCGACAAGGTTCTTGGGCTAGACACTGTGGTTAGCTTTGTGGGATTAAAATTGTTAATATAGAGTGCCATAGCCCCAGGTCTGCTCTCAGAGGAGGTCTACAATGCAGCAGAATGTACAGATACCCAAGATGGATTAAACGTCTTGGCTTGGCCACTAGGTACAGTCTGATTGGAAGCAAAGCTCAGTGCAGGCTTGTCGGCCTTGCAAAGGAAGGTAAATTAAAGTTAGTTCTTGTGTCTTTTAAATTACCCTGCCATCTACAAGCAGGAGATCTGCAGAATGCCATGATGAGGTAAGTAGAGGCACATGGCCTTAAATGGGAAGCAGTGAGTTCAGTAAGGTGAGGAACAGGGCAAGCCCTGCTACTGTGATGCCTGCTGCTTGGCTGCAGGATTGCTGTGTGAAACTTTCCGTTCCTGTGTGGTTGGGACTGCACTCGGGGATCTGTTGCCATTTTCTTTTCTCCTTTCCCCTCCCTGGTTTTCAAGTGGCTGACAAAACGCCCAAACTCTCTCCAACTTTTTGAAGATGGGGGTCAGAACACAAAAAGAGCATATGGATGGGCAGAAAAGACTCAGGAAGGCAGTCTGGCACTGCATATGTCTGCCCCCCTACAGAGAAAGTAAGAGCCGTCTGAAAGGAGGTGGGGCGGGAAACTGGCACAAAGAGGTGAACTCGGAGCCAATTTAGAGCTGGGAATAGAACATCTCGCACTGAAACAGAGAAGCCTGTTCCTTGCCTGCCTACCTGCCTGCCATAAAGAGCTGATAGTCTGGTTCTCTTTCTCTCCCATCCCCCACTTGTGTTTTCTCCGTCAGATTTCCTTCAGTTTTACTCCTGTCAACTGGCCAACATAGCTGCAGCGGAGCCAGCTGGAGTCCATTCCCTCCAATGTATCATCAGCAAAATTGCTGGCTAAGTTCTGATTCCAGTATCTTGATTGCTGGCAATGAGGCTGTAGAAACAAGAGGGAGAGTGCAGCTTGAATTTCACACTG
>JAGPOW010003447.1:30412375-30428658 GCA_030014935.1 Caiman crocodilus | reverse complement strand
GCACAGCGCTGAACGCTCACCCTGGAGCTAGAAAATCTTATTAACGGTTAAAGTGGGGAAATCCGCTGTGGAAGCGGATTGACAGCAAATAAATAAAGACCCCGAAAAGGTCACTTTGCTTGACCATAACCTCTCTCGCTCTCTCTCCCCCGCCCCCCTCCCAAAGCAACTAATAGTTAAAAAAACCCCAAACAAACAAAAAAACCCCACGGTTTTTGCCAAGACAGAACAATAGGTATCACTAAATGCTGGGCGGGGGAGATCATTTAAAATGACACATTGTCAGATTTTTTGTCAGCAATGTTGTGACCGATTACATACAAATATAGATAGGTAAACTTAAGAATCTAAACCAAACCAAACCAAACCAAAATCTTTCAAACCCTGTAAATTAGGGGATACACAGTTAATGTTGCCCTCATCCGTATGTCCTTTCCTCTTGCGTATTACGAGTTCTTTCTGAGAACAGACTCTTCCTGAATCGTTTTTTCTTGAGCAGATTTTAATTTCCTTAATGGCTTTTATAAAAGCCATTAGTGGCAGCCATTCTGTTATCCAGTTTTGAGCAGAGCATTGTTGCTTCCGTCTACAAAATATTGTTTTTAACATCTTCCAGTGCGATCCTTCGTCACCACACTAAATTCCTAGTCTTTCCATTTAATGGCTTAGAAAATTTGGGTTTAAGAAACTTTGTATATGCTGGGGGGGGGGGGGTTGTTTAATAATATTCTTGTAAGCACTGGTATATGTACCGTTTGCAAAGAAGAGGGAACGATTGCTCCAGAAATTGCGTTTTGATTCTGAAAAGGTTGAAAATACAACTTTTACCCCTCCAGCCTATGGTCACAAAGCAAGCAGAAATACTGTAAGAAAACCAAACAAAAAAGTGACACATCCTATTTGTCTTTGCACAATTACACCGCAGCCTGATGGTCAACCTGATGGCCTGCGAGTCGGTGTCACTTGCCTGTGGGTGGCAGCTGCCTGGCGGGGAGCGGTGGCAGGAGTCAGCGCTACGCCTTCCTGAGCGGTGTAAACGGATAGGGTGGGGCTGGGGGCTGACCCCGCGCTGGACCGGCCCATGGCTCGACCCTGCTCGCGGACCAGCCCCGTGCCCAAGTCTGAGTGCCAGTGCTTCGGACCAGGGGTGCTCGACCCCCGGCCTGCAGGTCCGCACTGTCTGGCCCCCCCCAGCTCTGGAAATGCTGCCAGTAGAGCTGTCATGGCAGCACCAATTGCCACTGCCAAATTTCCACATGGGTGGGGAGCCTTCCCGCGGGCCAGCGCAGGGCCTGATCCAGGCACTGAACCCGGGGGGGATCCAGCCTGTGTCCCTCCTCCAGCCTGAGGGGCCAGGAGTTGACCCTATCCCTTCCCCCTGTGCAGGGGGCTTGGACCCCCCGAAACAGTGCCAGGCAGGCTGGGAAGGCAGTAAATCGAGTCTGCCTGAGGGGAACTCCCCTCTTCATGCCTGAGCCTGCTGCTTCAGGAGGGGAGACATGGAGAGGGGAGTTACCCCCTCAGGTGTCCTTTTGAAGGGGTCTCTGCGGAGGTAACACCTGACGAGGTAACTCCCCTCCTCGTGTCTGCCCTCACGAAGCAGGAGGCTCAGGCATGAAAAGGGGAGTTGCCTCCCACGTGCTTTGACGGGGCAACGCCCCCCACCCACGCCTGAGGGGGTGGTGACAGGCGCAGGCGCGCTGGGCTGGCACGAGAGACAGCGCAGGCACCAGCCACCTCCCCCACGGCGCTCCCGGCCCCGCCCCCCGCGCTGCGAACGCCGTTAACAGTCGCGGGGGGGGCGGTTTGAGACGTGTTAGCTCCGCCCATGCCGGCTCGCCAGGCCCCGCCCCCTGCCTGCAGCACGTGACCCCAGGGAGCGCGGGGAGGGGAGGAGGCGGGGAAGCAGGCGCGCGCTTGCACCTGTCAGTCAGCGCGTCACTTCCGGCAGCGGCCGTGGCTTACGCGGGAGGCACCCGAGGTTGTCGGACGGAGCTCGCGCGACGGAGGGCCCCGCGGATCCAGGGTGCGCCGGCGGCTGGGCGAAGCGCGGAGCGAAACGAGGGTGCCGCAGGGGCCCGGGGCGGAGCGCGGAGCTGCTGCTGCCGGCGGCGCTGAGGACGGCGGGGAGGGAGAGTCACCCGGCAACGGTGAGGGGTGGCACTGCGCATGCGCCGGGGCTGAGGGGCGGCTCGGGCCTGCCAAGGAGTCCCCCCCCCCCTTCCCTCCCCCCTCTTCTCTTGGGCCTCCCTGCGACCCTGACAGGCTGCAGGGGCCTGTACCCCGCCCTGTAGGGGGCATGCTGGGGGGGCCAGACCCTTCAGGGGGTTACACCTGAGACCCCTCCCGCGCCCTCCCTATTTTTTGCTCCCAACTCGCTGCTCCTGCCGCGCTGTCCTTCACCAGAGCCGTGAAGGGGCCGCGCTCGGTGCCCAAAACGAGAAGAAGCGGCGTGCCAGCTCCTCCCGCCCTGCGCTCCAGCTCGTCTCCCACGGAAAACGAAGGGAAACCCGACGCATTAAAGTAGCCGGACTTCGTTTCTGAGCAGCGCTTGGGGAGGAGGCAGTTGCTGCTCGAATGTGCGCTGAGGTTTTCTTGGCAGGTCAAAAAAGTGTTTACTTTCTCAAGGGCTTGTGAGAAAAATCTCGGGAGGCAAGTTGGCAGGCCTTTTGCCAGTGTGCCAGCGGTGCCTGCCAGTGCTTCGAAAGAAAAGCAAATAGCTGTATATCAGTTGGAGGGTGGAAAATTCAGGAATTGACCTGCTTTATATCTGGGCGATTTGATAAATGACTCCAGTTTTTGTGCTCTTTGGATGTTTAAAAATGCATCCTTAACTCAGCGAGCAGTTGGAAGGTGCTTGGGCCCTTCAGTGAAGAATAAGAACATTGGTAGGACAGGACAGGACAGGACCAAACCGGACCCTGCTGGGTTCTGTAAGCAAAGGAAACACCAAGATTTTTCTGCCATCTAACCAGTTAGTCAAGTCTCTATATATGAGTATTGACTACAGCCTTACTGCCCACGCTTAATGCACTTCCCAACCCCCCAGTATAAGGATGTGCTGTTCCATATTACGTTGGGTCCCTTTTTAACGTCATTTAGGGAGCGTACCTTTTACACTAAATTGTGAGCTCTCTGTGGCAGGGACCATGTATGTTTTCTGTGTTTGCACATTGTTTAGTACCTTGGGGTCCCGGTTTGTGCCCTGGAAAATTGAATCCTACAATAATGAAAATGAATCCAAAGATTGGGTGTATGAACAGGTCTTCCTTGCTGATGCCCAGAAAATTTGCTCAGTCATGTTAGGAGGAGTGATTAAATAGTCAGTGGTTTTTATAGCTGCTTCCAAGGAAGCCATCAGGGAGGAGCCCAGCAGATCTGGATGCCTTTTTCGTTTGGTCTTTGGGTGATAGCATCCAATTCCCATGTGCTCTAGAGAGGTTTGTGTCTTAATAGCTATGCCGCTCCATGTTCTGGTTTGGTTCTCTTCTGTTTTGTCTTATGTATGTTCTTATTTTTCTGTCATTGTAGGGCTTGAGCAACTTCCAGTTGCTCGTTAAATTAATGTAAAGTGACATTCTGTTGTATGTGGTTTAATCTTTATGCAAAGGGAAGATTCTGCAAATAGATTAGCCATTTTAATACATGTGCTGTCATACTTTTGCTATAACAGCTTGGTTCCTGTGGGATTTGCTTCTGTTTGAATGTGTAAGCGTTTAATCTGGAGTCAGATGCTGATAGCTCAGTAAGAGCAGTGCTTGCTTTTAAAGTTCGGAGGAAAGTGAGCGCAACCTACTGTGCTCTGCCTGGCCAGAAGTTTTCAAATTTGGATGTGTGAAGGAGCATGTCAGTATATTTTCCTGGAAAGGAGCTGTAGATGGAGACAGAAGTGACATCCAAACAGAATTACTTAAATTCAGCACACAATGCCAGATAGGTTCTGCTGCCAGCTCACTGCACAGGCTGCTGAGATAAAACAGTTAGCTGCTAGCCCACCATTGAATTACAAACTCCTTGAAAGGCTACTGCACACTGTATTGTGGAGCACAGTATCCTGAAGCATATCGCATGTACACGTACATGTACCATAAAATAGATATTCATTATTACACCACAACAGGGTTTGTTATTTTATTAACACAACCAGAAAACAGTCTAAATACAGCAATGACAGGGTGCATTTTTAACATTGCATAGCACCACCCACACGCTGAAAATAAAAGATGTATTCACTGTAACCAGCTTCTAGCTTACTTCTCTTTTTAGAACTGATCTACTCTCTGGTCCTAGGGAAATTAGCATGCGGTACAAACTGCGCAGAAAAATTAATCTGTGATTAAGTTTGCGTAGATTCTCACAGACAATGTAAAAATCCAATCGGCTAAGATTCAAGTTCAATAACAGGGTAAGAATCCTGTTCGGAAACCTGAAACCAGTTCATGATTCTGCTAAGTCCTACTGGCTATGCTATGTTGCCACTTTGAAAGAAAGTGTAGAGAGAGAGTCTGGAGGGCCTGTTAGAGAATGAAGCATTCATTTGGAAGCAGCCACAAAGCAGAGTTGCGAAAAATTAGCTAATTTCTTATCAACTGAAATAGAATAGTTATTCTCAGTCAGAATTTGACGTCATGAGAACAGACATAACAAATCGTTCAGCAGATCGCTTTTTAAAGTGGTGTACAACACCTCAACCCTCACCCTTTCACATGTTTCCAAACAGCATTTCTGCATAGGAGCTGAGGGAAATGGCAGAGGGTTGGCATACTTCTTTCTAAGATTTTCTTAAGAACACACCTCGTTCTTGAAACTAATAGCAGAGACCTCACTACATCTGTTCTGGGCATTTGTTTTAAGTAAAGTGCAGTGGAAGCAAGTAAATTGAATTTTAAATACGTGCCTCTACTGCCACAGTAACAAAAATAATGAGGACCCAGTCCATGGACACACACTACACAGAGCTCTATTTGAATTTATTAAGAATAAGATTTAAGACTAACTGTATGCACTGGTCATACTAATCACTTACTAAAAGCAATTGTAAACATTTTTAACAGTGACCACTCTGTCTATAAGAACAGAATGTCATAGAGCCAGTAGGTTGAGTATTTATACCCTGATCAGCTCACACAGAGCTCTCTGCAGGTGAAAGTATGAATGACAAGACAGTCTTCTATATACTGTATTAACGTTTTGTTTTATGTGTTTGATTATATAAAATAATATTATTAAAGCAAATGAAAATTAAACTCCCTGTGTTGATGCATGTAGATAGCAGCATGTCCTTTCTTCTGCCCTTCCCCTAACCTCATGGCTGTGTGTTTTGATTTGAGGGAATATTTGTCCTCTTCTTAAGTGTTGGACTTCACAATTAATTAGTGTCCATTCTCTCCTTGCTTTCAGCCTTCACTGCTTTAATCCCTTCAAGTCACCTCTGTTCTTTCTCCTGTGTATTTTATACCTTTACAGTTTTGGTGATGTCTTCAACTAAAATCAAATTTGAAGTTACACCAAGAAATGCATGTCAGAGAAAGAGAGCTGTCATATGGCCTCAGTTCCTTTTCGCATGCACACCCTTTTCAAACACCGCTTTTATTTTGTAGCTATGATTTTGGATTGTTGCAGTCAAAAATTTGGAATTGGAGGACCATCTTTTGTTTTACTGACATGTGGTCGTCCCCCTGACAGAAGCTGGCTGTCATAAGAAGAGAGGTACTTATCTGTGTTAGTCTGAAGTCAAGGTAGATTTGCACCTCCTAAAGCTTAGGTTATGGATCTCTGATTTAGTTAGTCTGCCAGATGCAAATTACTGTGCCTTCTATTGTAAATGTGCCACGCTCTGTGTTTTGTGAAGGATTGTGTTCGGATGCATGTATCTGTTCCCTTCTCTGAGACGGGAAGTAGAAGGCCAAACAAAAATCTTTGTAATAGGATATCTTAATTTATTATAAATAAGTGCATTATATATTTATAATATGCTTTTTAGATATTTGTGTAAAGTAACTTGAATTCTGAACAGAAGTCAGTCTTGGCAGTAGCGCTTACTAAGCAGCTTTGTTTTCAGAATGTGAAGTTCTCAAATTTAATAGGTTTACTGAACTTTTCTTCCTGTTCAAATGTGAGTTGTATCATTGTACTTTTCAAAATGCTCTAACATTTATTAGTTCTCTTTTTTTTTATCTGATGGGGTGGCAAGTACAACGGCTTGTTTGATGGAGTGCAATTTTACATTGTAGAGCAAGAAAGACAAATATAATTAACTTACATAAAATACAAAAGACTTATTTGTTATGTAGTGACTTTTTATGAATAAGATGGGATCTGTGCTAGCAGTAAGTTCCTTTTATAAGTCTGCACATGAGTGTTGGTAGAAGCAGATGAGGGAGAGAACCTGGCACAGTTCAGTGGTGGGTGTACAGCAGCGAGCAAACAACCACTTTTGTTTTCTGATATGTTTGGTGGTTTCATTTAATTCAAATTCATTGCTAAAATAAAATGAAATAGGGATGTTGCTTTAAGTTGATTAAAGGCTATTCATTTCGGGGAGTTGAGTTAGTGAATATAAAATAGTATCTTTTAATACACTTGTGTGTAGATTGTAGATCTTTCACTTTTTCTTTTTGCTTGGTCTTTACAAGTCTTTAAAGAGATTGCAGTATTTTATCAGTGTACTGTTTCTAAATGGAATGACTAACTTTGTATAGGATATGTATGTATATTTAATTTTGTGTTTGGGTATCTTATTACATTGACAAATGTGATATACACCTGAGCATTATTTAATACTTTTTTTCTGTGCATCTATTATAAGCAATACTTATCCCTGGTGATAGTCACTAGATACTGTACCTCTGAGGGTCTGTATCGCATTTTTTTTAATATGAAGAAAGTGGAGTACAGATACATCCTCTTGAAATACAAATTTACTCACCAGTCATTTCAAGGAGGAGGAAAAAATTGCATTATAAAAACAATTGTTATAGGTTACTAATCATTATATGGCCTTCCTTTGTTTAGAATTAATTTTGAGGACATGGGATAACACTGCATAACACATTATTTTTACCCCTCCCAACCACAAACATTGACCAGTTGTTATCTTCTGTGATATTTATTCCTTAGTAATGGCGTATGGGTCAGTGTAATCCCTTTTAATATGCAAGATTTAATTCTTGGAGTAATGGTTTATTTCTAATAAGTACAGATGTGTTTGTTATTATTTGCTTACATTTCTTTTGTCATATTGCTAGGAGTGTATCTTCTGAGCATGTAGGGAAGAACTCCATCAGTGAGAGAGAATCTAATATTTTTAGTTCAGCAGATACCTAGTGTTTTGTATGTGTTTACACACCCAGTTACAGAAAGAAACAGTGTGGTATACATACTTCTCTTGATACTGGACAAAATTGCTATGGCTTGTTTCCTTACAGCCAGTGTATTTCAGTTTAATTGGGGGAAGATGTCTGATGATAATCATGTTAAGAGCTTAGAGGAAAAATAAATATTCGTGTGTGTGTGCATGCGCGTGGTTTAAAAACGCATTTAAGGTAACTGAACTGGAAGATGGGCTCAAACTCTCTATATTAGAGTCTGTACTTGTTTAAAATATCACAAACTTTATCAGAAATCCATTCTTAGACCAGGCTGGTAAGTATAAACTATAATGGGATTCAAAGTGTCACTTGAAATCAATCCAGCCAGACAGACTTTTCAACTAAAGTGACTTGAATTTCTGTTTGTTTTGTCTTGATTAATGTCAGGTTTCAAAAAACATTATTTAAATATCGTTCAAAAAATTTAATCTATTCTTGTCTTGCATTTTGTACTTTTAAAGAAAAGATAATTCTCCTTGGTTGAAACTATCATTAAAAAATGTTGCATGGCATATAAATTTAACCTTTGGTATTACATTTGTTCCTTTTTGCTAACCAAGGTAATAACTACTCTGTTTATTCAAGCAGTTACACATTCAAGCAGTTACGCAGGTTAACATGTATAGTATAACCTCATAAATCTGAATATATAAAAAAAAGTCCAGAATTCTCAAAAATCTGGAGTAGTGGTGGCCTGTCCCAGAGCAGTGGAAGGGGAAGCTTGCACATGGCGGCTGCTGCCTCCGTCCACCACCCCGTGCTGCTGCTCCGGTTTAAAAAATCTGGAATTTTCAAATTTTCAGGAGCTGCTCGGTCACAAGCATGCCAGATTTATGAGGTTATACTGTATTTTATTCAGATTCCTAACTTCTCTGTTTTTTCCACTATTTCTAGAAATGTGCTGTTAACCACTTTCTATTCAGTAGACTTTTCTTCCTTGTGATTTGTCACATTACTTTTTTTTTAATTCTAAGTCAACCTCTCTCACTTATTTCCTCCATCTATCTAATTTAATGATTGCTAGCTAAACAGCCTTTACCCAAATTTACTTGCAGTCTTTTTGCACAACAAAAAATGAGACTTGCATTTGCTAAAAATATAAATACTAATCCATTGGAAAGACAGAAAATGATATAGGTACTTAATGCAGCCCCTGATACTGGACATACTTGGAAATCTTAGGCTAACAAATAGAGCAGCTTTGTCTACTGGTGGTCTGTGAAGGCTTAGTATGCAGCCCATAGGCTCCCAACCCAGCTGCCACACTCTCCCAGAGTTGCTCCTGTCCTGGCAGCCGAAACTGCGTGGGTATGCAGCTGGACCACCTGCAGCAAAAAAGAGAGCTGGGCTATCTGTGCTGCAGGTGGGTCGTGCATGTGGCCAGGGAAAGAGGAAGGGTGCTCTGCATGCAGCAGGGATGAGCCAGGCTGTCTGTGCTGGACAGGGAAGGGGAAGTAATTTAGATAGTGATTGTGGTTGGGAGACAGCTGGGCTGTGCGTAGGTGGAGGGGTGGTGGAGAGCCTGTGTGATGCAAGAAACCAGGGGAGTGCCTGTCTGCCCCCTGCATTGTGAAGCCCCTGGCTGCCTGAGAGTTGGACAGCCCAGTGTTAGAGGTACATAACAGAGAGGGAGTACCCCTTTAATTTGTTAAAACTTGAGATGTAGGGGAATCAAAGATGGTGTATCTTTAATGATTTTAAGTTTGAGCCTTAAATATTTAATAATTTCTAATTTAATTTTAAGCAAGTTTAAATGTTTTATAAGAAATTATATAAAATCTGTATTTTGGGTTTTCAAAACATAGATAATTTGTATTCATGCTTAAGTGTATTGTGTGTTGCATTCACCCACATAGTTAAATCGTCCATAGAAAATACTGTGTGTAAACTGTTACAGTCCCATAAGTAAATATAACTTGCTGTCCTTCATTCTACCGTTGAGAAACTTGAAATATTTTTATGCGCTCTAACATTATGCACCTTTTTTAATTCTAGCTGTTTTGTAGGAGTGCACCGATAGAGATTTTGGGGGGTGATACCCATAGCCGATTTTTAAGGAGGCATATCATCTGATGCTGATCCGATTTCTGATACACAGCCCAGCAGCTTGAAGAGTTGTGTGCAGCTGGTAAGTCTGTTGTACTGGAAGGGGAGGGGGGAGGGAAGGGGCATGTGGGGGGCAGATCAAGGCCCCTGCAGTGAGGGAGAAATGGGGCAGGCGCTGCCCAGCTGGGGTGGGCCATGGGACAGAGCCACAGCTTTTCTGAGGGGTGCAGGGTTGGGGGGTGGCTCCTGCCTGTGTGCGCATCCCGGGAGGGCATGGGATGAGACATGTGGGGCTGTGCTGGGCTCTTCCTGGTGTGTGGGGGAGAGGGATTAGGATAGAGCTGTGCTTGGGACGAGCATGGGCAGTGGTGGGAAGGAGGTTACGGGGGTGGGGGGGTACACGACTACGGTGAATTTTGGTGCGGCTGTAGCCACCCTCCCCCTCTAATCCCCTTCCCAGTGATGCTGTGCCCACCCAGAGCACAGCCCCATCCCAATGCCACTTCCCTCCCCCCCAACACACACCAGGAAGAACCCTACATAACCCCAGCCTGCAGCTGCAGCCTAGCCTACCTCACACAGATCCAAGGGCATACCCCCCACCTCCCCCATACCCTCCTGGGGTGTGCACAGCAGCGGGAGCTGCTTCCCTCCTCCCCTCTCCCTGACAAGCCACCATTCTGTCCCATGCCCTATCTCAGCCCCTGCCCCACTCCTTCCTCACCCTGGCAGGGGCCTTAACCTGCCCTTCCACGCCCCTTCCCTCTCACCACAACAGATTTATTAGCTGCATGCAGCTCTTCAAACTGCAGGGCTGTGCTTCTCACTGCCTGTGTGCTGCGCTGCAGCTATGCTCGTGCATGGGGCATTTATCAGCCAAATTGTCAGCGTCATTGGCCGGTTTTTTTTTTTTTTCCCCCCCCCTCCCAGTTCAGCAAGTTTTCTTTATATTGGTACCAGTCCGATATTGGAGTGATGTATTGGTGAACCTCTACTGTTTTCTATTTAGTCATTAGTTTGAGCATTGAAGAATATGACTTGTTCAGAAGGAACTAAATTAAGTCAGTAAAAATAAAAACTTGAATTTAAAGTGTACTGCTTTTGGGGGTTGTGAGATGGCCTGGGAAACTTTACTTCCCACTCTTTCATATCTGAGTTTTACTTGTATGGTGTGTAAGATCACATGCTGTTATTGGGGTTAAGAGATAATACCCAAGTATGAGAGGCTGCTTAAAAACAGATTAAAATTGTCATCTCTTTTATTCCCATCTGCTTGAACTCTGGATTACTTTTTTCTCATAGATTTCACTTAAATTCCTCGAACTCTTTTGTTTCATTTGCCATTTGTTTCTGGCTTTTTTTTTTTTTCTTAACTGCTGCCTCCTCATTCAGTGTATTTGCTGTGAAAGTAGTAGAGCGGTGAGACTGCTCTGTTTTTTAAGTTGTCACCTCATTTATAAATTGGCCAGTATGATAAAAAAAACCCAAAACCAGGGTTAAAGTGCTGCAAAAATCTCCTAGATACTGATAGTTTGTTCTGTGCTTGGCTTCAGCAGCATTTCATTTGTGGGTGTAGAATATTTGTTGGTTGCCAAGATAAGCAAATGCCATTAAGATTACAAAAGCAAGACTTGTGATGCTGTTTCCATAGAAGACCTTGTGAAGTACTTGTTTGCCTCAAAGGAATACAGTATTAATGGTTGTCTTAAATAAGAGATGTGACATTTTAAAATGCAAAATGAAACCCACTTTTTCACCCTAACAAGTCTACATATTGAAGTCCATATGATATTGTATGCAATGTATTGCACTTTTACAGACTAAGTGAATATCTACCCTTTCTTCTGACTGACTTCAGACTCACATGGCTAACTATCTCTCTCTTTACTAGTTTTAGGCCGGATACATCAATATTCATCCTATCATTACCCTTTATTCTAGAACCCTTCATTATGAGTAATTAAGATTCATAGAATTTGACAGGAACTTCTAGATGATCTATGGAAACATTCTCCCTGTATTTTAAGATATTTTTCTAGAACTGGTAATGGGGAAAAAAGAATCCAAGCTTTTCTCAGTAAAATGCAAGCAGTCAGTTTATAACTATTGTCATGTTGAAATATTTCTCCTTTTGAATTCTGAGAAGAGGGATGTATTTTATTTTAAATGTGGTTTGTTGGATGGGGTGAAATTTGGGAATCTTGTCTACCCTTCGTATACACTTGCTTTCCCATTGTTAGTGGAAAGTTGGCAAAAAAAAAAAGAATCTGAGTAATAGCAACTTGTTTTGTTGTTTTATTACTCTTTGGTAATCACTTCTTGGGGAAAAAAATAATTTTTAATAATGCAACTCTTTTTCCTGTTGGATTTACTGTTCTCCTTTCTTCCTTCTTTCCTTCATTCAGTTTCCAATTTCCTTACCCTACTGGGAAAAAAGATCACAAACAAAATACTGGTATTTTGAAGTATTATTAGCCCTTACTGTTATTCCCTGTTTGGAAGGCAGGGGGGTGGTTTGTGTGGGTCATTGACTCTGTCAACAGTCTGAAGACTACCTTGGTTTATTTTCTGTTTGTTAGATAATTTTTTTGCAATTGCAAGGGTGACAGTGCTTTTAAAACTTAAATTTAGGTTGAAGAGTCTAAATATCACTACCTACATGGAGAGAAACCTGGTCTGATTGATGTATTTATGGGATATGGATGTTTTGCGTTTGGGATTTTCATATGTGCTTTACAATTTTCCATGCTAGGAACTTTGTGCTCTAATTCCAGTTTTGAATGAATAATGTTCTAAGAAGTTTGAAAAAGAAATGAGAGTAGCAAGATTCTTATGCCCAGTTGGACTGATTATGTAATTGGAAATATAGTTCTCTAGAAGGCTGTTGGCTCTGATCATCCATCACCCTCATGTTGAAGAGATGCAGTGCCTATGGCGTGTGGGCTATTTGTGGTCTTGATTTTGCTACAATACTCTGGAAGATGGGCAACATCTGATAGCATGGCTCTGTAAAACTGGATGGCTCATCTTCATTTTTAGACTTCTTTGTAGAAAATAGCAGGAGCTGATTTTATGACTTTTTTTTTTTTATGTTTAATTGGATAAAACAGTCTGGCTGAAGTGTAAGAGTAGGACCTGGATCTATTTGGAAGGGTTGTTTTCAAATGTAAGTCCTGTCCTAGGCCTTGCAGCAGCTTTATTCAGGAGCAACTTATGTTTTGTCTCTGGTTCCCAAAAATAGCAGCATTTTAATAAACATCCCATGCGAGTATAAATTTGATAAGATTCTTGCAGCTCTGTTTTAGGTTAATGTTTCCTTTTAATGCATCTCAAAATAGGCAGTTTAAAGAAATGATTGCTCTTGGTGGCTCTTTTCAGTTAAATATTTGAGACAGAAGCATGCTATGACAAATTAAAAAAATCTTCCAAAGGAGATTTGTTAGTCCACTTCCCAAAGCACCCCAGCAAAACTGGATGCTGTTGCATTTCTATAGACTTCACAGCGCAAGTTTTAAGAGAAGATATGAAGTGGGTTAATTCAGTAGTTTTGCAGATGTTTATAGGGAAATGCATAGAAGAAAGCATAAAGGTGCTTGTTTTTAAAACTCAGTGAGTGGGTGATGGAACCTGGCATCATGGGCTAATTAGGAATGGGAATTGGCATTTTGATCATGTATAGGAGGAGATAGATGGGATGAAGTTAGGCTGTGGAAGTGATATTGAGCAGTCATGTTTGTGATGCACAGGGGAGAGCCCTGAGGATGTAAAAGCAGATGATGTGGTCATAGTGACAGCCGAAGACACTGATTTTTGCAGCATGTGGCAAGTTTGTCCCCATTTGTCAAGGTCTGAAATGGATGTTGCAGTAATGTGAGAGGTGAAATGACAAGCACATGGACAGGAGTTTTAGCAGTTTGCCTAGAGAGCATCCTAAATTCCCTTTCTTTGTTAGTGTCTTAAAATTAGAGAGCTGAGTTTCTTTTCTAGTATTAAAAGGTTAAGGGTTTAGCTGTATAAAATGGAAAGATGTAAAACTAAGTTATGAGAGTTGGGTGTATGAAGTCTAGCATGAAATCAGAGGAGTAGAATTTAGCGTACAGGTTGGTTAGGCTTAAACTTTAATGAGCTGGGTTCAGGAAAAGTAAAAAAAAGTGGTCGAAAGTATGTCTGGTTTTAAGGGCACAAACAACAAAACTATAGGCCTGTATTTAATAGACTGGAGAGATGATTATTGTGCTTTTACAGAATTGCAGGCTCTTTTATTTTGGACAACGTATGCTTGTGTTTTGAGGAATGAATGTTCAGATAAATGGAATTGCATATTATGTGTTTTGTTTTGTATCATTTTTGTGACCTCTTTCACTGGGTTTTTCAGGTTTTATGAGTTTTTTTTAAGTGAATATTTTTATGGTTGGGGAAAATCATAATTTAGCTTTTAAAAATATTCCCATTGTGCCTATTAAACACAACTGTTATACAGAACTTAGCTTCAGTTGAATGTGGTTATTTCTTTTCAGGGTAAGCATCCTACATTAAAGGGATTGTTTTGCATTTGCTAAAAGCTTAAAGTGAAAATACAGGTGCAAATACTCATCAGACCAAGTTATTCCCTTATGGCTTTGGGACAGATACTGTTTCTTTAATTCTCTGTTTGAAACGTTTTTTATAGGATTCTATGTACTTAATATGAAAAACAAATAATAAACATTCAGACCTGCAACATAGTTTCCCTTAATGTCCAGAAAGAACCCTTAAATTCTCTAGCCCAGCTTTCTGTGCATTGCAGACTACTAAGCTTTCCCCAGGGACAGCCATTCTGAATCCAATAGGTTGAGTTAAACTAAAGCATTTAGTCATTTGAGGAGTTCAAACCGTTGTCTAACACAGACAGAGAACAGGTGTAACTGAAGTGTTAATACTGTCCAGGATCTCTGCAGAAAGTCACCTAATCAATTCCCTGTAAGCCACCTGCACAGATGATCCTGGCAGGTTATCTAGGATGCTGAAGGAGACACCAGTCTGTACTTGAGGGATAATTCCTCCCTGACCCTAAATCTCAGTCACGTTGACTGTGAACAAGGTGCCCCAACCAAGCATCTAGGAAAGTGGATTCTCTTTATTAACTTGGACCATCAGTTCTGCTTCCATTTCCCACACTTTTGGATGTTTTGTAATTAAGATAAAGTGTGCACTTGGTAAAGGGTCATTTTGTCTACTCCTTGTGTGAAAAAGCATAGGTAAACTTGTTTGGAGTTCACAGATATATGCAGCTTTCATCTAGTGCTGCCTGTTTGTCTTCGGGTACTGATTAGTAAGACAAGGACAAGGGTATTTTTGGTAAATGTGGCATCTTTTAATAGACCAATTAAATAGTTGGAGATATTGTCCTTTGCAAATTTTTGGGCACAAACACCCTTCTTTAGGCATGGGCAGAGTCTGCTGGTGCAAAGGATGATTTTTTTTCAACTGTTTAGTTCGCTTAATAAAAGATGCCGCATTTACCCAAAGAATCTTGTCTGTCTATGTCCTTGGACCAACACAGCTACAACGAACATCCCCAAAACATACTGATTAGTAATGAGTAGGCCTATTTTCCCTGGTGAATAAAGGGTTGAAACTATTGTTTTGGCAGAGCTAACCTTTTATTGAAAACTCAAGGTGGACCAATACATTGGTCCCATATCGGATCAACACCAATATAAGGAAAATCAACTGAATCGGCTTTTTTTGGATGATGTAGCTGATAATACCCCGATAAATGCCTGTGCACGTGCACAGCTGCAGTGCAGCATGCAAACGGCCAGAAGCGCAGCATGGCAGCGTGGAGAGCAACCAGGTCCAGCTGGTAAGGGGAGGGGGGTGGTGTACAGCTCGAGGCCCCTGCAGTGAGGGAGGAGTGGGGCAGAGGCAGGGGCAGGTGCTGCCCAGCCAGGGCAGAATGGAGCCAGGAGGGGCTTGTTCATGGTGGGGAGGGTGCTTCCCACAGCTAGGTGCACCCCAAGTGGGCATGGGGGCGCGTGCCCCTGGATCTGTGTGGGGTGAAAGTGGGCTGCCTCTGTGGGCTCTGCTGTGCTCCGCCCCAGCTGTGTAGAGCTTGCCTCTGCCCTAGCCCCACTTTCTCCCTCCCTTCCTCACTGTCCGGGCCTCTATCTGCCGCCCCTCCCCCGTTCTTTTCCACTCCCCTTTCCCCATAACAGACTTACCAGCTGAACCCAGCTGCTTTCCACACTGCCCAGCTACATATCAGAATTGGGTTGATATCAGCTGATATGGCTTGTTAAAAATCAGCCATTGGTATTGGCTCAAATTCTCTGTTGGTGCACCCCTATTAAAAAACATTCCCTTTTTCCCCTCTAATTTAGAAAGCAACGTACTGATTTTAAATAGATACTTAACTTCCTCAAGTTGCAGGTGGGTCCAGTGACTGCTGCTTCTCATAGCTTTGCCAAACAGGAGTAGAGTAAAATTAACAGCTTATTGGTTTTGCTATTAAGAGTCAAGTCAAAATCAAGTTACTTAGGTAAGCTGAATGAGGAAGAAGACTTTCATCATCTGAACAGCTCAGAATTTTTGTAGATGGTGAGTAGGGAGGGGTGGGAGCCATGGGAGAGGGAAGAACAGGAAATACTCTTCCTCTTGCAACAGGAGGAATCTGGGACCTAAAGTGTCTAGCATTCTAGCCAGACATAGATATGAAAGATGGATTTCCTAACTATAGTGCAAAACCTCTCATTTCCAAGCTGCTTGCAGGGTCAGCTTGATGCCCTAATAAGGGTACTGCCCTCATACCTGGGGAGCCTCTGCCATGTACCTCTTATTTTTTTATATTTACTTTTGCTTTTAGTCTTTCAGCATATATCTGATAAA
>JAGPOW010003447.1:30394622-30405231 GCA_030014935.1 Caiman crocodilus | reverse complement strand
TGTGACCCTGGCACTTGTTCCTGCCATTGGCAGGGGGTCAGACTAGATGGCCTGCTCTAGGCCCCTTCTGACCCTAGATACTATGATACTATGAAAATATGAAAGTCATCCTGTTTCAGCAAGTGCAGAAAGGGGAGAATGGATCTGGAAACTGAAACCGGGCAAATGAGCGTAGCAACCAATGGGAAGATGTCAGTTGCTAATAAGGATCATAGTTTTACAAGTTCCTCCAGACTTGTGATTTGATAGATTTTCCCCCCCCTTCATTTTTTCCATGGCTGAGCTAATAAAATTAAAATCTTGAGACCTCCTTTGTCACCTGAAACTCCTCTTTGTACTTCAGAGATGAAGTGGTTTTGTTTTAATCAAGACTTGATAAATACAAGTAATGTTAGATGTGCAGCATGTGAGCTTTTTATATTAAAATCATTTTATTACATTTTACAGATTATAATAATGAAGATGAATTTGGAAGAAAGTTGCGGTTCCTCTTGCAGCAGCTTCCGCCTGTTAATTACAGTTTGTTAAAGTTTCTGTGTAGATTTTTAGCCAATGTAGCATCGCATCATGAAGAAATTTGGTCTGCAAGTTCGTTGGCTGCAGTCTTTGGCCCAGATGTCTTCCAGTAAGTTGGCTATACCAGTGTGTGTACTTGTATGTGACTGACTGCATAATTATATTCTAGCTGTATTTGTCAAAAGATGGCTTCTGTATGGTGTAAACATGCTGTTTAACACCATATAAAACATAACTTTGGAGGGGAGTTATTTATAGATTCATACTTCATTTGTATTGTGGGAGAATACAATTTGTTACTTGTTTTACTTATTTATAAAGTGTTTTAATTAGCCTAGTGTTTGTTCCTTTACTACTGGGGCGTAAACTATCCAAATCAAAGTTTTATAAGGCCCCTTCTCCCTATGTAGTAATCCAAATACAATTGGTTGCAGTCATTCTTGTTCTGCATTTTTTAATAGAAATACATGTGGGGGGAAAAAATGGCAAACTGGTATCTTTGATAATAAAAATATTCACAGGGTAATTGGGTGAATTCAAACTTTCTAACTAAGATGGTATTGAAATTTTTATTAGCATTTACACAGATGTGGAGGATCTGAAAGAACAAGAAATAGTTAGCAGAATAATGGCGGGACTTCTGGAGAACTACTATGAATTCTTTGAGAATGAGGAGGAAGAATTTTCATCTACTAATGATTTAAGTTCAATAACTGAGCAGGTGAGTGTTTTTGTTTCCTAGTCTGCTTCTAAAGGGAAAACTGGAATTATAACACAATTGGAACTAACATCACAATAATATATAGCCCGTGGGTTATGGACATGTGCATTATCTCCTATAATGACACCGTTCCAAGTATTACTTATCTCTCTTAATAATAGATCCAAATCCAGGCTAAAGCAGGCACCAACTACTATTCTGGTAGAACTGTTTTTAACAAGATTTTTTCCTAAAGTAATATTAACCAAAATGGATTGCTTCACTCATCCATCCTGTTACTTGTTCCTTTAATTCACTCCATTAATGCTCACGCTTATTCGGCTTTCCCGAACAGAGCACACCCTGGAAAGAACATGCACTGGCATTTGTTGGGTCTATAGGGCAGCCAATTGAACGTGTGCACATGAACTTGAGAAACCGCCCAAAATAGTCATGTAGACGTGATCCATTTATTTTATGTACTGTAGAAATGGAAAACTCTTTACCAGTTGTAGACAAGTGCACGTGGTAATTTCTTTTCAGTGTGCAGAAGGTAGGAGCGATTTTATTTAAAAAAAAAAAAAAAAAAAAGTGAAAAGAAATGGTTAGACTCAGTATAGTTCCAAATAAAACTTAATCTCTTAAAAAGTATCCACCCATCATGATTTCCTACACAGTTATAATTTGTCAGAAACTTACTTTAAACCTTGTTTCTTGCTGAAACATTTTTATTTACCACATGCATGCGGATATATTGAGTAGGCTTTTTGAGAGTCGATTACTGAAGCATTTGTTAGTTTTTGGCAAAAATAACTTAAAATCAGTCAGTAATAGCATCCAATAATATGCTTCAGTCCTAAAAATGAAGCAAATCACACACATGCTTTTGCTTAATTGGCACACTTTAACCTTCTCACCTTGTACAGTTTTTCACATGGCAGAAACCTGTAACTTCTTTGCTGTTGCAGGTGTAGAAAAATTTGCTCAGGACATGAAAATCATAACATTTATAGACTACTGTTTATCCATCAAAGGATTTCAAAGTGTTTTTTCAGGCATGAATGAATGAGCCTTGCAACACCTTGTGAAATGGATGAATGTTATCTCATTTCTATTTTGCAAGTGTGGAAACTTGCAAATGCAGTGTTGCAGCAGATTTGACAGGTTCAGGAAATAGATGCTAAGTCCTGACTCTAAATGCTCTGATTTACTACTTTTATAGGGCTTCCTTTTAATTTGTATTCTGAAAGCATTTTTAGTAGTTTATTTAAATTTATTTACTACAGTTTCATTTTTGAAGGTGTGGATCCTGTGAGGCCCCCTGTTTATAACTAAAGCATATTTATTTTTTTAATGGAAATATTCTTTGTTTCACGCTCAAACCTATTTGTTCTGAACTTGTAACAACACACATTTTCCAGCTCTGGGATTTTTTTTTATAGTGCTCCAAACATTTAATATTTTTATAGATAAATGATCTTTTGGAGGAAGAGGAGGAAGATGATAAGCTTGAGCAGTCTGAAGAACTTCCAGAAGACAGCAGGGAGAAACCTGATGAAGAGCCAGATATGGTACATCTAGGCACAGTGGAGAGTTTCTCAGAATCCAGCAGTGTTACAGCATCAACAAGGTAAGTACATCCCAAAGAAGGGACTAAGCTTCACATTTTTGTTATCACCACTTCAGTAGTAAATGTGCTGTTGAGCAGTATTTGTGAAACTTCACACTCTTCAGGTTTGTTGTACTTCGTTTTATAGACACTGCAATTAAATGTGACTTCCAGCTTGTTAGGTGGTAAAACCTGAGGAAATTATTGTTCACAAATTTTCTCAGGAATGATTTTGTGGAATGAAAATTTAACCTTATGATCCTTCCTTTTTTTCTTCTGGATTCATTTTAATGAAAATGTAAACTTGAGAGTGAATGCTTGGGAAACAATTGAGAATCTTTAGGGACTGGTAGTGCCAAAGTCATTTTGCCTCTTCCTCCTATATGCAAAATTCATGAAAAACAGTGTGTTAACTTTGGCATTCAAATAAGTTAACGTATATTTGCCTACTGAGCAAGAAATCCAAGGGTAATTGTTTTGATCGTGTATGATTGTGGGCAGAAATCATCAATAAGATTTCATTTTGAAGTTTCTAAGGGTTTGTATAAACAGCTGAAATAGATATAAAAATGGAAAAAACCTTCAGGTTTTTCTTAATTGGCACATGATGTCTTTGAAAAACGTTCCCTTCTAGAAACAGGTTTTTCCCCCCTTTTTCTGACAGAGGGGACATGCCTATGCAGATATTTAGAAGTAATAGTTGTGTTAGCTTAATGTGGGCTTTTCACCATTTTGGTGAGCTGTTAGTAACTCGGCAGGCAAGTCTCTAGGCATACTACACATTACCAATTAAACATCTGACATGGTACAAATACAGCCAGGGAGCTGTGAGCAGGGAGATAGGGACTTTGGGCCAGGGAGGAGAACCTGCTGGTGAGGTGATTGAGCGTGTCCAAATGCTGAGATTTGAATGATGAGCTGCAGGAAAAAGGAGGGGTCAGCTGTGCTAGTGGGCTGGGATGAAGAAGGAAGACTAGTTAAAGACTATATTGCAGGTGCTAAAGGTTGCACAGCAACTTAAATGTTCTGGCTTTTCCTAATTTAATTTTTGACTGCTTGTTTGCAACCTTTAATGGTCTGTTTAATGTAGATGTTCAGATTCGATTAGGAGTAGACGCATTTCTCCTATGTTGTAAATGCAGATATTGCATAATGTAAGCTTTTACGTACTAAAACTTGGAGGAAGAAGTGTATGACAGTTTTGTTCAGGGGAAATCTTTTTGAACTCCACATCTATTCAATTTGTTGTCTTGAAGAGGTGATTTTTGCAGATTAAAGAACAGTGCTTAGAGTTAGGGGATCTGAGCTATACTCAGTCTTCAGAGAATTTCTTTATCTGCTTTCTTTTTCTTTCATATGGCATCAGATATCAACTTCCAAATCTATAAGCCACTGTCTGGTATTATTGCTCAATGGGCGGATGCCACGAGCCCTGTCTGGGTGTTTGTAAAGATTGCAGTTTTCAGTGAAGTGCTCTGCTGCTTGTTGGACACCGCATTCACACAGGAAGCTGTTCAAGATGTTCATCTGATGAGGTGTTATTTTGAAGTGTCCATATTCGGATCTCCCTTTCAGCTTGACCCATGCTTCTCTGTCAAGGTTGTGCCCAATAGGTGTCTCGTTTGGTGTTGGTATAAAACACCGTAGGAACAGGTCTTACCTTTCCCAGCAGTCATCTCACTCTGTTGCTGCCCATACATTTGGTTCAGCATCCCCAATCTTTTCCAGGAGCTTGCAGGCTTCAGGCATTTATACACGTTCCTTTTTGCCCTGCAACATGCCAGAGGTCCACTGCTTTGGAGCAGACGCAATTAATCAAGTCTGCTCCACATGCGAGCTGATGTGAACTGTTCTGCAACGCGTGCAGTTGTATAAGTGGTGAAATGTGCGTCAGCGCACAGAAAATGGCGGTGGTGCACTTTTGAACTAAAATGCTTTCTATGCGTATTAGTTCAAAAGCGTGCCACTCATTTTTCTCAGTGCTGATGTGTGTTTCACTACTTATACAACTGCAAGCAATGCAGTGCTAGCTACTTTTCAAAGCATCTGGCGCTGTGGCGCTTGCATGTGTAAAAGTACCCGGTTTATGACTTTTCAAACTCTTAAGCCTTCATCTTGTTGGGTCTTCAGTTAAGTTGTCTCTTGCCTCTACTGCCAGTAATGATGTTAGGGTCTGTCTTGTATCGGTAAGTCTAATGCCTGAGAGTATAGGGAGTACATCTCTGTGTGAGCTGTGCAGCCTGTTATGAGTTTCAGTGCACTGTTAAGTAGTGTTGAGCTTTTTAATGCAACAACTTCTGGACCATACAGGAGCAGAATATTCTGCTGGGGTGTATACTATTGCAAGTGCAGTGGTTCTGAGCCCTTTGAAGTTGGCACCCCATGTAGTGCTGGCTAAACATATTAAGGCAGCTACCTGTCCAGAGACTTTACTGCTGGCCTTCTGAATGTTTTGTTTATAGGTGAGGGAACAGTTTAATGCAACTCCTAGGTAGGTTGGGGTATTCTCACAGGGAAAGATGTGGTTGCTGAATATCAGAGTAGGCATGCTTTTGGCGGGACTATTGGCCAGGGGAAAGAGCGATGATACTGATTCATTGATATTCAGCTTTAAGCTCCACTTGTGGAGATAGTCAGTGATGAGTTTCCATGTCAGTGCTCAGTATCTTTTTTCAGGTGTCATGTCAGTTCCTTGGGCTACTATGGCAACATCGTCAGTGTACATGTATTTAAGGGTGCACCGATAGAGATTTTCTTGGCTGATACTGATAGTTGATTATTCACCAGCATACTGGTTGATACTGATCCAGTAACCAGTTCACACTGCCCAGCTGTGCTCCTGTAGAGAGCAGTGCCCTACAGGGAAGTCTGCAAAGGGGAAGGGGTGTGAGGAAGGGAGGAAGTGTGGGTCTGGGGACGTTGCCTAGCCAGGATGGTGAATGGGACCCCAGGGCTGAGGTGGGGAGCAGATTAGAGCTGCAGGTGGCTCATCCAGGGGCTCAGCGTCACTGTGCTTAAAAATGGCAGCGGGGCCACTTGAATTAAGGCCCGTCAAAATCAGCTTTAGTTCAAGTACTGCCACCTCCATTTTTAAGCATGGGATACGCTTCTAAGAGTGAAGTGGGATGAGGGTGGAGATGGGTTGACCACTGTGGGCACGGAGCTCTCCACCCTGCTGCCTTTGCCCGAGGAGCCGCATTGTGTCCCATGCCTGCTTGGTGGCAGGAGGCAGATTTTACTTCTCCTACTGTCGCTGGATGGGCAAAGGATGTGCGGCCAGCACGTGGTTCCTGGGGCAAACGCAGTAGGGCAGAGAGCACCAAGCCCACAGTGGGCAGGCCTGCCTCTACCCTGCACACAAATCTAGGGGGGCACATCCCTGGGATGCACGCAGCATTGGGGAGCCCCCCTCCCCCCCCATCCCTTAGACAAGCCACCTGCGGCTCTGTCCTGCTCTCTGCCCAGTCCCCAGGGTCTCATTCACCACCCTGGCTTCTGACAAACAGAAAAGATGGTTTTAGAAATTTATCTTCTTTGGCAAGTCAGATATTCTTCTTGTAGTATAGTTCATTCAAAGGCGAATTCAGTTTCCTGCTGAATGCACTTCCTACTTGCCTATGGTATGGCAAGTTTTTTATCTATTGGCAAAGTATATAAAGATTCTATTTAAATTAATTAGCATTCTAAATAAAATTAGCTCAGTGCTGAATGGTGTAACGTTATAGTAGTTGCATATGTAGGGATTGCAAACACTTAGAGACTTAGTTTGTAACCCACCATTTAAAATTGAACAGGTAGAAGACTATTCATAAAGCTGAGTCTGATGGTAATCGAACAGGTGGAACCTCCAGTGAAGTCAGGAGTTTGGTGGTTGCTCTTGCCCATTCACGTACAGAGAAGGACAGCTAGGATGGATGATTGGTAATCTGGAGAGGCTTCCATATGAGGAGGAACTAGTGTAAAACTCTTCAGCTTGAGGAAAAGATGACTGGGAATGGATACAATGAGATCTATAAAATAACAAGTATAGTAGAGAATGCAAATAGGGATTTTTCTTTCTGCAGTTACTCATTATTGGAAATAGGGAACACATGACAGTTGTTAGCAAGCAGGTATAAAACAAAGTACATTTTCATGCAATGTGTAGTTAACTTAAACCCATTGTCGCATGTTGTTGCAGAGGATAGGAAATTAACCAGATCAGAGGAAGATTGGTCAGTTTCGTGCAGAAAAGGCCCATTGTAGGTATTGTGAGGAAGGAATTGGAGGGGGTGGGAATTAACACCTAAGTCGAACAAGCCTGGGACGAAAGGGTTCAGGAACGTTTCACCCTATTACTCCTTTCCTGTCTTGAATAAGAAATCCAAAGCCGATATAATGAAATAAATGCTTTACTTACAACTTGAGCACCGTAGACACGCTCCTCCAAATACCATCGTGAGGCACTTCAACGCCTCGTATCCACTCCGTGCTGGCAGTTCCCTTTCAACTCCGTAGTAAACGCCACAGCCGAAAAACCTCAACCGTAGGGAACCCAAGAGCTCTTGATTATCTATCCACTGCAGACTATCCAATGAGAGTGTCCGGGGGGGGAAAGGGAAAACCATGGACGCAGGACCTCTGTGAGGGTGATCAGGCCTTCTGATGCTACGTGTGGTCCCGCCTTTCCTTTCCCCGGCTTTGCCTTTTTTATACTGCCCCAACAGCCAGTCAGATCGAGTCTTTCATTTGCGTGCTTTTCAAGCAGCATGAGCCGGGGATTTTGCTGCATGCGTGCTTCGCGTGGCTAATTGTGCTGCACCCGCTGTTTCCCCTTGCAACAAGCATGGTTTGCTGGCGTTTGGTCACTTTTTATTACCACTTATTTATTACAGGTATGAAACCTGGTATTTAAGGCTGATTATTAGGATTTTGTAGGCCTCTGAATGCTGGAAGCAGCAAGGAAAGAGAGGCAGCAGACAGATCAGTGGATAAGCCCTGTATAAATTTTCTTCCCCTCAGCATCTGTTTTCTGTCACTGAGAGATGCAGGATACTGGGCTAGATGGATCCATGGTCCACACCAGTCTGGTACTTCCTATGGTTTTCACAAAGGGGTTCCTTTGGGCAGACTGTTGTGCCAGAGAGCAGTGTGTGACCACATTGGAACTAAAGTTTAGGTGCAGCACAGCAAAATATCCCCAAAAGTTGGAGAGAATGTTAAGGATTGGCTTCTTTTCCCACTGTACATTTTTAAAGTGGAATAGATATGAAAAACTTACATCTAGAGTTCAACAAGAAAAGCGTTTTGGTGTCAAAATCTTCCTTTATTTAAGACTGACACGGACACTTTATGATTTTAGGCTGGTGCATCTTCTCTTTACTTTTGTCTGGAAAACAGACGGGTGCCTACATAGAAAATACCTTACATATTACAGCTCAGTTTTACTTTATGAGCTTTACAGCACTTCTGTATATAAGGCAGTCCTTGACTTGCAACATTTCGAGCTAGAAAGTTTCACACTTGCAATGTTTATAAATTGACACAGTTTCAACTTTCTGATGTCTGTTTCGACTTTGCACTTTGTAAGTGAAAAATCCCTGAACTTTATCTTCTCTGCTGGATTTCATGCATCAGTGTTTACAAACACTTTTCCAAACTGATTTTTAAAGAGAAGCTATTGAGATAATTGCTTAAAAAAAACCCTATTGTGGTAGTATGCTGAATTTTCAGCAGCTGTCTTCATTTTTCACCAGTTATGCTAGCAATGTTACTTTTTTGCAGTTCATTCATCTTAATTGTTGTAGGTTCGTTCCATTTTTATGACTGAAATGTGTGCATTCTGTGGGGGTTTCAAAGTGAGATGCATAAAAGGTGAAAAGTGAAGGAGAGCAAGTTCTGCAACTGCCTGCTCTATATTCAGAGAAAGCAGCTCCTCTGTACTTACAGCTATAGTGTTGTTTTAATTACATTAGCTGCAATTTAAAAAGGCCCTTTAACGTTGAGGAGTAGACCATGCTGAATAAACACATTTTTTGTCTTTCTTTGCTGGTAAGATGCTTAGTGAACAAAAATGTCCAAATTAGCAGAAAGTAGATGGTGAATATCTGCATAGGACCTCTTGTTACTTTCTTACTGTCCAAATGTATGTCCATGTTTTACTCCCAGAAGTACACAGTAGGAAGGCTTGCAAATGTTGATTGGGCAGCTTTATTGTCAGTTGTGACCTCATGTTGCAGTCTCTTTCTATTTAGACTGCAGGGTTTAGTGCAGCACTACAGAAGTACTGTCTGACAAACAGCTATCGAAACCAAACGGGCAGTATGCATAAACAGCAGCCAACATCCGACTTCATTGTTTTTCAAATGAAGCATTTTTACATCAAGTGCTCATTTGGAATAGCAAAAATATTCAGAATGGCCTGCAAAGTTCTGCTGCACAGGTAAATAAATAAAAATTACTAGTTTCAGCATGATTTTAAGTAAGGCTTCTTTTATATAAGAGTACCGTTTCCTCTTTACATGACTTGAGGCAATAATGTTACCGCTGGTCAGAAGATAACGGGCTATAAAAGCTTAAATGCAGTCATTAAAGGCATGAAGGGAAATCTGATATGCTCTGCCTTGCTAGTTGCTGGTATTTTTGGGTATCAGTTGCCTTTTTTACAAGGCTATTCACAGGAAGGAGAAAAGGGACAGAAGGAATTATTAGGACTGAGGGTGGTGCCAAAATATGGTAGGAGTTTCAAATAGGAAGATATTTATCTTTTTGTGGTAATGCTGTGTCATTCTGCATTAAGACTGTTACAATGTACATTGTGGCTTGTATAAAATACGTTATTGGACTGTGGTTCTGGGTTCTTAATTTTAAATATATTTTCCTCTGACTGCCACACTTTCAAACGTGTTTAATTGCTAAAGTGATTAGAGTTGAAGATGCAACATAATTTCATAAGCATTAAGAGGATTCCCCGGGCTTTGGAGCAGTGCTGATTAATGCACGTCTTTTGTTGAGTATCTCTATTGCATCCCAGGTGTGTATTGAGAGCACTAGACTGAATGAATGATATAAAGTTTTATATTGGACAGCATAAAAGTTGTCTGTTAGACCTGGAGGATTTGGTAGTCAGAGAATCATGTTTGAAACAAATTGGACTCCTCAAAAGCATCACTTTGAATCCCAACAATGTTGATATACCCTCTTATTGTTTGAAGGTGGTTGGATAAAGTCCTATATGGAGCCTTTCCTCTGTGAGAATATTAAACATCCCATGTCATCAGTTTCATAAGACAGCACTTGTGCTGGTGTCCTTGACTAATAGCTCCCTTCTGCCCTCCTCCCCCAAGTGTTGTGCTCATACCGCCAACCTTGCTGCTTATCTCTCTTGTTCACGTGAAGTATTTACATGACTTGGCATTAGTTACCTGAAACATGTACTGATGTCTGTTGAAAGTTCTACTTTTGCTTTACTGCTATAACCTGACTCCTATGGAAATTTTTGTGATTATATTTTAGATGGCACCTCTTGTTTGGTTTCCATGTAATCCCATCATTGACATTGCTGCTTATGTCATTGTTCTGTGGTATTGGGTCTTCTGCACCAGCCCAGACTCACGTCCATTTTGCTTCGTAGTTTACTTGTTGTCAAGATAAAATTTATCAACAGGAAAATGGCAGGCTTTTTTTTTTTTTTTTTTTTTTTTTTAATGTTAAATTTATCTATGTTTAATATAAATTTTAAATCTAAAACTAATTAATAATGAGCCAAACAAAATTTAAGGTTTGGGAAATTTGGTTGATTTTAA
>JAGPOW010003447.1:30340459-30393381 GCA_030014935.1 Caiman crocodilus | reverse complement strand
ATCTCACAGTGCTTTTGAAATGGCAAATTAGCCGTAAACTATTGGAGGTTGGGTGTCTGATCTTAAATGACTGTCTAGGATGTGCTAAAACATCAATTCAACAGTGCAAAATAAAATTATGCAGCAGTTTGACAGGCAGTGAAGAAGGTCTTGGTGAGTTGGGGAGGACAGTGGGCAGAATAACTTGGAATTAGCTCTACGGCTATAGGTGAACAACAGCTTCTTTGCACAAAGGCATTATGACCTGTTTTGAAACCAAATGATTGGTATGTGAAAGACTGCATTTCAGTTGTCGATAGCTCTGTAACATCATGGAACATCTGCTTTTAAGGAACTCACCAGTTGAATTTCTGCCACACCAGCTAGCTAGTGAACAGAGAGGTGGTTAGCCAGGTCAGTCTGAAGTCAGGCAAAAGATAAACTGGGTTGCATCTTTAACTACCTCTCTGAACCACTTAGTCTCTCAGGTGGCACCCTGCCATACTTCTGTCTGCGATGCATTGATGCTCCTTAAGACCATGCTGTTTGGAGTTTTGGCCTTGCTTACTTTATGATTGAGACAGCACCCCAGACCAGTATTGTAGGCAGCGGCCACATCCAGGCCTGTGTGGATGTTTGGTTCCCTGGGGACAACTAGTGGTGGCATACCTTGTGCTGCCATTAATTGTTCCTGGGGAATGCCTATGCCATGTGCACTCTGGCACATGTGGCAGATTCCCCAAGTGGGGTAGGGGAGGCTGGCCCCAGCAGCCTTACCTGGGGCCCTCCTGGGGCTGCAGTGGCATCAATGCATGTGCATGGAGCCTGGCCAGCCGGCCAAGCTCTGGCAAGCCCCCACTTCCTCTGCTCTGCAGATGTCTGCAGTGTCTCATACCGCACGGCCATGCTCATCTGGATGCCACCAGTGTGTTCAAATTTGTTCCATGCCCATGGTTACTTATTTGAGCTGATGTAATTGCATGCAGTTCCATTGTCTTCCAAACTACTTCTTTGGTATTGAAAGTCTTTCTCAGAAGGTAACCCAGTTTTTCTCTGTTACAGTGCGCATATCTCTCCCCTAAGCATCTTGCCTGCCTCTGCAGAGTAAGTAGAAGTATTATGTAAAAGCTTGCATCCAAGTATACTGCTTTTCAGTCTGCCGCAGTTGGCATCCCCGCTTTTGGTAGAGATGGACTGCACATGACCACAGTGGTTATGTATAGACTCTTAGTACTGAATATTCTGTTCTGATGCATTTTGTATTTGTGTTACTGGATGTGGGAGTGCAGGCTTTCCTGGTGTGACAGAATCAGTGTGCCTACATCTTGCTTCTGTATTCCTTTGCTTTCTTTGGATGGGCATTTCAGCAATTTGGGCATAATTCCAAAGTTGTCATTAGGGCCTTGCATTTTCCCCAGTAGACTTGTGGCGGTGTGTTTTGTTTTTAAACAATTTTGAGTTTAATCCTATTATTAAGTCAAGTTCAACAGGGCTGGCAAATATAATTGCAGAGGTAAAGACAGTACAAATAATTCCAGACTGGGCAAGTGTGAAACAGATGAGACGAAAACTGTGACTCCCACCTGGGAGCTCTTCTTTACAGTTTGTGGGGCTTTTTTTCTGCTGGTTGTCTAACAGGGCTCACAGACTTGGATTGTATTGTTAACCGTGCAGTGTTTTCAGCATATCCCGTCCTCTCCCACACCCCCCTCCAAGTTATCTTACTACAAGCCATTTTGGTAGGGGGCTGTCACTGATAAGTGTATGACGTACTGATTCTTTTGAGACCTTTACATCTTACTGCAACCTAATGATAAAATTGTGTACATTTCTCATCAGTTTGCAGATAGCTAAAGTTCTGTTTACTCCAATTTTTCCTTATTTGAAAGACTAGCTATTTTGGGGGTTTTGTTGGGCATTGTCTTGGTCTATTGGGGAACCAAGATTTCTGTTTCATTTGGGGTCTTAATTTTCTGCTTCTTGATGCACAGATTTATTGATGCAGAGAAAATGGGGCACTGTCTTAATGAGAATTCTCTGGTTTTTTTGTTAGTATTTTGGAAAGAACAATTAGAGCAGCTGTGGAACAGCACATTTTTGATCTGCAGAGCAGCATAGATCATGATCTCAAAAACTTACAGCAACACCGACTGGTCTGTAACAGTGAAGCAAAAAGTGTTAACAGAGAAGAAGGATCTAACAACCAGTAAGACGCTTTTCTTATATCCACAGTACGCTACTCGGGAGTGATTGCTTTTTAAATTTGTACTTCCTTAAACCATGGGTTTTTAGTCTTTTTTTTTTTAACAAGTGTACCCCTTTTATCTCAAAGTTTCAGCTTATGTACCTCTTTTCTTGTTTTTAATGTTACCAATTATGTGATACAAGGCAGGCTACACTAATTAACATTAAATGCATTATTAATATCTGCATTAAATATATTTATCGTAGTTATGCCACAACAGTTTGGGCCTGGCTGTGTGATGCCATGTGCCTCCCGCTGCTGGGCAGGAGGCACGTGGTGTTGCGCTGCTCCCAGGGCACCGGCGGTGGAATGCGGAGTGCAGCCCACAGTGACAGCTGCCTCCACCCCGTGCACAGATTGGGGCAGCCTGTGCCCACTGTGCCTGTCCCAGGGGTGCGCACAGTGGCAGGAGCCCCCCACGCCCCTGGACAAGCTTCTGGGGCTCCAAGCATCCCACAATTCAACCCGGCCCTGGGGCCGTATCCACCCCAGCCCTCTGCCTGTCATTGCCTCATTCCCTCCCTTCCTCATCTCAGGACCTTGATCTGCACCCCCTGCCCCTTTCCCACAACAGACCTACCTGCTGGGGGGGTACACTCATGAATTTAGCCCCCTCATCATATTTTCTTCCTCTGCCTATGGGGAGGGAGTGGGGCTGGGGCAGGGACAGGTGCTGCACAGCAGGGTTAGGGTGTGGGACAGAGCTGCAGCTTGGCCAGGGCAGGGCAGATGGCTCCCACTGCTGCACGCACCCCAGGAGAACATGAGGGACGTGTGCCCCCGATCTGTGTGCGGGGTGAGGGTGGGCTGCTGCTGGGGGCTGGGCTGGGTTGTGCTCGGGACAGGCGGCAGTGGTGCTGGGGGGGGAGAGGCTGCACACCTACTGGTTCCATTGAGAAAACGTCATTGTTGATGGGGATCTTTCTGAGTCATAAGCGTGGTGATTGGAGAAGCATCATTTAGAACCTTGACCAGGCTCCTAATTGAAGATCTTTCACAGAACTGTACAGCCGTCTAAATACCTTTATGGGGCTGGGCTTTAATTACATACGATTGAAAAATAAAAGAAGAGAAGTTATTCATCCAAACCACTATGAGAAGACATTTTCACATTTTAAAAAATTCTGACCTGTAGCAGGAAATGGTGATAGAAGGAAGTAATTTATTATAAAAAGTTTAAAAAAACCCACAATTATATATCTTCCAAAACAAGTTTAGACCAAATTTAGAATATCCATAAAGTAAAGTCATGTAGTCACCCAAGTCCTGTTGTAAGCTTATTCCTTTTGCGATAGCCAAAGTGTGTTAATGGATGGCTCCCATCTCAAGGCTAAAGGCGATCTGGTTCATTTTAAATTTCTATTGGTTTCAAGTTTCGGGGTCTTGGGGCTGCTTTTCCAAATAATTCTGATTAACTAAGCTATTGAGGATTAACAGACCAATTTTGAAGGAATATTATCAGTCAATGTCTACTACAAGAGCTGATCCAAGTCCTGTAAAGCGTGCAGGCAAAGGATTATTTTTGTAATGCAGAAAGCCACAACACAACAAAAGAACACATTATCCCAAGCCAGCTTATTATTGGGTAACAAGCTTAATTAAGCAAGGAAAAGATGCTTGTTAAACTTTCAACCCTTCTTGGTAGCCATGTTCACTACACTTATGATTCAGGTAGCCCTAAAATGTGAGGATTTTTAAATAAATTCAAAAACTTGAAAATGTAAAGCTGTCGAGGGACCTTCTAATCTGTTTGTCTGCTGTCATCTCTTAGGGATGATGTTACTAAAGGTAATGATGCTAATAGCTGTGAGAACACGAGAGACTGTTCTGAAGCACTGGTTTGTGCTGATTTAGACAATGAAGTTCTACAGCCTGACTCTGTTACAGAGGAAGATGATGATCAGGTAAGATGAATGCATACTCTGCTGTATGTGAGAGCAGCAGGATCCTCTGGTTAGAGTACAGATTTTGACAGGAGATGTGGGTCTTTATTTATGGTTGCTTGACTTTGCTGTCTTGCCTTGTGAAAGGTCACTTGCTTTTGCTACCAGACCTGAGTCTCTTTAAAATGCAGTAGCACAGGTCCATTTCTCCTCTTTTTGTTTGCAACTTAAGTGGCTCAGACTTCCCTCTACTACCTTATTTCTTTACAGAAACTGCCTTCCCGGTTGGTTGGGTAGGTTGGTGCATGATCAGGCATGGGGTCACTTGTACCAGCACATGAGTCAGGAAAGATTGCTGGAATAAGATGATGCAGCTGTTTTCCTTACTAATGGATTTGAGGAGGGACTGTGAGGGTGACCAGCACGTACTTTATAGTGTGGCAGCAGCATGGTGGTAGCCTGAGCACGCTTCACTCGCCTGCTGCTGCTGACATCCAAATCCAGAAGTGTGGTAGTCGTTCTGCCTGGTGTCCCACTGGGGCAACTCCTGAGGGCTTGCTCTCCAGAGTGTTTTGAGTGAGTCTTCTGGGATGACCCTGGAGTAGCATCATCAGCAGACTTCCGGGTTTGGAGCGTCAGAGGGAGCATGGTGGACAGGCACGCTCGGGAACGCCCCAGCTAGAGCCTGCTGCTGCTGGAATTCAGGCGTGACTTTACTGACAGCAATTTTGTGCTTGTTCCCAGAAGGAGTAGTTGGGGAAAGAAGGCAAGTTTTTGTCACTAGTGCGTTGAGTTCTCCTAGCCACACCAGTAGCTTTGATCCTTCCCTGTGCTTGCCATGGACGACTTTGTGGTGGGGACCTGTCCCTTTGCTTTCTGACATACTATTTGTCTCTGAAGCAGCTTCTCAATCTCTGTTGCCTTGAGACAATACAATGCACTCCTAATACTGTTTGGCTCAAAAACAGCATTTAAAATATTACAAATAGGTTAAAATGGAGAAAGCAATTTTAACCTGTTTTTTTTTATGCTTTGGAGCAGATCAGCTGTCAACAAACTTTTTCAAATGTGATCTTACTGTTGTCTATTACACTTGAATTGGGTGCTTTCACACCACTGAAAGAGAAACCAACACTTTAAATTAGAACAGATGCATAGCACTATAAAAAGTGCTTATGTTCAAGAACTGTTTGCTTCATATGCCGTCCAGTTTTGCTTTGTGCCGCATATCGTGCATATCCTAAATTTCCCGAACTTTTAAATCCTGAACTGTGCTAGCTGCTTTAACAGGAAAAAATCAAGGGAGATTGTGTTTAGGAGTATTATTTTGTATTCCTGGAAGATTAAACCAGTGGTGCTCAGCCTCTTGGCCCTGTGGGCCACATGAGTGACACAGGGCAGGTCCATGGGCTGGACTGGGGCCCTGAGCAAGACCATGCCAGCCCTGAGAGTCCCATGCCACCCCCATCCAGGCCTGCACGCTAGGATTGGGCTTTGTGCCAGCCCGGTATCACCCCCGTATGCTGGGTATTGGGTCCTGCACTACATACCTGATCTAGTACACAGGTTAATGCTCTCCAGCCTATGGGGCTTCCCATGGGTCTGGAAACTTGGTAGCAGGGGAACAGTTACTGATTCCCTGCTGCCAAATTTTCACACTTGTGGGGAAACTGCTCTGAGGGCTTGAAGGCCAGGGGCTGAGCACCCTTGTACTAAACAGTTACTGATTAAACCAGAGCAGCTGATGATAATATGCAAGAGATCATAGTATTGTCACTTTGGGTGTTTGTCATCTGTCCAAATAATTCAGAATAATCTTTTCTTAACCAAAAATATCACCATGCCGTCACTGACTAGATCCGTGGTGAACAGGTGGTAGTGATCTACAAATATAGTCTTCATCTCTGTTTTGCATCTTCTTATAATCCTAGGCTGTAGGACGCCTGAGCAAAGAGACTCTTGCATGTTCCCATAGGGCGCAAGATAATGAGGCCCGACCCCTTGCTCGGATCCCCTTGGCGCTACCTCCTCGGAATGTAATCCAGTATCTGAGTTCATCTACTCTGCTGTTCTGGTTTTTGGTCCACCTTGCTGTCAAATCTCTTAATAAAAAAGTTTAATAAATTGCTGTTGACAGACGTAAACTAAAACTGACAAGATTTGGTCTTGGAACTAGCCAGATGGTTCATTATCTGTACAGCAGGTGGAATTACTGTGCTTGCAAGACATCTACTGAAAGGAAGCCTGACTAGAAGAGGCATGGTTTTTGCCATCTGTCTTTCATTAACAGATTAGTAATTCCTTCTTCCATTGCATTTGTAATTCGGAGACCTTCAGAATGTAACATATATGAGGAAGGGGCTTCTCTGATGTTTAACTCCTTAAAGTTTTGATTTCTTTGGTAACGTGCAGGCTGAGTGTTAGCAAATCTGACTGGTCTAAAATCACTTGTGAATTAGCACTATTTTCTTCAGTAACTCATAGATAGAACTACTTCCAAAGCAGTCTATGCTGATAGCCTCAAACCTTTTTTGAGGCCCACAGTTCTCAAATGAGACTTTCGAAGGCTAGAATGTCTTTGTGTGTTTTACTGGAGTTTAACTCAAGTTAGGTCCCAGCCCTGAGAGAATTTACACTTGGACACAACTGCTGTCTATTCCCAGCCGGTGTGCTGTGGCGCACGGGTTCACCGTCGGGCACGTCCAGGTGTCCTGTGGCATTTTGGGCTGGAGCCACGCACCCAGCATGCCCCAGGCCAGCAATGCTCACCAGCCTCCCCCTGCTCCGTGTTCAGCCGGTGCGCCGTGGGGTGCGAGAGGCCCATGAAGTGTGCCACGTGGTAAAAAAGGTTGGGAAACACTGGTCTAAACTTAAGCACGTCTGAGCCTTTGTAGGACTAAATTCTGAAATAAGGTTCAAAATTAATGTGTGCAGAAATAGATTTTTTCTGTTCTAGCCCTAATGTCTACGTCTAAGACCGTGTTTCCACAAGATTAAAAAAAAAAAAAGCAATTGTGGTGCAAACCGTCATTTTAAGTAAATGAACATTTAAGTAAATGAAAAGAGTCCAGAGGAGATCCACGCACATGATCAGAGGGCAAGAGAACAGGCCTTATGAAGAGGCTGCGAGTCACGGGACTCTTCAGCCTGGAGAAGCGCAGGCTCAGGGGGGACCTGGTGGCAGCGTTCCTGGGGGAACGCCTATTCACCAGAGCACCCCGAGGGGTGACAAGGTCCAGTCATCACAAACTCCTCCAAGACTGTTTGAGGCTGGACAGAAGGAAAAACTTCCTTACTGTCGGGGCCCCCAGGGCCTGGAACAGACTCCCTTCAGAGGTAGTGCAAGCATCTACACTTCACTCTTAAGACATGTTTGGACGCTTATCTTGCTGGTATCCTATGAGCCCAGCTGACTTCCTGCCCCTGGGCAGGGCTGCACCTGATGATCTTCCGAGATCCCTTCCAGCCCTGATGTCTGTGGAAGATCCCCAGGTGGTATCTGAAACTCAGCATTCAGCGCAGCACGTTACAATGCTGAGAACTGATTGGAAAACTTTGTGATCAAAATACCTTGAAGTAATCCTCGTATGTAAATGAACTCTTGTTTTCATAGCTGCTTTTTGCCATGTACCAAGTATGAACCATATCCCTTTAACTTCAGGGAAGGGTTGGTTTGATCCAATAGCAAAGTTTTGTCCCTTAAACATCCGTTTTTAGCCTCTCTTTAGCACTGCCTTAAAGTTGTAACACAGTGCACCTCCAGAGCAGGTACTTTGCAGAAGCGTTTTGGCTTTCTTTCAAACCAAAGAAATATCATAAGGTGGTGGTGTGTAGTAGGATTGCAGGACAGTGCTGCCTTTGTTTGCCAACAGCAGCATGCAGTTATTGGACTGAAAATTGAGAAACAGTGCATTTGATTAACAATCAAAGGCCAGTGTTAGGCAATCTATAAGTTAATTGGTGCATCTACATGTGCACTTTAACGTGCAGTCGTCTTTTACTGCACATAAAAGATCGGGACATTATGCTAATGGGCAGTAAAATAATCTTCTGTGCATTAAGCATCACTAAAAAACCCCCCAAAAACATGCTAATGTGCTACTGCGTATTAGCACGGCCTGCTGGGCTTTAATTTAGTACCTCACATTGGAGGTACTAAACTGAATGTGCGTTAGATGTGCCAAGTGGCTAGAAATCAAATGCTGGAACTAAAATGGCTAAACGGGACCACCTACATTTCCATCGTTTCTCTGCGGTAGCAGGTGGCCCTTGCTTTAACCTTGCAAAACTCAGCTGCTGTATCGGTGTGTGTACTAGTACTTGGATTTATTGAGTAACATGTTCAAAAAAGCATTTCCTTCTATAATTTGATAGCAGTTCTAACTTTGCCTTTAGTCTTGAAGGCCTCATCTGTACTGCATTCACACCTGCCAGGGCCATTCCCCCAGCCATTAAAATACCACATTACTGTCCCTGGGGTGTCCCGGGAGGAGTAGTGGGTAGTTTTTGTATCCCTTTATATGTACCCTAGGGTTAGTAGGGAAGCAGTGTGGACATGTTATAATAAGTTTTCTTTAAGGGGAAAGCGCGCGTGTGTGTATTATTATTTATTTGTTTCATGCGTTTGACTACCTTGAATGAGCGACTCGCTTGATATTAAGCAGAAGAAATACGCTTGTCACTATTTTTGTTTTATCCCGGTACTAGTATCATCTCCTTTAAAAATCCGTGGACTCCAATCAGTCTTTTTCTGCATTAGCCTTCAACAGACAAAATGGTCATGATGCACGGCCTCCTAGGGTTGCTTTTGGAGATGGTGTCATACTTATTATCATTGCCAGTATTTCTCCATCCCTTTCCAGCTCTGTTGCTGCTTTATTTAGTAACAGGGATTAATAGTTCCTTTTAGAAAGTTTGAGACTTGTTTCATTTTACACATGCTGTACACACACCTTCGTTCAGCATGATTATCTTTCAGGCTCGGATATAGTTGCTGTTATACCCCATGTTTTCACCTTCCAGTGAAAATGTTGCTTGAAATCTAAACATAAATTACTTGAACCCAAAAACCAAACGGATCAACACACAGATATGAATCGGCTGAAAATTGAAGGCTGCTGTTGTACTCTTGGGTGTGCTGCATGTCATGTATGTCCTTATTAGTTGTATAGGGGGCACCTGGTTATGGATTTCATCTGAATATAAAGAAATTGTGTTTTGTGGTGTGATTGGGGGTAATTAAAGACATTATTTCACCTTATAAATGCCATTCTGAAAAATGTCTAAAATTAGACTTCTGCCAACAGACTGCAGGTGTATTGTTGAAGCCATGTAATGAAGATGAAGAGACAGATGAAGAAAATAATAGTGAAAGGTATCCTTTTTAGTATCAATACTGAGTTTGGCCAATGCAGTTTCTTGACAAATGTTGCCTTTGAAAACCTGAATTAACCGATTCATGGTAATTGGTGGCAGCACAATGTAGCATATGTAGGAAAGGAAACAAGTAGCATGTATTGACCTTCAGCTTAAAAATAAGAAAGGGGAAATGGGAAAACTTTACAATGTTGGCATCCCAGGTGTAAAATATTTTTTACTCCAAAAGACTTGAGCCAAAATCCAGATTGCTTATCTGGCTTTGCACAACCCCGTTTCCTTGGGAGTAAAGAAAGGGCAGAAAACTTTTTCATAGCAATTTTGCAGCTAAAAATAGATTTTAGTGGCAAATTTTAAGTTTTTGTGTTGTATTTTGTTTGGGTTTTTGTTTTGTGTTAAATATGTCATTAGTATGCTATGATAGGGAATAGTAGAATGAAGGATAAAAATATTAAGTCTTATTCATTACCCAAATTCTTCTGTGCGGGTACAGCAGAATAGCCTCCGTTCCCTTGGTTGGTAAGCCTAGAATAGGAACATTGAAGACCTCCAGATAGGTATAAAGACCTCCAAACAATTTGCCAGTCTTCTAGGACAGTGGCTGTCAACTGGCAGAGGTGCAGTGTGTGGGTGACAAAGGTGGATACGTGCTACCTCCAAATGGAAAACAGCAGAGTGCTTAATGCAGTGCTGCAGGCAGACTAATTAGCAGTGGTGAACAGGGATAATTAGCTCAGGTGTAACACCAGCTCGTCTGCTTTTATTGTGACGCTAGCGTGTACAGGACAAACGTAGCTGTGTCTGCAGCCTGTCTGGCATGAGGATCCTAAGTGGGCTGGGTTGTGGGGGTTTGGAAGAAGGTTGGATGTGGTGGGATAGGTGGGGTTTTGGGGTAGGCAAGTAACATGATGGTGTAAATGCCTGGAGAACGTGGTCTTTGACATCAGAATGGTTGTGAACCACTGGCCTAAATTAGGGGTTGACAACCTTTTAATGGCAGGCCAAATTAATGCAGCTTGCTCGGAAGGCAGATCACCCCTTCAACTTGGCTGTCACCGCTCCTTCCACTGCTGAATTGCTGCCGATGTGCTTTGAGTTGGCTGCCACGGTCCTTGCTCCTGCCATGCTCTTGATACACCTGTCACTCCCATTGCCACCAAATTGCTACAGACGTTCTGACTGTGACGGCTGAATGGAAATCCCTGGTGGTCTCGATGCAGCTGTAGGGGCAGTTATACATGTGCTCGGTCGGGGGGGCGGGGGGTGCTTTAATGTGAGCCGCTCCAAGAGCCGCTAAGTGCTCAGAGGTCTTGTGTATCATTGTCACCATGCTGAACAATGACAGCAGGGGGTGCTTTAAAGCTCGTTGAAAGAGCTTTCATTAAAGCAGCCATGTCCCAGCAGACGCAATTGATCGAGTATATAAAGATGGTGGATTAATAGTCTGCTCTGATGTGCTGTAGTTACAGTGCGTTGTCCTCACTGCACGTGTATAGGTGCTCTAGGTTGCAGAATGACTGGCCTGTCACTCTAAAATACAGCGCTTTAATTAAGAGTGCAGAGATGAAGATGAATAGTGGTTACTTTTGATTAACAACTTCTAGTTTAAATCTTACCCTTCTGTCTCTTACTTTTAGGCAAGGCTGTATATTGCTTGATGACAATGATAAAATGTCTTCACAGTTGCTTATGGTAAGAATTTGTGGCTTTCGTTTGCTTTTCCCCTTCTGTGTAGGTTAAGACTAGTTGTAAACAGTTTTTTCTATGATGGCAAATTTGCGTTTAGGATTTTAATAATCGTGTGATGTGACCACGTGCAGAAAGCAATGAAATATGCTTTCATGACCTCTTAACTTTTCAGGTGTCTGACTTCCTTTTGTTTGTTAGATATTTGCCTGTTCTTTACATTTCCGAAATGCTATACAAATTTTATTTAAACCTTGTGTAATAAGGTAATATCCTTGTTTTTCAGGGAGGGAAGCAGATAGGTTAAGCAACACAGGACATGTAACAGCAGTGCTGGAATTGGCATGTTTTACGTACCCAGTGCCTGGTTACTAGATGTTGATGAAAATAAAATGTGCTATTTATTTAAATACAGGATTCTAGTAGCAAGATTTGTGATCTGAATGCAAACACTGACTCAGAGGTGTCAGGAGATGGAAATATTAATGTTTTTGAGGAAGCAGTGGGTATCCAAGCACCACATCTAGATCTGAAGAACATATCTGATGGTGACAAATGGGAAGGTAATTTTTATTTTTAAGTTTGCAGAATATTAAAAATGATCATTAGGATATTTTAACTTAGTACAGGCCACCTGACAGCTACCTAATTTATTATTACAGATAAGCTCAGACTTCTTAACCAAGGTAGTGTTGATCCATAGCCAAGTTAGGACATTTCATAGCGGAAGAAGAAGAAAACAATTTTTTTGACTCTCATGAGACAATGCTACCCTTTCCACTTCCATAAGGAAATGCCACAATTTCAAGCTAGGATTTTAATGAGCCTGAGTACTTCAATAATCACATGTGTATTTTGACTAGATTATGAAAGGGAAGGTGAGAGAACTTTTTTTCCATGGGTAACTTTTCAAATACTTGTCTTTAATTGGGCATGATGTGAAACCTGTATGCTCCTTTAAAAAAAAAGTTTTCATCTTTCATCATACAGTAGGTATACGTGCAGTAACTTCCTTGTAAAGCGCTCTCTTTTTTTAATTGTAGAGTTGAAAGTGAATAACGGTCACGTCTACATGAAACTCTGACTGCTCAGTAGCTCATGAGTACCGTGCATAGCGTCACAAGGCAGGAAGCATGACATGATGCTGCTGCACAGTAGTAACGAGTTACTGTGCAGTCAGCATCGTGAAAAACCGTTCAGCAATGCTGCTGTGTGGTAACACCAGGAACTGTGCAGTCACTTACTACCAGTTTATACAAGTACTAAATGACTCTGCAGTAATGACTTCACAGTCAGCGTCTTGCGTAGATGTGGCCAATAAAATGCATATGCAAAATTAAGGCAATAAATACCAAACTGAGATTCTTTTTTTAAATCTGATTTGGGCTGAAAGCTTAAAAAAGGAAATCTTTCTTTGTTACTGTATCAGGAATGCCAAATCTAGTCCCTTTTTTTCTTTTTACTGGAGGGTCTAAGATTATGGACTGAGCTGCTTTTCTCTCTCAGTTGAAGGGAGAGAAAAAGCAAAAGTCTTTTTTTTCCCAAGTGGTTAGAGATTGGGATTTTTAGGGATTATCAAAAGAATCTTTTAAATGCAGTTCCCCCCTCAGGTTTTCCTATAGTTGTGTGTCCTACTGGTTCTTCATCCGCACGTAATTGAAAATACACATGCAGACCACTTACCTAAAAGTAGTTTTAAAGTAAAATAAGAGTCCTTTTGTCTTCAAACTGGGTCTGACCTCATGTTGCGAGAGAGATCGATCTCAACGTGAGGTCAGACCCAGTTTTATATACGTTACTGATAGATTGATTTTTAAATCAAACATCTTGGGTAGATGGAGGTTAGACACCTTAGGGAAATATAGTAGGCTGCCATCAGTCATAAAAAGATCAGCCCATTCTCTCTGCACTGTCATTTTATAAACAAAGGTGGCACTTGCTTCCTCCAGTTAGCATAATATAGATAGGAGGCTTAAGGCTATCTCTGTCAGGACAGACTGACTGTTTTATATGCCATCGCTAAGCATTGATGCATTAAAGCCTTTCACAAGTGATTGCAGTTCCCTCCTTTTGTTGCTCAGTTACAGATACGAAGCCTTAATTAAATATTCCTAAAGTGTACTTAAATTAATGATGCATCAAGCTGCTGTAGTACATCTCAAATAGCAGCATATCAAGCTTTGCTTGGAAAATGAAGTGAAGATAATTTGGAAAATTGCTATTAGGTTCTCACTATTTTTTAAGATATTTATCTGCGTATCTTACCCCTAATTGTTCTCCACAACAATTCCCTGCGTGGGTTCACACCTCCCCTTGACAGTCTGACAAAGTCAGCTTTGCAGAGAAAGAATCATAGTTCTGGTTTTGCTTCAGTTAGTCCCAACTTTGCCCTCTTTGATACTGAGAGCGCTAAATTCTGAGGGCCTGCTGTCTGATTCAGGAGTAACGGTCAGCAGGTTGGCCCAGGCTTTCCTCTTTGCTCAGTTAAACACCCAGGCTTGAAAACCGCCTGCAGTGAGAGGTGGCGGATTTGATAAGTAATTAATTGTTATTCCCAGCTGCGTAGGTCCATTCCTAATTGTGTGCTTGCTTTGTTTTGTTGCTCTGTTTCCTACGTGGCTGTTAACCTCTTCTCGTTATATAGTCTCATAAAGTGTGTGGCTTCCACTTGCCTTGTTTTGCTGAATTCTCCATAGGAAATAGACCCTGGTTTCACATGTCCGACTCGTTATGATCAGTTTTGTGTAAATGACTTGCAAAGACAGCGGCAATGTAACCTTTACGTGTTCTTGGATTGTCAGCTCATGATGGTATATGCAAGACTAATTTGCTGTATTTCACTGTTGCAGTTTGCTGGTTTGTGACGTTCTCCAGTCCCCTTGAACATTATGACTAAGATCCCAGTCCTGGCCCGCAAACCAGTGCAGACCCTAGTGGCAGCCCCCGAAGAGGGCTGAGATCTGCATGATTAGACTCGATCATGTTCTAATATCTTGTGAACTGAAACTTTTAAAAGTCCGTGACCCAAGCTGAGCGCTATTACATTCCTTCAGAGGAACAAATCACTTGATTTCTGCCTTGTGGGGGTGGGGGGAGCTTTCTACATGGCTGTATGTTTAAAGGATCTCTGCATGTGGGGGTGAGGGGTGGGGGGTACTTGAATTGCAGTAAATATTGACTCTGCTCTTGTCAGTTTTTTTCTAAAGCTGTTTAGTAAGCATCTACAACTTGCCAAATGTCTAGCATCCTTAACTGTTGTTGAGGCTGGTAGGAGTTGAGTCCTCAGGACCTAGCTCCCTATAACTAATTGATCAGTGGTATGTTTTCCCGTATACTTGATCTTCCTGCTTTACATGTTATGTATAGTTTGTTCTGACTGTGCTGTGTGTTCACTTTAGTATTTTTGCCATTCTTTTTCATTTTATTAGCGCCATGCCCTATCACTTTCCCCCTCATTGATTTCAAAACAATGCATCTGCAGAGAGAAGGGGAGGGTAAGTATGGTTCGCCATACATTCAGTTATCTGCTTTTTGATGGTTTATGGTTTGCTTTCTAACTAGCCCTTCACCTGCTGCCCCTGCACTTTGGGAACGCTGTGATCTTTAAGCAGACACTTTCTTTCTCAGTATCTTGCACTATGTAAACAGGCAGCTTCCCATAAAAACACTCCCTTTGTATTAATTTCCTTGTTGGGAAGCAGGTACAAGGGTTATTTTTTAAAGATTACTTTGTGGGTGTTATTGTCATCCTGCACACTCTGAACCCAATTTTCAAATTCTAGTTTTTCACAAGTGACCTTCTGAAAAGTGTAATGAATTCCTGGGCAGTATTTGCCCACTCAGGTGCGATTAAGAATTGGAACAGGCTATGTAGAGGAGCCGGGGAGTCTCCATCCCTGGAAACTTTCAAGAGCAGCTTAGGCTAAGTTGCTTGGGATGGGTTAGTTGCAAGTGATCCTGTCCTGAGCAGGGGCTGTGCAGAGCGAGCTCCTGACATCCCTTCCAGCCCCACTTGCCCATGTTCTTAAAGGCTTGTGAAGATTTACTCTTGTCTTGGAATCTCCCACTTTAAAAGCAGTCCTTTTCCAACAAAATTTCCCTCCCTTCTAAAATATCTTGACACTTGTCATTCCTTTTTGTTGAGCACCCTGTTTTATTCACCAAAAAGCCCCAATTTTGTCAGTATAGTACAGGAAGACTTTACTCTCTCCTTAGTTTTGTAGAGAGAGACTTAGCAGTTAAGATCTCCTCCTTTCAAACAAAGTTAAACAGATGAATGTTGTCCCTAAGTTAACAGTGTCTAGTGTCTCTTCCCCCCCCAATTTCTACTGTCATTTACTGTAGCTCAGACAGTAAATGCACACCTTACATAGTCTCCAAGTTGCTAGGTTTCTGAAAAATGCACTAATTCACTGATTTGTGAAAAAATGCCTGCCCATACAATACACTTTGAAAAAGGGATCTCAGTGTGCATACTTCATTTGGAGTATTTTTTTGTTTTGTTATGACCTGACAGAATCAGTAACTTTCTAATGTATTTCACTGTAATTATTCACTTTGTGTATGACACTACATTATTTATAGCTTTCAAGATTAAATATTGGGTATTTACAACGTTGTTGTTGTTGTTGGCTTTTTACCTTTTGACACTGTTGTGTTTTACTATTGTGTTCTTGTTTGTATCTTGTAGAGCCGTTTCCTGCTTTTAAATCTTGGCAGGAAGACAGTGAATCCGGAGAAGCTCAGCTTTCCCCACAAGCTGGAAGAATGAATAATCACCCTTTGGAAGAGGACTGTCATCCAGTGTTGTCACATCGAAGTTTGGATTTTGGACAAAGTCAGCGTTTCTTACACGATCCAGAAATGTTGGACTCTTCATCTAAAGCACTGTCTTTTGCCAGGTATATATTTTAATAGGATTTGTGGGAAGGGGGGAAACTTTATTATAGAAAGGTAATACATGTAAGCTTGGACTTCGTTCCTGTTTGTGACTTCGTTGATGAACTGAGGTCACGTAGCATGTGTTTATGTGGCTATTTAGATGGTTACATAGCTTTTCTGCGAGTAAAGCTGCTACCCAAATGCATTTCCATGCTACATAACCACGTGGTCAGTATCGCTTGGTACTGCAGGGACTAAACGCTGAGAGAAGTGAGTGCGGGCCTGTGGGTTTGGGAGAGGGGTGGTAAACGTGTGGTCTGTAGAGCACCAAAGCAGGGTTTTTCTCGCAAGGACTCCTCTCCAGAGTAGCAGAGGGCAGGCTGCTCTTCAAGCCATAGAGCTTGCAAGATATGGCCCCTTTCCCACAACTTGGAGCAGGACTTTAATACACTTAGTAGACTGCAGTAGACATTGAGCTGTTTAATGATAGGATAGTATAGAGTTACTTGAATACAGCGTTGCTAAGAGAAGGACAGGCAAAGGAAATGCTTAGGTGAGGGAATGTCACAAGATGGGAACCATTTTAGAAAACTCAGGTAACATGGATAGGTAGGTTGAAATGGGCAAGGGCTTCCAACCTTGAAGACAGATGGACAAAGAAGGTTCAATGGTCATTGAAGCGGTACCAACACGGGTGTTTATGTTCTCCTGTTTTATTTCAGGGGCCTTAGTGTTTTACCAGTGAGCGTAGCTCAAACCTGCATGAGTAAGTAGCTCACTGGGAGTTAGCAGCGAGTGGTTAGAGGGAGCACTGGGAGATGAGCGAGGAGCAGCTGTGCGAACATGCTAGTGTTCTGCACGGAGGCCCTTGCTTACTGTGCGCTCTCCGCATTCTGCAGGTTGAACGTCCAAACTTGTTCTCCAGGGAGAATGATCTTGTTTCAAGTCAAGGAGATGCCAGCTTTCTGGCCACAACTTGGTTGAAGGAGTAGAGCCTTCAAAGAGGGTAAATCATTAGTGTCCTTTGTTGTCCAGTGATGTTACTTCAAAAAGCAGCATAGAAAGTTTCCGTGCATGTTGGCAACGCCTGGAACCATGAAAATTAGAACAGAACATCTCCCATGGGACTCTAATTTCCCATTCAGCGTCAAGTGCTCTGTGACATTAGAAGGTGTTTGCTGGTGTTCCTCCAAATCAAAAGGAAATATAGTTTGGGAAGGACCTTGCTGTAATTCAACTTGGTGAGCACAGCTCTCAGCCCCTGGGTAGTCAGTGAATTGTAGGAAAAAAGACTAGCATCTTATCTCAGTGGATTACTTTTTGATTAGGAGTTTCCTTTAGTATTAGAAGAATGGTGGCTAGAGGGAGAACTCGGCAGGTTACAGATTATTGGTGTGAAATAAATGAGAACAAATCAGCAGGTTCAGCATTTTTCTTCTATGCTTGGGTCATGCAAAAAAACCCCACCGAACCTGCCTCTCCTCACCTGAATTGCAGCCAGTCTCAGAATTGCTCAGATGACCAGGACAGCATCATTATTTCAGCAAAGGAATTGCTTTTAAAACTGTAAGCTCTTTGGGGCAGGGATGTTTTCTCTCATATTTGGAGCACTGCCACAGATTAAGTAGTTAGTGTTTAATGGAGTGCATGTAAGAATAACTTATTGGCCAAGAGAAAATGCTTTTGGATTAGGTAGGAATGAGCTCCGGCTGCCCCCTGTGTTCTGCTCCTTCAAAAGGCTGTTATTATTTCTGTAAGGAAGACTGATGGGCATACTCTGTCAACAAATGAAGAACTTTCTTATTTTGATGGTACCACTGTCTCTGGTTCGATTCCAACATTTAAGTTAAGAAATAGTACTCTTTCCTTATAGAAGAAGGTTGTGTAATAGCCTAATATATCTTAGTTGTTGTAGTCCACAGCTTTTGAAAGAAATCTTGTGGCAAGAGTAAAGGGGGTTACCTCTTAGCTGCAACCGAGCACTCGACTGACAGCTTTTCCAACTGTCTGCGTTTTTTACCTGAGCCTTATAATGAGCATTAATGGAAGCATTATATGAGAGAACAAGAAATGAAGAGATGAGACCACTTTCCCTTGTCCTTCTGCTTAAGCACAGTGGAGTTCCATACACCCCGTGACAAACCTGCAAACGTGCAGTTGTTGGCATTGGTGTCGTTCTTCAACAGGTTCTCAAGTGGGGCGTGTGTCTTTTTTTAATTTACTTAGAACCCGAAGAGGATCTTTTAGTTCAAAAGATGACAAAAGGGAAGACAGGACGCCGTATCAGCTCGTCAAGAAGTTGCAGAAAAAAATAAGACAATTTGAGGAACAATTTGAAAAAGAAAAAAACAGCAAAGTAAGTTACTCCTGTTGCTTTTCTCCAAAGGTCCATGTTGACTTTTATAGTTGATAACTAATTTGAGAATCTCTGCGTGACCCTGCCTCCTGTAGCAGAGAAAACAGTGTAAGAGTGTCATGCTGTGACAGCTGAAACTGGAGAAAAGCATTCACTGGGCTGCGTGCAGTGAATTTGGGATGTCAGTTGAGATGCTCTGCATGTGAGGAGGATGAGGCAGTAGCTTAGGTAGTGCTTGCATCAAGTGTTGTGTAAAACTTTCCTCCGGCAAGCTTTGGAGAGCCAATTTGTTGTAGTTGCTTTTGTTTGTGTACAGCTATAGTTTCAGTGTGGTCTTTTTTCTTTCTTTTTTTCCAGCCCTCTTACAGTGATATTGCAGCCAATCCAAAGGTTTTAAAGTGGATGACGGAGCTTACCAAATTGAGAAAGCAAATAAAAGGTATGGAATGCTGCACAATTTATTCTGTAAAAACGAGGCTGCCTTGCGCTCAAACAGAAATACTCAAAAGCAACGCACAAGGTTGTTTGAGATCATTTACATTTTGGTTGCTGACTGATTCTCTTTGCAAACCAGGGGCAGTCCATGCTTGTTTGTTTGGAGAATTGCTTTGAGACTTTATTGAAAACATTTTGCATGGTTCAGTTCATGATATCGTGGTGCCAGTTCTTTGGTCTTTGATTGTTGTAAAGCTAACTCTGTGTTGGGTATTCTCCCTGCTTCCCCCTCCCCATCCAGATGCAAAGCACAAGAGCTCAGATGGAGAATTCATACCTCAAACACGTCCACGAAGTAATACTCTTCCAAAAAGCTTTGGCTCTTCTCTAGACCACGAAGATGAAGAAAATGAAGATGAGCCACGAGTTATGCAGAAAGAGAAGAAGCCTACCAAGGAGGCTACGCTTGAAATCATTTTGAAAAGACTGAAGGAGAAACGAGTTGAAAGATGCTTGCCAGAAGACATAAAAGTAAGTGCAATCAGGGCTCATGGGGAGAGGTGGTATCTTTCATTAGACCAGCAAGATTTTTGCAAAAAAAAATTCTTTCATTGCAAACTTTCAGGCACTAGCCTCCTGCATCAGGCATTGGAGAAAAGATTGTAAAAGTCCTCCTGGGTAGAATTGAAAGTTCATATTTCATATGATTTCACAGAGGAGTTAAGAGCTGGAAAACTTGCTCCTCTGGGCAGATGGTTCTGAATTGGTAAGGCGCCTCTCTTGGTTAAGACCGTAGATGAGCCATTTCTGAGAAAATAGTACCGTGTAAGAGTGAAACGTCAGTAGAAAAACTTATCCTTCTGTCATGAAAATTAATTTTATTTAAGGCTTCGTGTAGTTTGGGGAAAATATCTGAGTAAAATAGTGTTTCTGTTCTAGAACATCACTTCCTGCTATATTCTTGTTTGCTCTTGGCATAGAAAGGAGATGGTCCTAGGTCTTGGCATTAATAAATGCTTCTGCTGTCTTATTCGCTGGCTTACAAAAATGTTCTACTGTAACGTTTTCTGAAATATGCGTATAGCTGTACAGCCTTATCACCTGTAAAACAGCACATATGGAAGAGAATACATCTCGCGTATGGCTAAGGCATTTATTACGTAGCAGACAAGCTGTTGGAAAACATGGTATTTGTGATTTGATATCCATGCAAATTTATTTTTCTAACAGAAAATGACAAAAGACCACTTGGTGGAAGAGAAGACGTCACTCCAAAAGAGCCTTCTCTACTATGAAAGTCAGCATGGCCGGCCGGTAATTTTTTTCTTTACTTCCTGAACTTTGCCCAAATTATGTCCAGACAGCAGTAACTGGCATGCAGTGGTGACAGCAGCAGTCAATACTGCTTGTATGCAGTTGTCCTAATCAATGTTCATGTCAGTATTCCTGATGAAATTATAGACTTCTTAAAAGGATGTGGTCAAAGTCTAAATTTGTGTAACAATACACTACGTAGGACTTTTTTATAAAGAAAAAAATGTAATTTATTGACACTCTGGAAAATACATCTCCGTGCAGTCCTTGAGCTGCAGGATTCTGCCTGTTGAATTACAAAGATAAGAGATGTTTCTAAAGGAGCATAATCACTGTATGCGATTCCTGGCAAACAGCTTGACGGGTTGTTTTGATTCCGATCACTGAATCTCCCTTATGTTTGTGCAAGACCTTCTCAGGTTCATCACGGAAATCACTGAAAAGGAACAAAAATTTAAATGTGTGTTTGAGTTTGAGTAGAAGTTTCGAAATTTCAACACTAGAAATGTGTTAATGTAATTCCTAGGGCTGTGTGAAGCTTGGGGTGCTGATTCGATTTGGGGGAGATTCGGCTCGATTTGGCGGCCAAATCTCTGAAACCAAATCGAATTGGGATCAATTAAAGGTCCAGATCGATGTTGAAGCTCTCTGAATCAATTTTGGAGATTCGGGCAGTCCTTGCTCACTGGCAGGCAGCTGGAGTCAGACTCCATGCGGGTAAGTGTGTGCATGTGGGGGGTGGGGCTGGAAGAAAGGAGACGGGGACCTTGGGGGTACCCCTGCCTGCTCCCCCAGCCCCCAGAGTGCCCCTGGAGCCTGCCTGCCTGCCTGCTCGCCCAGCTGCTCGAGCCGGCCCCAGCTCTCCGTCCTTTAAAAAGCCCTTGCTCCTGCCAGGCAGGGAGCGGGCAGGCAATCCCCGCTGTCCCATGTTGCGTGGTGGGCTCTGCCATGAGCCTCCTAATCCCTGCCCATTCCCAGCCTCTCCCCCCCATGGTTGCTTCGCTGGGCTCTAGCTCTCTGTTTAAAAAATAAATAAAAGCCCTGACTCGCTGCCAGGTGGGGCAGCCATGGCAGAGCAGGTGGGGGATGGAGCCTGTTTTATTTGGCCAATTGGTGGTGGCTGAACCTCTGAATCCAGTTTGGCCAAATCTATTCAGGACTGTGATTTGAATCAGCAAATTGAATTGCTGTCCATCAAATTGGCCGAATCTGAATCCAAAGTGAATACTAGCTGCTTTGCACAGGCCTAGTAATTCCTAACGCAGACACTAGAAGAGCAGTTGTTGCAGTATACAAACAGATCTCTGACTTGGCTTTGTGTGTAGCTGACAGCCTGCCTGCTACTCTCAACACGCAGCAAAATTGGTTGCCAAAATTTAATACAACTTTTATCTGGAAGACTTGAAGGGCAACAACAAAAAATGGGTATGTCTATACCCATATTTTCTTTTTGGATACGTTTGATTTCTATATTGGAGCAGAGACACGGAACAGATTCACTGGAAAAAGTTTGTGCTCCTTGTAGCCGTTGTTTCTTACATCCATTGTAATTTCCATGAATTCAAACTCTTGTTGCTGTTAGATAATCGGCTTGTTAGCAACAGCCAAGGTGAAACACGACAGAAGTAGTTGTACGGCTTGTTCTGTTTTGGGTTTTAGTTTTGGAAGAGGCGCAGGTTGCACCAGTGGAGCACTGATGTACATATGCTCTAACCTCCTCCTAGGGCTTTAAGATACAGCCAGCTGTTGAAAACAAAATGTAGCAGGAGAATTAAGACAGACTACCACATTTTGAACGTGTGCCCTTGAATATGTTGTATGGTAGGGCTTGTGCATCTTAACCTGGGAATGCACCAAACAGGCATGTCCTTTCTATTTTCTTCCCCTGTTGATTTGCTTGAGCCTCTTTTCTCCCTATCCCCACAATTGGTATCACCAGTCCAGTCACAGAATCATTTCAAATGACTGTCCACCACTAGGGCTGGGGATCGCTCGTAGTACCGCTGCCAGCTGGCAGCGTTGCAGAAGTTTTGCACTGAGAAACTTCCCATTTATAATGGGTTTCTGGCTGCTTTGTTGTTAGAATATTAACTGAGAATCTGGGCCAAGATGACCTATTTTCCGATGGTCCTTACCTTTCTCTTAGTCTGCTTATTGTTCCCTGAGAGGCGTCTGAATTCATCCTCTGCTTGCGTCTGTTCTATTACTAGGCCTGCAGTTACGGTTTCTTCACTTTCCTCTGGGTTTTGGCAGACAGACAACACTTTTTTCCATTTAAGCTACTTAATGCCTTGGGAACTCTTTCTGTCACTTTTCTGTAAACCAAGCCTAAATGTTTTATGGAATTACTCACTTGTTGAAAGGAAAAATGTTAAACTTCTAATGATGCTCAGTTAAATAAACTGTACTATAATTACAGTGCCAAATTGAGCTGGATGACAGAGTTTGTGTTTTTGATTGTGGTCTACTATTAGGTGACCAGTACTTACTTATTTCTCTTCATTTCATTCTTTTTTTTCTTGGTTGTTTTGTTTTGTTTTTTGGTTTTCCTCTCTCTCAACTTAGGTTACCAGAGAAGAAAGGCACATTGTTAAGCCTCTTTATGACAGATACAGACTTGTGAAACAAATGTTGACTAGAGCAAGCATTACTCCCATCCTTGTGAGTAAAGCAACCCTTTTTCATGTTTCACTTGTCAGGTCATTTTAGTCTGGTTCTGATGTAGCTAGTGTGCGAGACCAGGCGGGAAGAATCTTGTTCCGTCCCGTGGAGTTTCCCTACTAGAAATGAAAGGGTGTAGTTGTTGTGTCTCTGTCGTTTGCCTTGATGTGTATCCCCATAGCAGATCTTTGCAGAACACTGTGCCTATTTTGAGCAAATGAGATGGGGTGGGGGAGCCTCTAAACCTGGCTTAAGGTTTCTTTGTGCCATTCTTGGGCAAAGTGACCTTCCTTCTACACAGTCCTGCTGTGGGGTGTACGTGTGTGGTTGTGTGTTTCTGTGCATGTGAATCCCGGAGTCCTTTAGCCAGCAGGGTCAGACAAGGCTGCTCTTCTCCCTTCTCCTCTTACTCTTCCACAGGCAATAAGACAGAGCAGACCCAAACATGGTTCAGGTGTATTTTTTCTGACCCCCAAGGAAAGAGAGAGCGCTAGTATCCATTTGCTGCTTGTAGTTTGTAGTTATCTTCTACTGTTGTATAGTTTTTGTTAAGTCCATCAGCAAGAAACTTCTGCAGACCCTTTTTGTCAATACCAAGCAAATAAGGGCAGCGTCTTTGTCTTCAGGCTGCCAGAGCTGTCCTGGTCTAAATTTCCCCACCACAAGTGATGGATATCCAGGATGCTGCTTTGGTTCGTGGGAGTCGCATGTTCTACAAACAGAACAACAGTCTATATTATTTTCCTCCCATGTCTACAACCATCACTTCAGAGAGCCAGTTAAAAGGGTTTTCTGATGGACTTGTCTGTCTGCGTTGTTTTCAACCATTTCTTGGCAGCTATCTGTCTGTCTCTGTCTGTCGGTTCTCCTCTTCGCTCTCGTGCTCGCTCGCTCGCTCTCTCTCTCTCTTTCTCTCTCTAGCTATGTGACAACATGTTTGGGTTTGGGTTTTTTCCCCCCTTCCTGATCTATTTCCAAATTTGAAAAGGCACTGACACATTTGTTTCCACAAGGTAGACATTTCTTTTCTGCCTGGGATTTAAATGTGGAATTGGTGTTCTTACTTGTTTGAACTTTATCGTGTCCTGTGCAACATCTTTCTATAAACACGGGGTTTTGGTAGCTGCTTGCTTCCATTTGCACAGCAAGTGAGTGGCATACCTTGATGGCAGGGAACCACCTATCACTTCCATAGAAAGTTACGCTGAGTGTATTTTTATAATGTCATGTGAGGAATCTGCATAAAATGGACTTGAACAAAAATGAATACATTGACATTGCTGAGCGCTGCGCAGTTGTAACAGCAAGTTGTTTACAGCCAAAACAAGTTTGGTGTATTGCAGGGGTCACCATCAACCAAGAGGCGGGGGCAGATGTTACAGCCTATTATAGAAGGGGAAACTGCCCACTTCTTTGAAGAAATAAAGGTAGGTAAAATGCTTTGGGGGAGAAGGTTGCTGTCTTGAACATGCAGTGAGAAACTGAAAGATTCAAATTTCTGCCTTATGACTGCAGGAAGAAGAAGAAGAAGGTGATTGTTTGTCATCAGATCTAAATGAGATCTTAACTGCTGTCCAGACACAGTCTATGTCAAGCCCAGTTGAAAATTCAGAATCGGATGTTGAAGAAGGTCAAGAAAAATTAACACGGGACCTCAGGCTATCGAGTACCCGAGCAGCTTCTATGTATGTATGAATAGGAAGTGGCTAGCACTGTTGTTACCATTTCCATGCATATAGTCATGACTGTAACGCAAAGAAAGGGCTATAACCCGAAGTGCCCGTTCCTTTAATAAGGGTTGTTTTTCACTATTAAATGTTTGAGTCCTAGTGTACTTTCTGCGTGTCCAGTTAGGCCCCTCTGCTATAGCTATTTCAGTTTCTTAAAGATGTTTCAGTCCATTCTGGGTTGATGATTGAACAATTGTAGCTTTTATTCATGGTCAGATGAATCATTGAATTGCTGGATACATTCTCCATCAGCTGTGTACTGGATGCCACACCGCGGTATCAGTCCGACTAATTCCATCCCTTTTTTAAAGTGGGCAGTGGAGAAGGGTTGTTGTCTTCTGACTGTCTGCAACCTTTTCTTTCAATTTTTAGGCCTGAATTATTGGAACAACTCTGGAAAGCCAGAGCTGAAAAAAAGAAGTTACGCAAAACTTTACGGGAATTTGAAGAGGGATTTTATCAACAGAATGGAAGGTTTGTTTTGCTAAACAATGACTGCTAATTTGGGGCTTTATCTTGTATTTACTACTGTTTTGTACACTTCCAAAATTACTAGCCATTAGCAGACCACTATCTTAGTGTCCGCTCAAATATAGACACCATGGGGTCTTATTACATTATTTTTTCCCATAAAAATACATTATCATTGTCTAAATCATAAACAGAATCCTACCAAGTGGACCCTTTCATCAGTAATCCATACGTGCATGCTTATAGAGCCATCGTTATGAACAGTTTCATGAAGGAAGTCTTCATGATAGACTGGGCATAACACATGTTGTGCTGTGCTGTCTAATAGAGAAGCCCGTGGGTTTTCCCTTTCCACACGAAAACCTGGGTAATGTAATGGAAATAGAAGGCTTTGTCTTTTTTCATAAAGTTTTAATTTAGAGTAACTTTTCAGCCAGGATGGATCAACTTTTGTAGTATTCCAGAAGCTCATGCATTGTTTGTGTTTCACGAAAAAGAAGCAGGATATATTTTATCCTGTTTTTGTTTTTTACTAACTTTTCCCCATAGTTCTTCTTAAATGTCTGTTGCAGACTTTAGTAAAACTGTTGCTGGGCGTATTGATACATGCTGTATCCATTGCTTTTTTTTAATTACTTGCCAGCCCCTATCCAGACATGATGATAATATCAAACCCTTGAAAGGTAGATCATCTTAATCTAACATAAATTATGCTTAAGTGGGATTTGTACTCTTGCCAACTATAAATTTGCTGACAACTAATTTGTATCAATTTCTATTAGGAGGACTTTGTCATGTATTCCACTGAAATTGTGGCAAATCTCCAACTGACTTGAGTCTGGACTGTAGTCCTATGTCTGTAGTCACTGGTGACCTTTCAGCTGTAGTTAGACCACTTCTTATTATTCTTGCTGTCCTCAGGATTTGTAACTAGCAAGTCACTTTACTAAGCTTTTTTTTTTTTAAATCTTTAGCATGAAATATATATCTTTGGAAGATTTTGCCAGAAATGCTGAGGACAGTTCACAAATTATATAACTGTGTTAAGGTACTTGTGCTAAATGAATCTCTTCAGGATTTTCCTCTGCAGTATATTTAATCAGTTTTGTTTTTGCCAATTCTAACTTACTAGGAATGGAAATTGCCTATTACCAATGGTATTCAGGCCGAAAGTAGCTCAACTTGATCTGCTAACTGTCCGGTTCTCTTGGGTGTTATTTTCAAGCTATTTCTGCATATCCCAGAAACATAACTGTTTTTCCTTTTTTTATAGAAACGTACAAAAAGAAGATCGGGTCCCAATGCTTGATGAATACAGGGAGTACAAGAAAATCAAGGCCAAGCTTAGGCTTTTAGAAGTCCTTATCAGCAAGCAAGATTCTTCAAAATCAATATAGATTATGTTCCTTCAAAGCATTGAATTAACATGTTTCCTTCTGATACCATAATATTTATTGGGTGCTTGTGTTCATTTTGTCATGTACTGTTGAAAGAACCCAGTTTGTGCACTTTTGCTGTGGTGCCACTATAAAATGTTTGAAGGGTAAGTGGGTGCTTGTAGAGGGCAAATAAGAAGTTCTAAATGTAAGAGACTGCTCTATCCAACTTTAGCAAACACAATTTCCATCAGCGTTTTATTACAGATACAGCTTGTTCCAAAAAGACTTACTGAATTTTGTTCTTTAAGCATTCAAGAACTTTCGAGACTTTTTTGTTACTACCAATCTCTTTTGAATTATTGAAGAAGTTAAGATATCTCTATCTTAATACTACGACTTCTGTTGCCTTTTTTTATTACGGGAAAACTAAACACACAACTCTTCCTGGAACACCAAAACTGAACAGAATTCTTTTCAGAGGACTGCTGTGGAACGACTCCTTTTGATTTCTGATGTTCTAAATTACATCCGCACTCAGTAATAATGTGTTTTAGGATCCATGGATTTTGCTACTTAGTGGTCACCTCTCCTTGACAAAGATGACAATGGACAAACCAGAAAGTGACCTTGCTTTAGTGTCTTTTTTGAATTTGGGGAAACAACAGTTATATCACACGCTGCCTACAGGACTTACGTTACTGTTCCTTTTATCAGTTGTTATCAGTTAGTGGTGACACAGTGTTTTGTCAGAATTGGATACTGCATCTCCCCTTCAGAGGATTTGAGAAGCCTAATAAACTTTTCAGTCTGTGGGAAATCAGATGGTGCTCAGACTTGTACAGCTCCAGCAGGTTAGGCCTGGCCGATGTCGGTTAATAATTGCGCTGTATCTGATACAAGTGCATATATCAAGGGCTAAAGTCACTGTAGCCATTGTGCACCTTATGGTGGACGGGGTCAGGCTTGGAACGGGAATTGCAGCTGTGTCACAGTTCTGTCACGCAGCTGGGGAACGAGTAGAAGTGGTTTTACCCTTGTGATGGAAGCGATTTAGGTTAAGGGCCTTGCATGATTCAGCTTTAGAATTGAAACTAAAACAGTGTTTTGATCACATATGCTGGTTTAGCTGGCTTGCGCTATACAATACAACAGCCATCAACAGCTGTCTTTTCGATCTGGCAAAAATCTAAGTGTTAATTTTTAACTGGTGCTTTTTGGATTTTTCAGTGTATCAATTTGCTTGTGGCCATGTTTTGCATGCAAATACTCTCACTGCATGTTTTTATGACTGGCTAATGTCAACACAGATATTATTCACTCCGCTTAACGGAAGACCAAAACTGAACTTTCTCACAAAGTGGCTGGCATGTAAACCTCAGACTTCCTGTTCTGTTATTTAAGCATATGGAATAGGTTAAAGTAGGATTTTTAGTGGTCCAGATTTCATCTCTGTGCTATAAAAGTCTTTTTTTCTTCCTTTCTTTTTCTTTCTTCCTCTTTTTTTTAACTCTGCTTATAAGCAAGTAATTGTTGGATTTCAGAGGAAAGCACTAAATCTATTGAGCACTGGCAGTTTTGCTGCCTTATACAGCAGAAGGACTTTTAGTGGACCCTAGAGAATTGTGAGGTTAAGCTAATCTTGAGACCATTAATCAGTTTTATTCAGCTCCATTGTGCAATGTACGCTTCAGTTACTTTACTTTTCTATCAGTCTTCAAACACGGGTGTATCCAAACATCGAAACTAATGTGTACTGTATAGTGTTGTACATGAATGTTTGTGTTTTATATACCACATGCAAAATGTCAATATGCACTATTTAAATGTTTTAAATAATATATTCCTCCTTTATAATGCTTAAATCTATATGATTCCAATATTTTTATAAGTGAGTGAGTGATCCGACTGGTTCCAATTCAGAATTAACAGCTGCTTTGTGTTTGTAATGCAGTGTTTGGCTGTTTATTCAGTGTAGTAGATAAGCATGGCAGCAGTTATGCTACAAGTGTGTTTTGTGCCATCCTTGTTGAGCAATAAATAAATGGTAGAGCTAGGCATTTTGTGATATAACAGTTTTACTTTGGTACAAGTAAAAACTATATCTATATGGTTATATAGATATATAAATATATATAACTAAACCAGATAGAACTGCATTGCTATGTCTGGCATTCATTGTATAGACTTTTATAATAAAAGTACCTTAACCTTTATTGGCATACTTTGGTATAGGAGTTTCCTTTCATGCTTTTTTTTTTTTTTTTTTTTTTTTAAGAACAATGTCCTATTAAAAAAAAAATTGGGGTGAGGGGTGATGTCTCATTTCCTACTTAGCCTAATCCTAAATGTTAGACTCTTCTGGGCTAAAAGGAAAAATGTTTTAAAAAAAAAAATCCTAAGAAGAACATCATCACCTGCTTTTGAGATCAGAAATAACATTCACTTGCACTACAACTGACCTGTTTTCATGGCCAGCAAATGCAGCCACTTTTGGAAGCACAAGAATGGTTGTTTTGTTTTTTTTCCTCTGAAAATCTGTTTTTAAATAGCATCTGTTGGTGTATGGGTTCAGTGAAGGTGATCTTTGCTTGGTCTTGTAAGGCAGCTGTTCTGTTGCATTTTGTTGTATGGGGATATTGATCTCCTCTGGATTCTGAGTACCACATTTGCTCCTCTTTCTGTAACCGTACAAATCCAGTTCTGCATCCTGAGGCTTAATAAAATAGATCCACTACTGCCCTGGTTTCCTACTTAAGCTTTTGGAATCAATGACGTCTAATAACTTAAACTTCCCAAGTGCGTGAGGAAGCATTTTGAAAAAGCATTTATCTGTGTGGATAAGAAACCTTCCTCGACTAGAAATAAAATCTAGCATTTCATGTATGAGAAACCCAAACAGATGGGCTCAAGGAGAAAAATATTGTTCCTCAGCTGCTGGTAAACACCTTAAACTAGAATTGCACTGTTGGATGTGTACTTGAGACAGACTTGACTTCAAGAAGACCCCATCTTGTGTACTTTGCTTTTCATGGGGCTCTGCAAGGCTTTAGGATGGTGAATGAACTGAATGTTGGGACCTCTGCAGATGGCTGTGGTTATTGCCTTTTTAAAAAGGGGCTTTGCCAAAACCGATGACAGCTGGTGACTTCCGAAGTTGCAATAAAATAAATGATATACAGTGTGAGGAAGAGCTAGATATTAACTGACTAACCTGATTCATGTGGAATAGTCCCTGGAGCCTCTGAATGCAAAGGGAACCTGCAAGCTGCCATGTGGCACCCCCATGCCCCTCCACAGGTATCTGGGTACCTGAGGTGAGGAGATCCCTTCAGCAAAGGTCTTCATTTTCTAGTCGGTTCAAAAGCATTTGAGCCACAGGCCTGTCCTAAGTCAGCCTTTGTAGATGGAAAAGGGTTTCTCCTAGCAATGACCAAAACACTCTCCAATAGTTTCCAGGAGGACCTGACGGGCAGAGCTGGGTGAGGGTCAATGGGGCTTTACGGGCGGCTGTGGGAAAGCAACTGAGTTGCTTTTAAAGGAGGGTGATGTGGAGGACACAGCTGGAAACAGGCAAACCTATGTGCAGGGGCTTGGGGCAGGGGGAGCAGATGTGAAGGGAAAGAAAAGGACTTGGTGAGTGTGGGGCAGCAGCCTGGAGAAGCAAGCAGGAAGGGCAGCTGCTTATCCTGGCTCACTAGTTGCTTTGAGGTTGAATGTGAAACCCAAGGTTGTCACATTTTCCAGCTCCAAAGTGAAGAAAACCCCATGGGCATGGACAATGTTGACTTGAGCAGCAGGAGTGGGTGTGGGGCTGGGTGAGGGGAGCTGCTCCTTTGGATTCTCACTTGGTTCTGGCAGAGCCCTGGCTCGGTCTCCAGCATTACTTGCTCTGGTGATGGGAAGTCTGAGCAATAAGGCACTTGGAAAATGCGGAGGTGCTGCACATCCAGCTGCTCTGGAAGAAGATGGGTAATGCCTTTCCCAGTGCAAATAGCCCTGCAAAGTCAAGTCCCAACCAAAATAATGTGGACGCAGTCTTTGTAGCTGGGGAAAGAGACTGATGGGCTGTGTGTTCCCATCGAGGCTAGCACCTGGCCCAGTGCAAAACTTGCGTTTTGTTTCACCATTTAGCTGTTTAAGGGTCTGTGGGGACTTGTCACTTGAGGGTCATGTGACTGCAGCCTGGCAGCAGGGCCTGCTGGGAGACTGGGGCCAGGCTATAAAAAGAGCTTCCTGTTGCTCAGACTAGTGGCAGGAGTTTGGCCTGGAAAGGGTTGAAGGCCTGCAAAAAAGAGCAGCTGCAGTGGAGCTGGGGGCATTGAATAGTCCAGGATGATTACAGCACTGAGCTAAGAGGCCTGCATCGCTGGCTCCTGTTGCATGAACCAGAGCCGGGGGAAGTGGAGCCCAGCTGTGACCTGACAGGAGAGAAGTAAGTTCCCTATTGTGGATTCCTTCCACAGAAGCAGCTGTGATTTAGCTGGGCCCACTTCTGCAGTGGGTGAGGCAGTTCTTTAGCAATAATGAGGTGCTGCTGTGGATGGCTGTGTATCAACATCCTGACCACACCTCATGCCAGGTGAAAATCAGGGTATTGGTCAGTCCTGTGAAATCTGTTTCCAAATGGCAGAGGTAAGAGTGCATGAGCACAGCATGACAATGTGTTTGCAGTGGAACAGCCAGTCTGGACGGGGAGGGCAATTGGCCTGTGGCTTTTGACAAGTGGAAGTGGTGATAAAGCCAGGCAAAGCAGGGGAAGGGAGGGGCAAATAGATCTTTCTGTTGTATCTGCATTTGGTCAAGCCTGTTTCTGGCACTCCCGAGGTTCCTCATTCAGTGGGAGTTGAGAGCTGCCAGCTGTGCACCTTGCTGAGGGTCTTGAGACAGCTGCACCCTGGCACAGCTTGTTGATCCCAATGAAGTTTGTGCACAAGAATGACCAAGGTTGTATCGTTGCTGCTGATCATTTTGGGCTGCAGCATTGCAGTGATTTGGGGCAGTCTCTTGCTGGTTTTGCTTGCACCCAGCATGTGGGAGAAGCTTGAGTATCCAGTCCTCTCCGTGTTTCTGGCTCCAGAAGTAGGGAGCCTGAGGCTGCCAGATGAGCAGCAGGGACTGGGGAGGGGCTCAGTCACTGAGCAGTTAATTCTCAGAACAGCTGTATGAACCCTGGCTTGTGTAGCCTTCCCACTGGCCTCAATAGCAAGCAGTGCTGGATCAGTGTGAAAAAACACCTGTTCTGAGCCCAGCTGTATGCATCCTACTGGCTAATGGTGCTGAGACTGTTAACTTCATACAGGAGGTAGGTGGGAAGATCTCTGACATTGGAAAATGGGTGTTTCCACTGTCTGGTATCTGTCTCCAAAGTGAAGTGTGGGGAAGCCATATCAAGGTCCGAGGACTATGATGAAATGGGGCTAAAACCAGTAATGGAGAGGGGGTTTGCTTCAGAGATGTGCCGTGCAGAACGATGACGCCACAGGTTTTGCGGCAGCATTGTGCGTTGGCTTTAAAGCACTCTTGGAACTGGTTTTCCGAGCAGCGTGGCAATGCTTGGGCAATGGTCAAGAGATGAGAAGCTGCAAAATAATGCAGCAGTTATTTTTGAATGCTAGCTGGTAACAGGCTTTCCTCTTCCCAAATCTCCCTTGGAACAAAGGCAGGCGAGGTGGTTGGATGCACTGGCAGTCATCACAAGCAATCTGTAGCCAGAAGGCTGTTCTGGACCCAATTTAAATATTTAAGTAGGAACCCTTAAACAAGATTGTGCTGGTGGTTCTGTCCCATGATTGGTAATAGATGTACTTAATAAGCAGCCTCTTCTTCCCTAGACCTATGAAGACCAGTGAACCAGCTGGCACTGTACTGATTTAAAGGCATGTCTCTTAATACAGAGCTGTGGTCCACCTTGTTTGGAGATCTCCCAAGAGCCGCTGTAATTTAAAACACCTCTTCCCGACCCGGGAGCACATTTTACAGGTGCCCCAACACCCTACTGGTGTACTCTTGCTGCTCCCGAAAAGGATCCCCTGGAACTGAAATCGCTGTAATCGGTGCTCAGCACCACCAGTGGAACCTACTCTGGGCGTGAAGCTACTATTGTTCCAGCAGCCAGCACCACTGGTGTCTCCAGCCTTTAATGATGAAAGGCTTGAGAGTCTGGATGTGGCGATTCCTGTAACGCGGCTCTCCAGACAACCTGTAGAGACCCAGAGAAGAGCTGAGGGTACAGAATGGGCATGCTGCTGACATGGAATAGGAGAGCAGGAATTGTGTGGCTTGGTAAAAACTCTTCCACTGTCAGTTGGGGGAGAGCGACCGTAGTGAGGAGGGAACTTGCATTTCCTTATCTAGTAATAGAATTGTGTGGGGCACTGAAGTAGATGTGACAAAATGCCAGGACTTAACAGCCTGTATTAGATCTTCTCCGCAGGGTTTTCACATCACCTAGGGCCAAGGCAGGTATTGTGGTGTATAGAAAGCATGAAGGATGTGCTCTCTTCAGGAGGGACCCTCTCAGAGAGGACACGGCAGCAGACCAGAATGCAAATTGCAAGTGGCCTTGACTATCTGGCACGATCCACCTCTAAACTGAACCCTATCAGCCCTTCACAATTCTTCCCTGCAGGTGTTCAAATGCCCTAGATATAGATCCTGGATACAAATGCTGTAGCCAGCCAGGATCCAGTGCACAGAATAAGGCTGCTGTTTGAGCAGGCAGAAAAATCATCTGTGGTGGTGTTTCAGGACCAAGGCTGGTTACTAGCCTCCTGTCTGCCCTGCAACCAGGCTCTTCCAGAGCTAGCTGTGAAGGAAAGTGAGTTCTTGGTCTGTGTAAGAAGCTCTGGGCAGCAAACTCCTCTTGGCTTCTTGCCTTATCTGTTTCTTTCCTAGATGTCACCAAGAACAGATGCCCCCACAAACAGCTAGTGGTGAGTGAGCCAGATCTGTGTGGTGTTAAACAAAACTTTGCCCTCCTTGTTGGGTAGCTTGGGTAAGCTTTATAGGGAGGGCTGCTTAGCAAAGATGGCATGGATCAGAAGAAACCCAATTCCTGCAGCATCTTCTATGCCTCATTGCTGGTCACAGAGCACAGCAGGCAGGAATCATGTGCTGCCCACGTCAAATGGGTGCTTGAAGGCCTTTGGTTCCCAGGCCAGTCAGTCCAGCTCCTCTGAGCCTCAAGCACGTTAAAAATAACCCCCTCAATGCATGCCTGGATGGGCTGCTCTCTTTAAATTGCTATATGCTGCTTTAATGTGATGAGTGAAAGAGGCTGGCTTCCCCCAGCGGCTTGTTGTAGAACACAGCTTGGAACAGACGCTTCTCTTGGTGTAAATTGGAGTTTTGCCAGGACATCCATAACCTGCTCTGGGAGCTAGAATAAGGCTCACTAAGAAACAGAGCTAGATGCTTTAGTCCCTGTCACCCAGCAACAGTTGTCATGAGAGAGGAACCTAGAAGCTGGTGCCAGGAAGGACGGATGGTGGAGGTGTGCTGCAGAAGTTTCTGCATCCTTTAAGAGAGTCTGCATTCCTGGGTTGTCTACAAGGGGCCAGGGGTACAATGTGACCCAGGCTAATCCTGCATAATGGCCAGTAGAAATGAATTCAGCCTGCTGGATACAACAATAAGGCTTCACGCAGACTCAGCCTGCAGCCTGGGGATAGATGACTTCCCCGGATCCACGGATTGACCTAACTGGGTTGGGGGGGGGGGTGCGCATGCATGCATGCCTGTTGTGGGGGAAGGGGAAGAGGAGGGTGGATTTACTCAAAGCCTTGAGGTGCGGATTAAATAACAACAAAACCAAACCCAGCAATTGCTTCCCATTTGAAAAGTCTGTGTCTTAAGACACCATGTTACTGCCTTCTCTTGTCCAGAAATGCAAGACGTATAGGATTGTGACCCTCCTCTTGTTGACTTGGAGTGTCAGTGGATGGGGAAATAGTCCCTTCAGTGCATCCACCTACCTTCATCCCTTGTTCCTTGCTAGTTCAGCTTCCTGTCTGAGTGTTTCGGCTCAGGTGTGGATTTCGTAATTTGACTCAGCTTTGCATTAACCTCATCCAGTTGCTTCTCCAGATTCTTCACTTTTTTTGCAAGTCTGGAACACAATGACAGTGATAACAGCAAACCACCCGAAAGCAAGTGGGCTCTATCCGGCCTGTACAGCCCTGGCTTGTAAGGGTCACTATCATTGTTATTTTCACTCAGTTATTTCATAGTGGGAAGCGTCTACTATGACATCCTGCTCCCTGACTGGCTGCTGCTCCAAAGAACTCATTCCTGGGCAACTATTCAGAGATTGCTCTAGCAGCTTAAATTCGTATCCAAACTTATTGTTGAATAACTTTACTTTGTACATGTGCATATTCAAATGTCAGCACCTTCTTGCTGCTTCCATACATGAGCATTTATGGCTAATGGTCCCCTTCTTGAAAGTGTTGTGTTCTGCCCTCATCCATCATGTTTGCTACTATGCAGGTTGTCTGGGCCCCACTGGATTTCTGAGGGCAACAAGGAGTTTGTGACACTCTGTCACCATTCCACCTCTTGTCCTTGAGTAACTGGCACCAGGATGGATTTGAGTTAAATCAAATTGATTTAAATCAGTGGTCAGGAAGCCTCAATTTAATCACAGTTTTCTACAAAAAGTGCGTTCTTGCTGTTTTGATATCCTTTACTCATTTAACTTCTTAAAACTTTGCACTTTTAGAGAGAGGTAAGGGCTTGACTGTGTGTACACAAACTTTCAGAGAGACAAGAGGGCTGATGGGTGGGTAATCATCAGGTCTGTTCTCTCTCTTTCATCTCCATATACTGCTATTAACAAGGATGTTATCACTGGAGACACACATACACATCTTGAGAACTGAAACTAAGCATCACAGTAGTGCTTAATGGGAGTCTGAGCACTGAGTCCCATTGGGTTAGAATGGTGTTCTTTAATCTTTACTAATCTATAGAGGAGCCTTGGGGAACCCCATGAGATTGGGCCCCTAATATAATCCATGTCTTGTTGTAACCTATTTATAAAACTTTTTAGAAAAAGTGACATGAATATATTGTCTCAAATACTATGTATATTTAGAAGTTATAATCCCTATTCCATGATGATATGTTTTAAATTAAAACTATCTCTATAGAGGTTTGTTGGGGTTTTTGTTTTGTTTTCATTTTTTTTAAAAAGCATCATAAAAAAACAAACAAGTAAATTTAAAAAAATCTGACAAATAAAAAAAACTCTGTATAGCTTTGTGTGTTTTGGGTTTTTTTAAGCTGGTGATTTTTATCTACTCTGACTGGCATGATTCAATGTAAAGCCTTGGCAGTTAATATAACCAGTACTGCATAAGCCACTTGCTCCTCAGTTAATTTATAAGGACCTTGCCTTAATCTCTGGAGCAGTTTTCTGGTGTTAACGGATTGAGGTACCTCAGCTGAGTTCCCCCGGTGATCAAGTATTACTATGGGAAGAACACCCAGATAGGGAGCTAGCTAGGCTGTCCGTGCAGTATACCCACAAGGACAGATAGGGTAGCTGTTTGGTCCAGCCATGACAAACACTTACTGCTGAAAATTCTGAGGGGAGATGTAGCTCTGAGTTGGGGTGGGCAACTTGTCTTCAGAGGAGCGATACTTATGGTCAAGCTTTCTCTTCCACTTCCGTAGCTCTGGTGAGCTCAGATAATCCTGGTCAACACAAGGCACAATTTCCAGAGGAAAAGAATGGGAAGATAACTGTCCCTGACTTTTTTGACCCCCCATCTCTATTTTAAAGAGCATCTAGCCTCCGATTCCTTCAAAATTGTGTTGTGTGCGGGTAGGGGGGCTGAATATAAATGTTCCTGTTCCAAGATGGAAGAAGCCCAAAAATGACTCCACCTGGGGAGGGAGGTGGTGATTTCCCTTCAAACTCATACAGTCCTCCCTACTCTGCAATAGTAAACACGATTCTTGTGGGGTCCTAGTATCTCGAGGAAGAGGCGATGGGTTTGTAATAGAGCTGTGGTGTGCCATTCATTGCCTCAGTTAGAGAATCCCCAAGTTTGCTAGGGACGTTGTCCTTCCTTTGGTAAGTCTTCAGGTTTGGTCTTAACCTCCTCCTCTCTATTTTTAGGATGCCCATGGGGACTGGCATATACCTAGACTAGTACTCGTACAGCATGCGCTTTTCAGTTTACGTGCATTTATTCAGCAGCTGGGTAAGCAATCTGCTTGTGAGCTGCCAGGGAGTCTACGTGGCCTTGCATTTTGGGGGAGGCATGGTCAGTTCAGACCTGCGGCAGGCTTGCTTTTCTAGTGTTTTGGCCTCACCTGAACAGTGCTAAGCTGAGGGTGAGTTTTCATTAAGAGGCAGAGTGCTTAATTGCAGCTCAAATGGTACCTCCAGATGTACAGTCAGTGTGTTGCATAGAGAGGGTCCACAGGAGGGCCACTCGCATGATTACGGGGCAGCAGGGTAGGGCCTATGAGGAGAGGCTATGGGATCTGAACCTCTTCAGCCTACACAAAAGAATGCTGGAGTGGTTCTGGTGCCACCTACAAACTGGCCAAGGGGGACCAGCAGGCAACAGGAGAGTCCCTATTCCCCCGAGCACTACTGGGAGTTACAAGGAATAACTGCCATAAGCTGACTGAGAGCAGGCTCAGGCTAGATATCAGGAGGCACTACTTCACAGTCAGGGTGGCTAGGAGCTGGAACCAACTTCCAAGGGAAGTGGTGCTCACCCTTACCCTGGGGAGCTTCAAAAGGTGGCCAGACAATCACCTAGCCGGGGTCATTTGACCCTTGCATTCTTTCCTGCCTATGGCAGGGGGTTGGACTTGATGACCTGCTTAGGTCCCTTCTGACTCTACCAACTATGAAACTATCACCCAGTGGTCTGTGCGGCCTTGTGTTGGCCTGTAACCAGGTAAGGGGCAAAAGAGAACAAAGACTACCTTTTCTTCCATACTGCTTCTTCTGGAATGCCTAGGACTATCGGGTATCTTGGAGACAGAAGAATGGACCCTGTTATCATTCATGCAAAATAAAGGAAGGCAAGAATCTCGTGAGAATAGGTACTTTGGGACTCTCTGTAGAGAAACAACTCTAACTAGTACTGATGGACTGGCAAGGCAGCCCCACTAATCTGGACTGAAGGGTCTGATCTTCAAATAGGAACAATGGGTAAGAGACCCTGAAGGAACTTCATGAGTCTTCCCTGTACCAACATGGCCTAGGAAGACTGCTGTTTTGAACTTGGGCATCCAAAGTCTATAAGACCTTTCTAGATCCATAATTCTTAAATGGAAGTTATTGTATTTAATCCAGTACTTTTTTTATAGTCTCCTCAATTAATTAATGAGTTCTAATGTAGTGGTGTTTTTAACCTTTTTTTTTTTTTTTTCCACTTGTGGGCCCCTAAAAAAATTTGAATGGAGGTGCAGCCCCCTCTTAATTTATACGTGTGGGTATTCACGTATTTCCGATTGATCATAGTTATCTTTTGTTGACCCCTTAAACACAGCCAATTGCCCACAGGTTGAAAACCACTGATCTAATGTTTAATCAGTCTTCCCAAACCAAAGCCCTTCTCTGCATCTTGGGCAGTGTTTGAAAACTAGACAAATGGCTTAAAATTATTACTGCAAGCTCAGGGGCAGAAGGGAAAAAGGCCGCAGCTCGGTTCCTACCTTTTTGTGCTCTTTAAACCTCCACCTACTTCATACAGATCATCCATCTCTGACTTCAGCTTCAGTTTGACCAGGGCCTTATTGCAGCTCTGAACATGGGCACATACACTCATAAATCAAAATGAACCAAAGGAAAGGAGTTTAAATATCTAATCACATTTGCAGAGATGCTTTCACACAAGCAATGGCATGAAGACCTTGAAATGTTCAATTGCAAGGGACATGTCAGTAGGCTGCGCAGGCGATTTAGAAATAAATCCTGCGGGTGTTCACGGAAATTAATTCCCAGTTCCCTTCACTCAGCTCGAAGAACTTACTATTTTAAACGCGAATGCCTTGTGGGATTCTCTCAGATGCCACATGAGTTGAATCAATTAGGCCTCTGTTTCTTTTGCTAGTTTCGTTTTAGTCTGTAGACAACTCTTAATCAGCAAGCTAGATGCCTATGCAACGCTAATGCAAAAGGTGCTGGGATGTGAACAGCCAAATCTAAAATGAAGGTGTTATGTACTTTTATGGCCAAGGCCCACCAAAACTGAGAATTAAGTCCCTTCTAGGATCAGTTTTTGCCTTAAACTAGTGGCTCAAAACAAAACACCCAAAGGAAATCTGACAGCTTTCCAAGAATGCTGTAGTTGGCTTGCTGGGTTTTTGGTTGTAGCCATGTTGGTCTCAGGACAGAGGCAAGCAAAGTTCTTTGAGTAGATGTGATATCTTTTTAGTAGACCATAGTGTGCGTAGAGCAGTCTCCAGCAAATACAACTGAGAGAGCCATGCCTACAGATTCCAGCAGAATTAGGATTTTAACAACATCTTAATCTTCCTTAAATTCTCAGTTGTCACAATAGACTCTGATTCTTTTGGCTGAAAGCAGTATTTGAGAGTAGCTGTGTTCTGTTCCTGACTTCCCTTGGTCTCAGCAGTGAATCCTTCAACTCCTCTTATAGTCTAAACTACAATGAAAAGCAAGTGTAGTTATGCTGGGTAGAGGTGTTTTGTTTGTTATGTGTAGGTTTTCTCTCTTCCTACCTAGCCTAAAGACTTATGCTGGTACAACTCATGTGAATGCAGTTAAACCAGTGCCAAAGTGTCACCACATATTCTCCTTCTAAAAGAATAGCTTATTCCTCTAGAAGGCACGATTGTACCCAAGAACTGTGTCCCTGCTAGGGGACAGTACCATGTTTTAACTTCCTTAACAGAAGTGAAACAATAGCACTCGAGGGTATAGATAAGACATTTATAGGCAAAGACCTGAATTTATGAAATTAGGCAGTAAGAAGAGGCCACACAGCTACTGACTTGACATGTCACAAAGCAAAACGGCACCAGTGCATTTTTGCCTTTGCCAATCTCCCCTCAAATGGTTGAGGAGGGGATGGAATATTCTCTAAGCAAGTGCTTTCCAAACTTTTTTTTTCCTTCAGCACAACCCCAGTTCGTCAGCATAGCCAGTCACTCCCAATCTGCAGCCCTGCTGGTGCCCTTTACTTGTGACCTATGGGCCCCTGCCCCCCCCCCCCAGCTCCACTGGAGGTGTGGGGGGAGATGACAGCTTCCAGAGCTGCAGGACCATGGCTACCTGTCCTCCCATGAGTGGCCAACCCCTGGCTGCTGTACATGGGAGGTGGTGGCTGCTGCAGCCAGAGCTGAGTCTGGAGCCCAGCTCCCCCGCTCATTTCCACTCTCTTCCCTTGTGGGCAGCATGGCTAAGACAGAGCCCACATGGGGAGTGGAGGATGCAGGCTCCCTGCTGTGGGCTCAGGGCTCCCTGCCCAGCTGCCCTACCCCCAGGGCCTCTGCAGCCCAGCAGGCAGAAGCCAGTCTGGGAGGAAGGGGAGGCTCTGTGCTGCTGCCAGGAGCCGCACTGCTATGGCAAGGCACCCCCTGTCCACCTGGCAGCAGCAGCAGGGATCACCTTGTCATGGCAGCGCAGTCAGTGTGGGGCTCTGAGCCTCCCCACCCTGCTGTGCCACAGAGGTCCTGGGGGAAGGGCAGCAAGGTGGGGAGGCCTAAGCCTACAATGGGCAGCCTGCATCTGCCTCTGCCTTGCGCACAAATCTGAGGGGCATGGGCCCCCCATGCCTCCCTCCCCAGGAGTGTGCAACCCCATCTTTTATCTTTGCCAGCTGGGGTTGTGACCCCAAGATGGAGAACTGCTGTGGTATGTCTTGTATCCACCATCCAAATGCTGAAGAACTATAACAAGAGATTTCCTAGAGAGGGTGGCTTTCCTAAGGTAATACTAATGTTCTCATAGTCCCTTTGGCAGTGATTAAATGAACATAAGGAGGAAAGCATCTGTCATGTTGGCTAAAAATACAGAAACGAATGCAAATTATTCTGAAATGGTGACTTTCGGAGCAAGCATTTCAGTGGGACCAGGGAATATTCATTTTGAGCGTGACCATTAAAACTCTAGTGTCCTTGAGGCATGCACTTGCCTGCCTAATGAGGTCGCTGACATCAAATTCTTGACTTGGTATCACTGAGAAGTCGGCCTTCACTTCGGTGTAGGTGTCATTAATAATAGCAAGAAACATGTTCTGTAGAGGGAAGAAACACACGGAGAATTTCTCAATAGAAATGGCATTTCCATTACTCGGGGCCTGTTTGATTCTATGCATGGGTGTGGCGGAAAAATATCAATTTATGGGGGAAGGAGAGGAGAGTAAACCTTTGCTTTAAGCATCACCTCTAACACTTGATGCAAGTAGATGGGTCAGATCTACAAACTCTGTTTGGAGCCCCCTTTCTCCAGGAGACAGCTGGGTGTGTTCTGAAAAAATCCTATAAGCATAAAGCTCTTCCACATGCGTGAAACTGCTCTGGTTACAATAGCTCTGTTCATGGATATAAGAAAGATAGGACTGGATGCTTTTAACTAATTAGTGACAACTGAGGCCTTGTTCAGACCCTGGGTGGAATCAATTTGGTAAATGACTTAAGCTGGCTTTTAATAGAGGACAGAAGAGCTGTGCTGACTAAAGCCCATGCCTAACTGCATCCTAGCTTTAAGAAAATCTGAAGTTGTTTGCTTTGGGACCTGGGGGAGGACATTCTGAGAAAGCTGGATACTGCCTATTTCCTGCCTGCAGCATTGGTAGAAGGTGCTTTCTGCCCTGTGGCACACCTGAAGCCTCCCCCGGAGGTACTAACCCTAGCAGGTGAGCCTGCCAGTGGTCACACACTGCCCCCGGTGCTTGCTTCTAACTCAGACAGTTTAGGAACTCTGAAATGGGCAGTGTTTAATGATCCCCAGTCAAGGGTTTCAGATACAATCAGAGTGGGTGGGGAAGTAAAAACCCTGGATCTGCCCCTGTATACAGGTCAAACCAGCCTGTTAAAATACCTGGAGAGTCTCTCTAGGCTCTTCATAAGGGAACAGAGAGAACAAAGAATGCACCCTCACCCTCTTCCTCCTCTTCCAGGTCTCTTCTCTCCTTCCTGACTCGCTCACAATTGTTTCTCTCCTTAGCATGGCAGGGCTGGGCACTGAAGCCACCCTCAAATGTAGCTGCTGAATTTTGGGAAGCTTAGAGGTAGCAGTTATGCCCATCTGTGTGCTGAGACCCCTTCCCTTCCTTGCTGGGCCAGATTCTGCTGACTTTCATGCTGCACCTTGGGTTTAGCATGCTGGAGAGATTTAGTCTCTGCTTTGTTATAAAATGGGGGAGAGGGGGTAATCTACCTGGGTGTCACTCCCCCTGCTGGTTTAGGCTCAAAGCACAGGTTAACTAGGGATAACTTGGGAGAGATACTATACATGTGTACTTGGGAGGGGAGTTGGGGACAACCTGATTAAGAGCCCAGTGTAATCCTAAAGTAGAGGCATGCCCCCAAGATGCTTGTGCAGACCCTAGTGGTCCCTGAGCCACAGCCATGGCAACCCTTCTGAGTGACCTGGCTGGCTGTGCTGTGCCCAGATTTCCTCATGTGCAAGAAAATGTATCTGAGCACAAAGGGCTTGATATCATTCAGTGCCACTTACCAGCAACACAAAGAACACGAAGAACACAAATGTGATGAAGTAAATGGGCCCAAGGATTCGGTTGGCTTCCTCTATGGCTGCGAAGTTAAAATCTCCCAGTACAATGCGGAACTGTGTAAAACTGGGAGGTAAAAACAGAAATGTGGTAACTGTGAGCCCTCATTTCTAAGTAAACTGCTTTATAAGTGTTATTTCTAGGCACCTGTCTCAATTAATTATAAAAGAGGTATTTAGTCACAGAAGTCAGTGGAATTATACCAGCATAAAACTGCTGTGGTAAATCATACCTTTAAAGAATGTGCACACCTTTGAAAAGATAAAGGACTTGGTATTAGACCAGACGATAACATTAGTCCTGATTAAGCTACTTCACAACTCATTTTATATGTGGAAAAGTTCCACATCTTCTATAAGTCGTGAGTGCAGAGAAGATACTGTTTAGTGCAGTGTTGTGGTATTATCCTAGTAAGCTTAAATTTCCTGTTTTTGACCCAAGTTTGTGTAAAGATTTGTACAGTATTGCAAGAATATTCCACCATAAAAACATTTATCAGTGTATCTTAGATCTATATATTTTTCTTTGCATGTAGAAGCCTATCTGCAATGATATTCTACACTGAAAAAATGTGTTGAGGCCAGCCAGCTAACCCTGAGCATATACATGTGCTTGCTATAAAATCTATAACCAAGAGGGGCAGTACAGCGGAGAGCTAGTTACCAGGATCCTGCCTGCTGTAGTGACTACTCGGGAGGTTCTTGGGGATGAATGCCCATTGCATTTAATGAACCTTGGCCTAGGACTTGGTGACTGACCCGATGTGTGTGTCTGGAGTCCCCAATGAGGCAGCAGGTCTATGCATGCACGCCAACGCCTATCATTCCTGCCCTTAGTGAGGGCGGGGAGTAGGATGGATTTCAGATCATACTTCAGTGGGAATTAACACTGATTTGGTTAGTGTGTTAATCCTTCTGTGGAGCCCAGAGGCATCCCATTCAACCCCAGGTTTGGCCTGATGCTGCAGCAACAAGATCAGAAGTTGCTTTGTAGGAGAAAGCAGATGCAGCTGTGCATGGGATTACGGGGCTCTGAATTTTGCAGCACCCTTGTTGCCTGAAGAAAGCTATAATTACTGTGGTAGCATAAGAAATAAGTGCCTGTGCTTTTAAACTTCTGTGTAGGTGGTTCTGCTTGGCTCTACAGTAAATAGGGTGTGTGCACTGTTAGGTTTTAATATGCATACATGCAGTTCTGAAATGTGGAAAACTCATCAACTTGAGACCCAAAGATCAAGTATCCCAACTGTGCATAGGCAAAGAATATGATGAAAAACATGATAGCAAAGCCGATGATGTCTTTGGCACAGCGGGACAATGTGGAGGACAGCTGGGTCATGGTCTTGTTGAAGCTTATGAACTTGAATATCTGGAAGAGAACAGAATAGGTTACTGTGGAAGGAGACCAAAATATACTGCATGTTCTTATTAGGGGTACATGGAAGGTCATCTGTTCACAGTAATTTGCAGATTAAATCTGCTTTGAAATGTGTTTTGTCATAGCAGCAGCAGGAATCTTTCTCTGGTGCTAGAGGAGATGCATTTGGTGGGGAGAGAGGGGGGTGATCTAGGGGCAAAAGGCCCAGTATGTTTGTTTAATACGTCTCTTCCGCCTTATCTTTAAATGAGCCAAGGAAGTACAAGGACTGGGAATTTTCCCGGCCTGTGTTCATGGGGGTGGTATCTGAAATGGCCAGATGGCCTTCTCTTTCTTGAATGAGCAAACCTGTCCTTTTTAGCCCAGCTATCCTGTTCCCTCTTAAAAGTGTAAGATTGACGGTGTGATTTAGGGGTCCTGGGATTGCCAAGCACAACACGGGAAACTGGGAGCCAGTACCTTTATCCATGCAAAGAAGACGTTGATAGCAATCATATTATTGTAGTGGGTTTGCCAGTAGGCAAGGAAATAGAAGTCCGGGTACACGTATGCATCAGACAGAAGATCATCCATCAGCAAGGACACCTCTACTGTACGGTATATGTTGAAGCCAATGGCAAAAATAGAGAGCTAAATAAAAGCAAAGACTAATCAGACCACAGCCCAGATGTCCTCGGATCTGTTGTCATGCCCATCAGCATGAACATTACCATAAAACTCCCCGCAGTTTGACAAGGATAATCCAGAACACTGAAGGGAAAAATTAAGTGAGAACAGAATGGTACAAGCACAGAAGGGGAGTTGAGAAGCTAGCAGGTTCAGAGAAATGACACACAGAAGGGGAAAGGGACAGCTCCATTGTATCATCTGCTGCTCTTGACTCTAAAAACCCATCTCCAGATAGCCAACATGGATTGGAGCTCGGGTGACAGGGCTACAGTCTACAGATCCACAACAGCAAGTGGGGCACACTAAGTTAGTGTTCCTCTTCAGTCTCCTGTAACAAGCTATCTCCTCAAAGTAGGGTTTGAATGATAGGTTGCTGTGAAGGACCTATCGGAATGATTCTTACTTGGAGCTGTGGTCTGGAGTCGGGCCACAAATGCTAGCAAGCATTTCATGAACTAACTTTTTTGTCTGTCCTGTCATCTGTTGGGTGTATAACACCCTGTACACACTCCTTGTGGAGTTTTTTTTCTTTGTGTACTTGGGAAACTGGCACAAGGGGCCGTGACCCCATGTGACGATTCACTCTTTGATTTCAAAACAAACAAATGTATGCCTGTAGGTTAAGGGCATCCAGATTTACTCTCTGTGATAACAATTCATATTCAAAGTCTGTTAATGGGAAGACTCTCATTGACTTCAGTGGGCTCTGGTTTACAATGGACCCCATGTGGACCAGCATAATGGGCTGGATCATCAGTTTGTTATGATGTTGGATTTATTTTCAATTATTTTTATAATGGTGGCCCTGAGAAGCCAGGTTGTGCCAGACACTATACAAACATATAGTGACTGTTCTATCACCTAAAGTGCTGGCCAGTGGATCAAACAAGACTATGACAATCCCAAGGCAACTGCAAGGAATGCACCTCAAATTATAATGGCTCTCTGTGCCGATCTGACAGCTTCCAGAGAAGATCCTAATCACGCAGGAAAACACCACCACCAGGCAGTACTCACCACCACCAGCAGCAGGTCCAGCCAGTTCCAGGCATTTTTAAAGTATTCCACTCCTATTCTTATCATCTGCACAAGTTCTTGGATGATGAAACCAAAAATGAAGAGGCAGAAGACGGCTTCACAGGAGGCAAGAAAGTAATCGGTAGACGAGACATATCTGAGGAGCTTTACAGAGAAGAACTGCGAGGATGAAACAGCACCACCAGTGGCAGGGAACTCCACTACCAATCTGTGGAAGTATTTGTAGGGAACACATTTGTGGCTGGCTTTGGCTGGAATCCTTGCCCTTTTCCTTTTTCAGTAGGTGCTAATGTTTCACTGAAGCAAAATGTTCATGTGAAAATGGAAAGCTTAATGACTCCTGTATCCATTAATTTCCCCTTGGCCAAGAAGAAACTGATGGGAAAGGAAGCCTATGGACAGAATAAGGAAACTATATAATAACCCAAACGGGTGTTTTTCAAATTTTAAAATATTTTGCATTAGTCTTTAAGAAAACAGTGTGAGCAGATCAAACAGTCTGCCAAGTTCTGAGTTCAGGATTTTGTGTTTCTTCTTGAGTAGCCAATAAGACTAATGTCTTGGGCTCTGACTGCAGAAAAGGTAATATAGTTCATTTCTGCCTAATAAGAGTAACTGGTTGTACAGCCAGACGTATCCCACTTTGTAAGGCTGGGGGGGGGTTGGATTTGTTCCTGCTCCCTGAGGGTTTCATTGTAGTTTAAAGAACCAGCAATCTGGCCAGCTATCATATGAGAACCATGTCCAGGATGTGAAAAGCCCTTTTCTGTATCTTTAAAGGAGCAGTGCCTCTGAATGTGCTTTCCAGTGGGGTTTATGTAAGTGCTCACCTGGCTACACAGAAGAGGTTTATGTTGGCATTGTACACTGAGAAGTCAATGAACACAGCCCTGGTCCCTCTGGTGAGCCAGTTGTTTTCCCTGAGAAACGCCAGCTTCTCTTTGCTCTCCTCCTTTGACTTTGGTAACGTGAACATAAATCCGCCAGCACTGTACATGCCCATGGACCCCCAGTGCCATGGTGCTAAGGAGGAGGCAACTGAGTACACCCATCTGGAAACAGGGAAACAGCAGTTTTGCTCATGAGGCACTGGGCTAAAAGGTATTCCTCTGCCAATGCACAATGTTCCTTTCCAGTTCCTGTGCCCCACAAAATCACTACTGCATTTTGGACTGTAATCCATAGCCTTAAATTATCCTTTTCTCACTAGGAAGGGTGCAATGCATGTGCAGCCTTAGAAATGTTGCACACAATTCATCTGGCCAGTCAATGCACTCTGCAAAGACCACTATTACTTATGCGCCTGGATCTTGCACACTATAGATGAATTATAAATTTAACCCTCTTTTATATCTACATGGGACAGCTCCTTGTTTACATATAGTTTATTACTGTTGCAGTAATCTGTTTATACACTCTTTATCGATATCATGGTGTAATAATGCTAGGTTTGTGGTAACAACTGGAGATCTGAGAAGTCTCTGTTATCTGTCTGAATGACACTTAATATGAGACTTGTTCAGAGACAGTTGGTACAAATTCAGGCCTTGTGTATCTGTGTTTCTCCAGTGATGTTAGTGAAGAAGTCAATTTATACCAGTAACAAATTTGGTCCATAATTCTTATTTTTGGCTCGGAGGAGAGGAAGAAGGGGTTCTTTCATCCCAAGCATGTGCCAGACCAAATCAGTGGGGTTACATCAAGGTAGCTGAGAGAAGAATTTGGCCTGCATGTGTGTAAATGGATATGCTTATCCACTCCAAAAGAAGTTCTAGATCCTCAACCATTGAGGTCTTCTGTGTCATAAAGTAACTGAAAAATGCTTAGTGCAACTTTGGAGAACTTTTACAATCTCTGCTCTCTCCTATGCCTGATGAAGGGTGTGTGTACGCGAAAGCTTGCAGATAAATACAATAATTGGTTTGCAAATATCTAGTTGGTCTAATAAAAGATATCATGGTTATGATTCCTTTTGCCTCTAGACCAATACAGCTACAACCTGGATACCTACTGTAACTTCTGATTTTTATTTTTATTTTATTTTTTATCAGTGGGATCTTGGCCCCCTACTTCCCCAATGTATTGAAAGTTGTGGCAGCTTGAAAATTCCTCTTTAATCATCTATATAAATCTATATTCATACTAAACAGGCAGAGAGACCACAGTGAAAAACTGCAATACTTACTCAGGCTTGTTCCTTAGACCAAAATCAGACTTGTCTTCAGCTGCAAAGCGGTATTTGTAATAACACTCTTTTAAAAAAGTAGTGAAAAGGGGATGGATGGAGCATGTATTGTTCCGGACTTTTAACTGGCGGACCCGGGCTACTCCTAAAAGCAAGTTCTCATAGTAAATGTGGCTGCCGTTCTTAGGGTCGGGTATTGTCTTGTTGTTGTACCATGTGTCCCAGTACAGACCATCCAGGAGGGGACCTTCTGCAAACTACACACACAGAGAGATTAGACATTTAAAAGAAGTTGAAATGATCACTTCTAGTGTTAGCCTTTTTCAGATTCACATCTGCTCTCTAGTACTCTGAGAGGGTTGTAAAAACTAGAAGTTCCAGCTTATGGTGAAAGGAAAGCCCTATTACCTACAAATTGCATTTGCATCTTTGTGAGTTCAATGTTTATCCCTCCATACTTCAACTTCAACTCTTCCTGCCATTTGGGGTTTCACTGAACCTGTTATTTATCATTGTTGAATTCAGGCAACATGTGGCTCAATAGTGATAACTTAGCTATTTGGGATGGAATCTTACAGGTCTGCTATGTACTTTTGTTTTTTTCTCCTGGTGATAAGACTTTAGCCATAAGCTTTGGAATAAAAATGATTCCTTTTGTTTTGAAGATAGGAAACAATTACCTCGCCCTCCCATCCCTTTAAGTGCAGTGTAGCTGCAGATAAAAGAATGATGCAGATTTTGGGGGGAGCACATCAGAGCCAATAATTATACAGTTAACGTGGCTCAGCAGTAGAACTTGCTCTGTCTGGGCCATGCAAAGATTTTTGCATCACTGCTCACCTACTCACTGGTATAGCCCGCTGTTTTGCAGATCTGACTGTAATGATCAAGAAGGAGGCCGGGGCACCCAAACCTCTCTAAGCCAGGTCCCACTGCTTTTAAATCTCCCCTAGGAGAAGAAGTTGTAGCACTGAGAACCTTGTCTTCCAGGCTTACCTACACAAAATGGCATTTTGGCTGAGGCCCCCATCTAGTGGTTAGAATATGTATGAGCATCCTGCATCCAGCTTTGCTGCAAAGAGGCTCAGAGGTGAACTACAACAGAAGTGAAAAAGTGACAGCAGGAATCGTGTCGGCCCTATCCCAGGGAAGCTGCTTCTTGGCAAGTGAAAAATCAAGAAAAGTGGGCATTGTTCTCCTCTTACTACCCCAGACCTGGACAAGGAGCACTAAAGATCATTGATGCAATTGTTTTATGTACACCAAGATGAAAATATTCACTCCTCGCTCTGGTCAGCTTAAACTTGTACTTGGATCTCTTGCAAATGTAAAGATGTTATTCAGCTACCTACACCAAGATGCCTCCATACTCTGCAGGTAAAATATGCCATGTTGCTAATATTTGCAGAACTACACAATTGTGCCAGAGGCTTTGCCTGACTGGTGTGTTCCCAACAGAACTGTTACAGTTGCAACCTTACCTTCCAGAAATCTGTTATGCTGCCTATGCTTTCAAAATTAGCCTCATCTGTCTCGGACACAGGAGTCTCCAGAAAAAGATTGGACATGACTTTGTTCAAGTAATACATGTCGGTGTTCACCATTCCAAATGTCACTAGAAGGAAGGAAAGACAGAAGGGCTTGACTCTAAATCAGAGAGGTGAAGATAATACTAGCTTCTAGCATGTTGCTTTTCTTCCAGCAAAGTTGCTTTTATTCCAAAAAAGTTGTTCCGGCCAATTTTGTAGGTGGCTGGAAGGTTATTTTATCAGAGCTTCGGCCTTACCAATTTGAAAGAGGGGCAGCCCACTCTGGGAGACTTAACTTCCCCTGAGTTATTGGAAAACATTTTACCCGGTTCTTTTGTGGACTTACATACGCACAGATCAGCAAGGAAGATGATGTAGATAAGTAGCTCCTGAAGAGTTGTTTTCAGTTCCAGCTCTTTGCTGTAGGTCAGCCGTGGTTTCACAAAACCTAATCATGTGAAATGATAAAAGCAAAGCATAAAATAAACTGTAGGGAAAGAGCCAGATACAAGAACTTTCTCGTTCTTGGAGAACCAAAACTGGGTTCCCAATCTTTAGGGAAAAAAACCTGAGGATATTTCATTATTCACTGGTCAAGGATTAGTTAATCAAGGGTGGAACTTAGTGCCACAGGAGGTTGCAGAAGCTGATAGTTTAACCAGATCTAGAATGGGTTTGGACAAATTCTTGGAGGAAAGCAGCATTGTTTTGTCGTGGAAACACACGCAGCATACTTTTGGGTCAGGTCAGCAGAAGCTTTTATTCAAAAGAAACTACAGCTGTAGGGGGGATTCCAAAGTTACATGGATTTCCCAAGCACTTGGAAGGGGTCCCACCCCAAGAGCAAGATCAGGAGACTTATCTACTTTTTAACAGTTGCTTACAACTCACGTGATCATATAGTGAAATTAGCATGAAAAGCGGCTATAACATTACTTTATTACTTCTTTGCTGTAATCAGGATGGGAACTTCTGGGGGAGGCGAGGTTAGTTCACAAACCTCCTTCTTGCACCTGGAAATCAGAGTTGTACATACTTCTTGCTATTTTCAAGGCTGCGGTGAGTGAAGCAGTTGCAGAGGAGTTGCAAAGAATAAACATTTTCCCTTATTTGTTCTACTGTACAGAGCCAGCAATTCTCCACAAAGCGGTTATGTCATCTTATCACTTAAGTGATAAGTTTAAGGCATTTATTTTTTTTCTGATTCCAGAGTTTCATAGTTGGTCAGGTCAGAAGGGACCTGAGCAGATTATCAAGTCTGACCCCCTGCCATGGCAGGAAAAAGTATTGGGGTCAAATGACCCCAGCAAGGTGTTCATCTAACCTCCTCTTAAAGACCACCAGGGTAGGAGCCAGCTCCACTTTGCTTGGAAGCTGGTTCCAGCTCCTAGCCGCCCTGACAATGAAGTAGCATCTCCTGATGTCTAGTCTGAATCTACCTTTGCCAGCTTGTGACCGTTATTTCTAGACACTCCCGGTAGTGCTGGGGGAACAGGGACTCCCCCAATGCCTGCTGGTCCCCTCTGACTAGTTTGTCACAGGCCACTAGATCCACCTTGTTCTCTTGTAGAGGCAGAACAGGTTCAGCTCTCGTAGCCTCTCCTCGTAGGGCCTGCTCTGCTGCCCCTTGATCATGTGAGTGGCCTCCTCTGGGCCCTCTCCATGCTGTCCACATCCCTCCTGAAGTGCGGTGCCCAGAACTGGACGCAGTACTCCAGCTGGCCTGACCAGTGTCGTGTAGAGGGGGAGGATCACCTCCTTGGACCTGCTGGAGAGGCATTTGTGGATGCATGACAAGGTGCGGTTGGCCTTCCTGACCATGTCTCCGCACTGCTGGCCCATGTTTATTTTGGCATCGATAGTGACTCCAAGATCCTTTCCTGCCTCTGCACTGACAAGGGAGCTCGCAGCCTGTAGGTCTGCTGCTGGTTCTTCCTCCCCAGGTGCAGCACCTTGTGCTTGTCAGTGTTGAAACCCGTCCTGTTCTCATCTGCCCACCCTTGTAACCTGTCCAGGTCCGATTTGCAGCCTATTCCTCCCTTCTAGCGTGCCCACTTCCCCCCTGCATCTTGGTGTCATCAGCAAATTTGAACAGGGTGCTTTTTACCATTGGTAGCTATTGTGCATGGGAGTTAGGGGTATGTCCTCTGAACCAGAGCTTCCTAGACCCTCAATGCTGGAGGCTGCAAGTGGGAGAGGAATAGGGGGGAAAATCCAGTCATGCCCTATTCCCTTTCCCATTCAGCTCTGCCGTAATTGCATCTCCCGAAGCAGGAAGTGTAATTGGGCTCCCCTATCGGATGGTGTTGTGCCTTTAACATCTGTCAGGGGATTAAGTTCTTGTAACGACCCTGAGTCTTTTGGGGGAGGGATACAAACATAAGAAGTAAATCTGTACCTGTTATAGGGAAGTTAATTAGAGACTCTCACTTGTTTTGAACCAACTTCAGTAAATCCCACCCTCCCTTTGAGATGTGTGTGCATGTTTCCACAGTTGCTTCCTTGTCTGCAAAAGTGCAGTGTGGTGTGACACCTGAAACTTGCCTGTGGCAGATGGGCAGGACACGGCCAGGAGCCGGAGCAAGCTTCGTTTTTTTGCAGAAGGGTGGGATGGATGAAGCTAGGGTTGCTGTGACCCCTGCACGCTCGCCTGTGTCCATCCCCCCATACAATATCTGCTGCTGTGAGACCCGGACTGACTCGCAGTCCACGTTTGTGTGTCAGTTAAATCCCAAACCCGTTCACCGCCAGATTGAAAACTCGCCTGTGTCCATCCCACGGGTCTGCACAAGTGACACGTACTGCGTCCCCTGCACACTTGCCTGTGCCTGTCCCACCTCTCCACAAAAGTGAAGCTGTGCCCCTGCCAGCTTTCCTGTGTCGACGGGTGGGACGGACACGGCCGCACGATAACCTTCACGTCTTTGCTCAAACCCGTTGGACACCAGTCCCAAACCCTTGGCGAGGAAAAGCGACGGCCACGCGATGCCACGTGTCGGTTCGTGGCATCACACACCCGGCTCCCACCCTCACCCCTGCCCTGGCGGGCACGGCTGCCCCACGAAGGGCCCGTTGGGGCAGGAGGCGGCTCCTTGAGTAACTGAAGTGTTTACCCGGCGGCGGAGGCACTTTGGGTCGCTCCTGCCGGCTCGGCACGGGTGTGGGCGCCACGAAGCTGGGCGCGTCCCTGGGCCCGCGGCCCGGCTCGCCGGCGAGCAGCGCGGAGGCGGACAAGGAGGCCGTGGACCTGCTCCTCGACTGGGCCGGGACCAGCAAGCTGCTCCCCCGTGGCTCCATGGCGCCGCCGCCCGGTCCCTCGCACCGCGCCGGGAGCCGGCAGCCGGCAGTCACGGTGAAGGGGAACGCGGCGGTGACGACAGCCGAGCACGGCCGCCCCGCGCCGTCCTGTCCCGCGCGCTGCCGTTGTCCGGGCCTGGCAGCGCCGCGAGCCCGTGCAGGGGCCGGGCCGGGCTTCCGCGTCCAGTGACCCCTGCAGCCTTTTAACCGCCCCTCGCTTGGTTAGGCTCCTCCGCCGGCGTGGGCCGGGGGCCGCCGGCCTCTCGGGGAGCCTCTCGCTTCTGGCTGGCGGCCCGGCCCGGCCGTCGGGTTTGAGGGCTAGTTACACGTTGCCTCGGGGGCTGGCGTGTTGCCTCCAGCATGGGGACATTGCCTCGGGGGCAGGGGTATTTTCTCAGGGGGACGTTACCTCAGGTGAACATTGCCTCTGGCATAGGGACGTTACCTCTGGCATGGGGACATTATCTCAGGTGTAGGGATGTTACCTCTGGCATGGGGATGTTACCTCAGGTGGACATTGCCTCCAGCACGAGGACATTATCTCAGGTGTAGGGATGTTACCTCAGGTGGACATTATGTCTGACATGGGGATATTACCTCGGGTGCAGGGATGTTACCTCAGGTGAACGTTGCCTTAGGTGGACATTGCCTCCAGCATGGGGACATTATCTCAGATGTAGGGATGTTACCTCAGGTGGACATT
>JAGPOW010003447.1:30311132-30332845 GCA_030014935.1 Caiman crocodilus | reverse complement strand
TGGTCACAAGTTACTGGAGAGCAGGTTCAGGTTGGACATTAGGAGGCACTACTTCACAGTTAGGGTGGCTAGGACGTAGAACTGGCTTCCTAGGGAAGTGGTTCTTGCTCCTCCTACCTTGGGTGTCTTCAAGAGTAGATAGATAAGTACTTGGCTGGGGTCCTGTGACCCTGGCACTCGTTTCCTGGCAATTGGCGGGGGGCCAGACTAGATGGCCTGCTCTAGGCCCCTTCTGACCCTAGATACTATGACGTTTCAGATTTATAGAGTAGCCTTGTCCCTAGCTCCTAATTGCTGTATCCTGACAGGGATGCAGTGGCTACAGCCAATTTAATTTGAAGTTTCCCAGGGCTAAAAGCTGTGGAGCTTGCTACATTTCTCTCCCTGGTGCTTTTTTGCCACTCCCCTTCCCAGCCCCGCTCGGTGCTGGCTTGCAAGATTGTCCAAGAAGGATTCTGTACTTGCAAAGCCAGTAATGGTAGAGAGACAGTGCTCTAGGTCACTGGGATGGAGCTACTGTAGCTCAAACATCTCTATTGTGCCTAGATTGTAGGGGAAACCAAGTGTTGTAGTTGTATGGAGAGGACTGCACAAGTAGCAGCATTACTTTGAAGTCCAGCCTGCAGAAGCGTCCTTCTTCAATGGTTATATCTTCTGGCACTTGCGTAAAACGTGGCTGAAAGAACTTTTCCTGGATCGAGCCCTGTCCTTTCTCTTCCCCTCTGGAAGAGGGTCTGCTCCTGTAGAGTGCATGCTTACAGTTAGTTTTGGCAAGGTTGCTACATGGCAGTACATGACACCTACTCAACTCAAGAAGTTAGAATTAAGACAGGCTAATAGCTACGTGGCTCCCATCCCTTAAGCTTTTTAAATTTGTCAAATTGGGATAAAGCATCCCGTTATCTGCCTCTGACTGCATGGAATAGCATCACCAGCAGTTGTCAAGCTCATATTTTTGAGGTCAGATCTCAAAGCCTTTGAGGCATGGCCCACAGATGCTTGTCATATCCCATGCCCTGTGGTTATTTCTTACCTCACTGAACCTTGCTTGGAAAGAGAAATGAGGAACTATCAATTCTCAGGGTATTTTTAACTGTAGTATATGGGTCACAAGCTTCCACCCCAACAATCCCTGCCTCTTTAAAAGGTTCTCAATAATTGGTTGAAAAAAGTTACCAATTATTCTATGAACTATGAAGTTTGAGTTAATTTTTTAGTATAAAAGTAGAATACCCAATATAGTAGCCACATCATACGCATTTTAGATTAAAACTCTGGGCACGTAGGAATATTGAATGTCCGTCTCACAAGATTGGCTGGGTATAGATTTAAAGATTTACCTTATTTGTCCTGAAGGAACCTGTAACCTTGTGTTCTCTGTAGTCTGCTGCTTTGAAGAATAAAAGCAAAAAGTCAGTTAATATGCACTAGCAAAGTTCTCAATGCAATCTCTTGGTAAAGATTTTAAATGAGAAGTTTGCTTTTCAAGCACACCAATGGCAGATTCCACAGATGCCTTTCTAATAAAATACTAGATCGACATTGTAAGCAAATATTTTCTCACACTTCATTCCAGACTTTTGTTTCCCCAGTCCTAGTAACTAAAAACAACTATAGTTTAATAGTTTAGAGCAGCTTTCAGTCAAGCAGCACAGGTGAATCATGTGGCCATTTCCTTTGGTTGCAGATCTTTTCTTGGTGAACATATAACCTTTGTTAGCGGGGAAATAGTCTTGCTGGAATATGTGAAATGAGAGCCTAGGTACAATGTGTCCTTCTGTAAAGCAGGAATAGAAGTGAAGTCACTTTTATACAGAGCTGGCAGGAACACTGTTGTGCCCACTTAGAAATGGTACCAAGAGCAACGAACACATGTTGAGCTGGAAAATATTTTCCCTACTAGATCACAGCACTAGCTAAGCTTGCTGATAACTCCACAATCAAGTTATTAGATCTATTCAAGTACTCAGGATGGTTTTCCAACAAGAACTTCTATAGAGATCTGAAGAGCAGATAACTGTGTTTTAATGTCAGCAAGTCAGAGCATTTCTACCACTTTAGCAATGGAGCCAGTTATATCAAGTACAAAAAGTCCTGAGGTGTTACAGGATCCATGACAGCAACATGCAGACAAATAAGCTTGAGCTTGCTTGCTTCTCTTTTCTCACTAGCATGTGTTTAACCACATACCCACACGTGTAGTCTATTTTCTATAGTGGGCTACTGCGTGCTTCTTTGTTCTGCTGGATTTGGCTAATGGCAGATCCCTTCTGAGGTTATTCTTGCTACACCCCCATGTTAGAAATGCAGCATCTAGCAACACTAACATCCATTTTAAAAGGTGATGCGCTAGAGCTGAAGTTTCCAAAAATAATCCTAATAGTCTGACTAGCCAAAAATACCTGGCAGTTGGATGGGTCAATGGGGGCATACACAGAACACTGAAAGTATGAACAATATGCCAATGCAACACTCCTACTCTTGGGAAAGTGCTCCCCAGACTCCTGTTAGCCAAAGCTGGTCTCAAGGTGATCAATGTCAGCTCAGAAAGGCATCTCTAACATGCTTCTGCGATGCTCCTTTCTTTAGGTCTGGCGTTATTCAAACGGGTGAGAGAAACTGGCTTGCACACAATTAAACTGAAGCCTACCACACAACACTCCCCAAACCCACATAGTCCTGCCTGCTTGTAGTCAGCACACACAAGTATGTTAGTTTGTTTTAGTCCTGGTCAAGTTTAAGTTGAGCTGTTACATACTGCCTACTTTTGCTCCCCTGCTTTTCAAATAGGTTATTGTATTAATTCCTTCTGCCTGTTCTACACTGCAGGAGGCTGCCGAGTGCTGCGAAATGGCTATTGTGTTCCTCCCCGGAGACTTCATTCCTACAGATAGGTATCTAACAAGGGATGTTACAAGGTGTAATTAGCATGCTGAACTCTTCCCACGTATGAGGGTATACAGAAGTCTATTCTTATTGCAAGTCTTAGTTTCCCTTATTTGCAGCTCCTGAAAATGTACAGCTCCCCACCCCAGTGTGATCAAACCCTTAAATGAACACCGACAACGGTCTGCCCTATGGACAGACTGCAGTTACCTGCGAGTTCTGCACGTTTTCCTCATTTTGCACGTCAAACACAGATGCAGCGTTTTCTGGTCCAAGCAGCCTGCGAGCCATTCTTTCTTCATAGGTTAACCTCTTTAAAGCAGGATAGAAAGCAAGGCTAGTCATGGTGAAGGGCCTTTTTACTGGCGTTTCAGCAGCTGTGTCACTCAGCAGTATTAATATGCCATAGATTCAAGGTGCTGGTGGATTGAGTGCATGGGCAAACCTGGGCTGCTCAACAGGGCTTGATGTCCTGGCATCATCTGAGCTTGATCCTCATTTATACAGCATTGAAATGCATAAAAGCTTAGACAGTCGTTGGCTTTCCATTCTTCCTGCGCAGGGATTAGTTATGGGCAACTATGACAGCATTATTGGGGAATTTGGAATGAGCTCCCAGGGGTCCTGTACATCAGCACTAGGAGGGCTTTCCAACTCCATCAGCTGTGGATCTTCCTCAGAAACTAGCCACTTGCTGCTAGAAAATCCACGCATCCTAACACCAAGCATGTGCTTGCTCTCTCACACATGCAGTCCCAGCACCTTCAAACGCTCCATGTTCACGTGAGCAAAAGGAGTCAAATTCATTGGACTCAGGTTGTCTACACCTAACAGCTAGTTCCAGTCTGTACTGGAGTACAGAATTTGGTCTGAATTTTGTTAGAAGACTTCCCTCCAGATCAGAAGTCTTTAGAGAGTTAATTAGTTTGCCGGTGTCAAGTTAGGCAACTTTGATTGGATCTGATAAAAGTTTTGCGACACTTCTGATAATGACACACTAGGTCCATTTTTACCCACCACCTACAATATGCCAGACTATAATAAACTCCTGAGAGGGAGAACTCGTCTCCGACTTAATAGGACCAAGTGGTTGACCTTTTTGTGTATTTACCAAGCCTCAAAGCAGTAAGACCATTTCCTCAGTACACGCCGACAGCTCTCAGAGCTTGCCTGCTTCTTCCTAGCACAAACCAGTTTCCAGAATTGGGTTAACTGGACATGGAAAGCTAAGTTTTGGCCCTACTGAAGCTGTACCAGGTCTCTCAAATGTGAGCCAACTTCCTACAGGAAACGCTTCCTTTGATATTAACTTCCAGCCTATTGTTTCAAACTTAACTGGCTGCAGAGTTTTCTTTAGACAATTCTTTTGTTTCTTTTTGCAATCTGATGCCAAGCCCTGTGGGGCTCAATTAGATGCTCTCTGTAAAGAGTTTGAGCCAAGAAAGTGACTTGAGCAGCAATTCCCCCTTCTTTCATATGGTCATAGGAATGTAGGGCTGGAAGGGACCTCATGAGGTCATCCCAGCCCCCCTGCTCAAGGCAGGATCATTCCCAACAAACCCATCCCAGGCTACTCTTGAAAGTTTCCAAGGATGGAGCTTCCACAACTTCTCTAGGTAGTTTGTTCCAGTGCCTGGCCACCCTCATGGGCAAGGTTCCTCCTAATCTCCAACCTAAACTTCCCCTGCTGCAGCTTGAATCTAGTCCTGTTCCCTACAGCCACAGAGAAAAGTCTGTTTCTATCCTCTTCATGATGACCCTTCGATATTTGAAGACCTGTTTCTAATATTGCTGGCAGTTGGTTTTTATTTGCTATTGAGTCACGATGCCTGTACTGAAGCCATTGCATTTAGAAACCAGGATAAACCCTGCAAACTGGCACTGTTTTAAGTCATGTTTCCCTGGGGCTTGGTTAACAGTACCACTGCAGTGATGGCTGAATAAACTTAGTTGCCTAAACCCTTGGCAGGCTTGTAAATTCTCAGTTGGGTCCATGTCTAAGCTGGTAGCAACAATGCTACTGCTGAAAGGGGTCAGATTCCTGAATTCAAGCTTTCTAAATTGATAGAAAAGATTAGCACTCGTTTGCACCTCCTAACAGGGCATCTGGAAGGCTCAGCCTGGCTGGGAAGTGGGATGACAGAGGAGGGTGTAGAGTGGCTTTCAGGTGACCTTGGTACCTCTCAGAGCTGCCTGCTTCAGCAGCCAGCTTACACAGGTGTCTGGACTGGCACAGATGCCACACTGCAGCCATCTCACAATAGCTGTCTATGGACAGATCTGCAACCCAAAATAGCCATAGGGGTAATGCTAGGAGCACTCCATGTCCTGCCAGCCCCCCCGGGTAGGCTTGTGGGTCTGTATGGCTTGCTCGCAGACAGCAGTTCTCCCTATAGCTGCATGCAGGGGCCAAGCCCCGTCTCATCTACTACGCAGAGAAGTGTAGTGTGTTTGAAATGAAGCAACCAGATTTTAAAAACCTACCAACCTCAAATCTATGAGTTATTGGAGTCCTGAACAAGGGATTACTGTATTCTCTCCCCATGCTCATCAGGGAGGGTAGACTCTGCACTCATTATAATGAGTGCAATCTGCCCAAGTGGCTTGAATAAATGGCATCACCTCGAGGTTAAGGGAATCAAATAAGATTCTGGGCAGCAGTCTGTCCTCGTGCCCTTTTAGGGTTACTGGAGGCATTTCCATTTGTGTTTTCCATGAGTCTAACAACTCCGATGAGCAGAAACACTCTAGCACCTTTGAATTGGTTGGAATCTATGGAGGAGAACCTAAGCAAAGAGATCCTTGCTACCAGCATGTTCTTACCTGGTTGCCATTCTGCAGAAGGCTGTCTTTGCAGCGCAGCTTCCTTTCCAAGTCCTGAATGAGGGCCTCTTTTGTTCCTTGTATCTCTTGGTCTGAGGTCTTCTGCACTGACTTTGTGCTAGCTTGTTTGTGATACATTGGCTTTGGGTAACTACTCAGGCAAGGAACAAAAGAAAGAGTCAGCCCAGCTAGTCATTAGAGCTGTGAAAAATCCCATTTGAGAATGTATACATACTTCATGCTTCTGTTTGAGCCCACTAACAGATCAGTGGCTCCAGACTGGCTTGTAGAGTGCCTAGAACAGGATGCGTCCTTATGGACAATGGTTGGCATTTATACTTGTGCTCTGGGAGGGAGGGTGCTTTAGTTAAAGTGGCTGTGAGAGCTGCTCTAATTAATGCCCCCGGAGCATCACGTGCACCAGTGTCCTTGCGCTGAAAAATGGCAGCAAGGGCACTTTAAAGGTTGCTGAATGAGCTTTAGTTAAGGTACCATTTTTCAGTGCGGGGATGCTGTTACATGTGATGCTGGCGTCTGCTGGAGCATGGTAATTACCACGTTCTGGCAGACTCGATTAATTGAGTCTGCTCAAACACGCTGTAATTACAAGACAAATATTTTTGGGAAATAGGGCTCGCTCTAGTCTGAGGCAACCAGTGGCATAATGAGTGGTGCACACAGAAAGTCCTACCACAGAGGTTGCATTACTCTGTGAGCAGGAAGTGAGGCCCGTCGGCAGAAAGATTTCTGGCGTGAATTGCTTCCCTGAAGCTGGTAGGTTAATAATGAAGTCTGGCCAAGACGTCCAAGTCCTCTTGCCCTCCATATGCACTTTGTGCCCCCCACCCCTACTCAGCACTTTTCCAGTGTAACCAAGGGTCATACTCTATATAGTGTAGGACAAGAGCAGTTTAGAAACGGAGCAATACAGGGGACTTCCCACGCACGTAAAAGCAGAAACAGGTCATGCATAAAAGAGGGAATTCTGGTTCTGCGTACTCGCCACTTCCCAAAACTGGGGGGGGAGGGGGACTTCAAGGGGCTGAGGCTCTGCCATCTCAAATAATTATGCTGGGACCCGAGTTGGAGAATTCTGCGTTCTCTGCCTCCCAAAGAGCCCAAAAGTATAAATGAACTTATTTGTGAGGAGAGCAGAGACCCTGCATAGGTCTCCCTGGCTTTTCCTTGACAGCTAGGGGGATGAGAAGGGTAGGAAGAAAAGGAACCCAGAAAACTTTGGGCTATCCAGGGATTATCCAGCCACACCCTCTGTCCCTCCCACCTCTAGCTAAAGGATGAAACAGTTGTTCCCATCCTAGTTTCTCATTGGTTCCAGTCACGGAGGCTATACAAACTCTTGATGCCATCTCCAGGAAAGTGAGAACATATTAACACTGCTTGTCATATTGTTCCCCTCTTAGTCTTTTAAAAGCTAGGGCCTTCTTGTCATAGGACCTAGCCAGTTTAATTCCCAGATATTGCGTAGATGCAGGAGAGGGCCGAAATACCCATGTTATGTACTGTTAAATAAGGTATACATGATTTGGCTAAGAAACCTTAGGTATAGACACCCTTGCCTCTCATTTGAGTTCTTGGGGCATTGCAATTATATACTTTGAGTTTGGAACAGAGTCTGTCCAGATGAAGCTGTGCCTTTTAGAGGCCAAACCCTTGTTTAGGTGGGTTAAACAAACATTTAAATGACAACTCTGTAGAGATGCCCCCACGAGCATGGATGGCTAAGCATTGGGGTGGTTTAGATGGACTTAGCCAAAAATGCTGCTGCCTCTTTCTTCCTGGTGAAATGTATTGCAAGGGGATGGTATCCCTTGAAATACATGGTGAACTCACCAGCTGTACGGGTTAAATGCTGACAGAACCTGACCAAAGCAGCAGTCTGTATGGCAAGGCCTCAGATGTTGTGTGCATATTCAGAAACTCTTACCGTTTTGGACATGCCTTGAAGTCACTCCCTACACTATTTGTTCTGTAAAGACAGGAAGCAACTGCTTGTTTATGCTTTTTCCCCGCCAGTGACTGGGTCCTTTCTGCTCGCTGGAACAGGGGAAGTGGAGCTTTGCTTTGCTTTTCCCATCACTGCATAGCCTTGGGCAAGTGGCTCAGTTTCTCCATCTGCAAAATTCTTAGGATAATAATGCTCCCTGGCTTCACCGGCAATGGTATGTGTTAGGGTTAGTTTGGTATTTAGGAAGCCCTTAGACAAAAAGCAGTGCACTATCCTACTGTATAAATTGTGGTTGTCCTAGTAGCATTTATAGGTCACACACAAAAGTGGTAGTTCCCTGTAGAAAGATGGAGCTGATCCAAATGACAACTGTCCTTGCTAACATCACCTTCCCATTGCTAGTCAATCGCACTGGCAGCTTTGTTGAAGCACAGCTACTGTCCCAAGTTTGAGAATACAAAGACTGAACCTCCATTTGTAACCAAGACAAAAGACACATTCTCCTCATCTTCCACGATCCAGTCTCTACTGAACGCGCTTCCCTTACTTCCATATGAACGCCTGGCAGCATTGGCAGTAACACAAGATATAGAACAAGGCCAGATTGAACTCCCATTGAGGTCACTGGGAGTCCTTCCAAAGACCTTGACAGGGAGTTGGATCGCACCCCAAAAGCCATCAAGATAATACATGTCCCAGGGAGAAGAATTTTGTCCTTGGTCTGAAGGGGTAAAGCTTTCAAAGCATCTTAATCACTTGGCACCTATCAGTCCCTGACCTGAGACTCCAGAAAATGCTGGCGCATCAGTTTCTTAGTGTCTGGCTATATACATAAGTCTAGGACAAGGACGGATCACCTCTTTCAGGGCTTTATGATGAGACATGAAGGCTATCGCAGGTGGTGCCATCCTTTTGTCCAGTAGTCAAGTTAGAATTGCAGGACTCAATACTAAAGCAAAGTACCTATCCCCTGCCCCAAATATGCTAATGCAAATGATTTCCACCACACTAGAGACAACAGCTCATCATGCTCCAATGAATGACCACGCATTGGAGAAGTATGTGAAGTTAATTTCTAACTAAGAAGTCCCCCTCCCACTTGTGCATCGTGGACAAATGTTTGCCCAGGGAAAGCAAGAAGTGGGGAATTCCGTCCTCTGAATGGCATATTGAAATCAACTGAATCTTCCTTTGGCGTTACTGAGATCAGGATTTCACTCCAAACCTGGACTACTTGCAGTGACCAGTCAAACACAGATTCAAAGCAAGGGGAAGTCAGTGGGTGCACATACTTACTTGGGTTCTGTAGGAGGAGGAGCTTGGCTATTATGAACAGACTGCGAGGGCAACACGGAGCAAAGGAATGCTGCTGGGGACTGGTTATGCATGGTCGAAAGCCTTTGCCCAGATGATGAGCTAGCAGGAGATTGTGCAGATTCCTTAGGGGCGCTATAGGAAGGCGAGGACAGAGAGATGGAAGAGCTCAGCGACGGAGAGGAGGCAAACTTCTGCCCGCTAGGGTTATGAGGCTGTATGAGAATAGAGGACTGTTTGATTGGTCTGCTCGGCGATGTAGAAATCTCAGGTCCTGGAGGCTGCTGTTTCCCTTGGTACATACTCTTAGACTGGAGAAAATGTTTTGGACGCTCGTAGTTAAACATGGTTGGTTGGTACATAGAGGAAACTGATGGGAGATTATGGACACTCATGGGGGCGGGTTTGAGACAGTCCTGAGCTTTTGTAGGTGAGAATGGGCTTTGGGGTGGTGGCTGGTAAGTTAGATGATAGGCCACAAAGACTTTCGTGGGTGGGTTCCTGGGTAGAGTGGAACCCTTGCCTCGATGGCGGATTATCCCTTTAGGAAGATAACACAGATAAAAGTTGCACGTCACAATTTGACTAGCAAGCACTGTGTAGCAAGCAGTCATTTTGCTGTGAGAGCATCAGGATTTTTAAGATCCAACATGCAGTCCCATGAAAGCAACAAGTCAGGCCTGCAATTTCTATTGCAGATCTATGCTAACAACTCTCTTTAATTACAAGATCAAGTAGTACGCCCATTATCATAAGCAGTACTACAGTTTCATCTGAAACAGCAAAGCAAGTTCCAGCATAAAATGAAAGTTGTAGTAATAGCCATGAACTAATGGCACTTTTCTGGCCTGAATCTGCAAGCAGCCTGATATATATATATATATTTTGCTATGAGATTCATTACATTTTGTCATATAGCTAGGGAAGCATGAATTTGTTTCAGTTTCCATCTCATGCTAGTAATTTTACACAAAACAAGAAAACCTACCGTACTATACCATACAGACTTTTCAACAAGAGTTTTCATTGTATGAATGCACACGGGTTACGATATTATTTTAGTATTCTTTTGCACACACAATTACCATACTGGGTTTTCCATGCTTTGTGTACTGCTGATTTGCGGATATAGGATGGAGGGGTGGCCGAGAGGGGAAGGAACCATCTGAGCACAAACGTTTTGTGACCAACTGAGATTAGGTGCACAGATATGAAGTTTAGTCAAGAGAAACCATTCATCCCATTGAAGTAGTTTGCAGAGATTTGTCAATCAAGAGCACTAGGGACAAAGTTGCCCTGAATAAATGGTAATTGGAAGCAGGGCTAGGGTGAAGGATGTATGTCTCTTGCTAGATAATGCACAGGAAAAGCCAGAAAATATGGTTAATTAAAGCACTGCTGTAAAATACAGCAGGACAAATAAAGCATCTTGAAGAAAGGTGCTAGATTATATCCTATCCATAAGGTAGATATCCAAATCGAAACTTCCCTCCTATGTGCAACAGATGGGAAGCTTCCCAGCAGTGAACTGAGCAAATTACAAGTTGTAAAAACCTCTAAGCAGAGACCTATAAATCTACACAGTTACATGTGCTGGAAAAAATTGCAATCTTGTCCCACTGAGATCAGCTGTTTTGCTTCTATATATACATCCAATATTGTATTCCTTTCATAGGAGACCCCAAAGAAGGGTTCCATGAGGTCATACATTCCCCCGGGAGAGATCAAATTAAGATCTCTCTTCTGTTTTATGGAAGATTTAGAGCTTCTATTTCCTACTGCTGTGGGAATAGTTGCAAGTTAACCATAAGTAAACAGCTGTTTTCTAGCAAAAAGTCCCTATCTTCCCCCTTACAAAGATGTTTGGAATGTGAAACTAAAAAAAAAAAAAAAAAAAAAAAAAAAAAAAAAAAAATCAGACTTGTGGATCACTTCCAAGCTACTCTCTCATTCATTCATCCATTCAAACGCTTGAGTCCTTGGTTTTGGGTAACTTTTACAAACAGCAATTTAAATATCTATGTCCATTTACAAAAGGGGTTTAGGGTGCATGACGGTAGAGACAAGTGGCTATCTTGGACCTCATGGATCACTCCTCTCTCTTCCAAGGAAGAGTTATTTGTTGTATTTGCTTCCCAAACAATAACCTGCCTTCCCCAGCTTTTTAGAAGAGTCAAAAGTAAGATTTAAATTCTAAAATTATTATCCTTTTTTGATAATTGCCCCCTCTTTATGTGAGCTATTTGGCTGAGTGGGACTTTAAAGCATGAGGTTTCACAGCAATGTGCTATTCTCATCCCCCGCCTCCAGAGCACTAACCAGTTATTCAAACTAAAAAAAGTAAAAGGAGAAAATAAAAGAAGTCTTACCTAAAAGCACTAAAAGTTGTCACCTGGGCTTTAACCGGTATTTTGGGGAAGGGATAGTCATTCACGGACACAGGCTGTAATCATAGTAGCACTCTGCTTAATATTATAAGACCACTCACTTTTATCTGCTGCCAAATAATGACATCTGATGTACTTGCTTGTCCACCTACCTATGGAAGTGTATCAGAATAAAAGTCCCCAACCGCAAATGCAGCCACTTGCAAGAGGGTTTGATTGAGAGGAAGCAGCCCTGGTTTTTCCAACTCTTTATTGCAAGTGGCCACTTGCTGTCTGAAAATCTATGATGCTTACTGCATGGTGCAGTCATAGGTGAGTAGATCTATGTAGCCATTTGCTTCATATGTCTCAGTGGGAGAAAGGGGAAACGTAGAGGGTTGGCATAGTGAATATAGAGGCAATTCTTCCCTCCGCACACCTGCCCCTTTGGAGGTCCATGCCAATTCATTCAGAGATTTCAAGAGCAGCCCAAATCAAAGTTTACACCACTCAGGTTCACATGAATAAAACAGAAGTGCTTCCTACTGCTGAGGAAGGACAGGTGCCAATGGAATGCATGTCACAACCCTGGGGCAATGGGTCTCCAACTTTTGGGGATCAATGCATCTCAACCTGCAATATCAAATTTAAAAAGGGGTGAGACTGCACAGCCCCCCTCCCAGTGCAGTCCTGACCTCTTTCTGTGGTCATGGGTGGTCACTTTTGGGAATGGACACAGGTACAGCTGGATACCAAGGTGATGCAAAGTTCACAGGTATCTAGAGATGCTGCATTGGGAGTAAAAACTAAGTTCTTGCTTGTATTTAAGCAGCTGCTTTTTGCTGTGCAGGCACCCCCAACTTGGAGGACTTTGATTCTGAAACAGGTGCAGGAAGCAAGTCTGTGGCGGGACTGAAACTGGAGCCCTAGCAAATCCAGTCACAGCACTCCTTTGTTCCAGCACATAGCATGCACCCTTCTGCCTGCCTTACCATTCAGCTTTTAAAGTGCCTAGACATGGATTGTTGCAAGCACAACTTGAAAAGCCCAGCACATACCCAAGTGGAGGAGGGGGTGGGCCAGTTCTTCCAGCTCCTGGAAACTCTTTCCGCCACTTGAGGTGTGAAAGAGATTTCTGTTCAATAATACCAAGCACTTGTCTAGCATTTCACATCTGCTTTGCCCAGCCAGCATTCAGCACGATGCTCCTGCGAACCAAACAAGTCATTTTTGCTGCCTCCTCCTGCTGCTGGAGGAGGAGACACACACAGATCACCTCTGCGTTGTTTTTGGACAGCCCTTTCAGTTCCTTCTGCCTGCCCCACTCCCAGCTTCTGCTGCAGGCTTTTTTAATCATTCCATGGGCTAACCCTATACACAGAGGATTTTAATCATACTGTAGAGAGACAAGAAGATACCCCTGTCTGGTCCACACAAGCACTTCCTGCAGTATTACCTCCCTCCTCTACCTGCACCAATGCTAGGTGGAGAAAGTGTGTAAGGCTTCAGTATTGAGAAGGCCTTGGGCCCATCACAACCTCAGAGGCCAATAGAAGAGGTAAAATGTGAGAATCTCTTGTCCCCACTTGAGATCGTGGTACCATTTAAAGAATCCCTGTCCTATCTCTTAGACAGTTTGCTCTGAGCCAGCCAAACACCAACCTCAAGTGAGTTTTCTGCCAGTGATTAATAGATAAACCTACCAGTTACTACATGCCATACATGATGCAGGTCTCGCTCAAAAACAATTTGTTAGCACCTAGAAAGCTTTGGCCTTGCATCAAGTTCCATGATGGTACATAATTCTGCATGGGTGCACATAACCCAAGACTCTCCCTCTGCCTGAAGAAGGGCGTTTGTACCCAAAAGCTTGCAAAGAACATTTTTCCAACTATTTTAGCGGGTCTGTAAAAGATACCAGAAAGGACCTTGTCTGCCTATAACCTGCTATGAAGCATCTAGGCCCCGACTCAGAAAACACTTATTCCCAAGCTTAGCTTTAATATTCCTTTGAAGTCAATGCGATTCCTCATGAGAGTAAAATTAAGCCCATGCTTAAGAGTTTGCAGGATTGGTGGCTGAAATAGAAGGACACAGGCAGGAGCACTGTGGGATTTAACTAGGGAACTTCATCACATCAGGAACAGGCAGTGCCGAGAGAAATGGATGCATGTTGGCAACCCTCGCAGTAATTTGCCCAGTCCTGACTCAATTTTACTCCTTTTGTCTGCGAACCGATTACTCAGTCTCCTTTATTTACACTTGGGCAACACTTGAATAGCTTGTCATGCTAAGGAAATTGAATTGGATTGATTTCTATGGGGGACAGCAATATAAAATACTTCATATTTTTCCCTAGTTCTTTTTCTTTTTTGATTTCCAGTGGCTAATGTAAAAGGCACAACAATCAATCCACACCTGAAGCTCCTTTTGAATACCATCCCACCACTTGGTGAACAAGTTCTCCATAACAGGTGTTCATTGAGTGCTAATATATTTAAATTCCTCCTGATGAAAGCAATTAGGGGGAGGAAATGCTTCTCAGTCTGAATCAAAATTCTTCCCTTGCAAGCAAGAGCTGGAGTGTATTACCTGTGAATGGAGGGGAGGCAAGGAAATAGTAGCTTGATCACCTGCCAGGATAGAAGTTGGTGTGAAAGGTCACATTCTGTGCTTGGACAGATCTGCTAGCCTCCTGCTTGCTTTAATAGGGGTGCATTGTGCTTATCTAAGAACAGACTTTTGCCTGCAAGGCATTGATTTAAGGGCAGCTTTGTACGTCCAAAAACCTGCTGGACAGAACTAGGATGGAAACAGAAGTGGGGAAGCACAAAGGTAGGATATAGCTTAAAGAAACAGAGTTTGTTTGTTGAGGGAAGACTGGAATAAATTATGAGTGTTTTTTCCAAGCAATTAATGCTTCCTTAAGTGAAGGAGATTAAGTTTTATTCTTGAACACCATTTTTATATCCAGTCAGTTCCCACAGCAGGAAGGTCAGGAGAAGGAGACTGAAAGGGAATAAATAAATAAATAAAAACAACAGTAACCAGTGATTAGGACTGGGTTTAATGCCTGCAAACTACTTCTTAACTTCTGCTACATTGATCGCATCTCTAGCAAACTAATTCAACAGGCCTTTTGGGGAAGGGGAAGAGATATGCTATGCTCTCTGAAAGGAGTGTGTGCAGGAAGCATAAAGCTTGCATATTTAAAGGCTTGAGAGATGGCTGACAGCTACCAGCTCACTTAGTTACTAGTCTTGTAGATGAGACTGTATCGCTAACGTAGTTCTGAGAAGAATGAGCACAGCTAACTAACTGTTGGCAATACTCATTCCCAGGAAGAGAAGACTGGCAGAGCAGGAGGCTCAAGTTTCTTTTGGTTTCTATAAGGTCACCGTTGAACCAGTCACTCTCATGGCTGTACACCTTCCCCTGCAGTTTTAAAGTCTTTAACCCAACAACACTGGCTGCTGTATTATTAGAAGCCTGGTCTGCAAACATTGTTTTGCTCGGCTCAGAGAGAGTGCTAGAAATATCCCTCCCGTTGTACTCAAGATTACTATGAAGGGACCAGATTTTTCAGGGATTTTTAGACACCTCAAGGATTGATGCTTCTGAGAAATGAAATGAGCTCCTAGCTGCATCCCTTGGTACCTAAAAACACATAGAACAATGGCTTTTGGGTCTCCAGTGAAAGACTTCTTTGGGTTTGGGATTCCAGACAGCATCTCCCACAAGATGCAAATGGCCTACTCTGCCTGCGTTTGAGAACTAGCATGCACCACAAAGCAGCATGTAAAAGTCATACCAGCTGGAACCAACAGCTTTGAACAAAACAGCACCTGAAAGAGAGGCCACTCCAAGTTCAACTTACTGGAAAAGCAAAATGCAAAAATTCCTACCTCATTTGATAAGTCTGGCAAAGGACAGGATGGAGTAATTAATTTAACTCCTTGAGTTTAGCTAGAAAACCCCTTCCACCAGCTCTGCTCTCTTGTCAGTCAGAGCTTTTATAAGGACTTTTATACTTTTGGCTGTGTCAAATGGTCATAACAGCCTGCTTTGATTTGAAACAACCCATTTTTAAAGAGTACAAGCCTAATCTGTCCCCCACTCTTATACGTGGGCATTGGGAATCCTGGTGGTCAAGCCTGATTTATCCCACTGTGTAGTAAGTATTTGTATATTTGGGTTTTGTCTGTGATATTTAATAGCTTCAGTAACTAATCCATATTCACAACTTCAGCAGAGACTACAGCAAATCTCTCTCCCTATTCCACAAAGCTGAAACCTATCGAGATGCATAGTAGTCTGACTAATTTATCAGGACACCTAAACTGGCTTCAATTAGCATACTGCTTCATTAACTGTGCTGGTGGGGAGCCCTACTGACCTTTATTACAGTAATCTGTATGCAGGGAGTTCATGCCAAGATTGGGATCTAAGATGATGACCTCTTACTAGGAATCTGCAGATTATTTAAACTAAAGCCACGCTTAGTTTCCTGTGAAATAAAACTTCTTCCTGTGCACAGGGAAATCTATATTTAAAAACCTGTCAGCATGTGGTGAGCTTGTTCAGAACGGTTATAATAACCACGTTATTGAAAGAGGATGAAGACTGCTTCCTAAAATAATCCGTTACGTGGAAGAAATTGCTTTCCCTCACCGACAACGGATTGCGCATGATGTAAAGGTATCATTATAGCGCAGTGCTGGTGTTCAGCTGACTGAACAAGAGACACGCACTTGTTTCACGATGAGAGAGCATGCAGGAAACATTACATGGGACAGTTCCCTGGTAAAAGTCTTGGCTATGCCACTGGAAAGCTGCACAGTGCAAATGAGCGTCTCGGCATCATTGCTCAAACTTGGGACAGGCTTGCTAAGAACAGTATGGATAGCTTGTTCTTTATCAGCTGGAAAGAAATAATGGGACTTAATGATATTGCAAACAACCTGTGGCCACTTAGACCGCTCTTCTCACTACACTGCATGCAGTGGCCACTTGGAGCTCCACAGAGGCCAAGCTAAGTGCTGAGCTTTCTGCTCCCAAAGCACAAGGTCCTGCCTGCTTTGATATTAAATGACAGTCCTCATGTGCTAGAAACAATACAGGGACTATGTCACATCAGGGAGTGGTTGCGGGGGTACCCAGCAGAGCTTCTTACTTAACTGTTGCTACTTGTCTAGGTAGCACTCCTTACCTTCAGAGCATTTGGCAAGTTGCAACACACTTGTAAGAGCTCCAGAGATCATCTACATTTTACAGATGGGGAAACTGAGCCATGTGTGTGACATGCTTGGCCTCAAGCGAGGGATGGAGTCGGTGTTGAAAGAATTGTGATTACAAGGTGGGTGTGCTTGCCTTCTTGCTTGATTGTCCTATAGGGTGGTTTTCTAACAATACTCACTGGAGGTCATATTTTTAAAGATATTTCTAACTAGGCACTTCTGAAAATCCCAAGAGATGCTCATCTTAGGTGCTTTAAATATCTTTAAAAATCCACCCCTGGCATTTTGGTGGCCAGATCTCGGCACTCAGTGGCCCTCACTGACAACAACTGGACGCTGTTAAATACTGTGCATTCTCAAAAACTGGAGTCTTGAATGCTGAGGCCTTTTAAAAATATAAGCCCTGGCCTGTGTGTGTGTTGAGGCAAACAAGTCATTAACATTACTGACTTGAGTTCCCTTTTTCAGTCTCTAACTGACTTTTGTCTTCCAAAGAGCCTGTAAAGGCTATTTACCGATGGGTTATGCACACTAACAGGTGTCCATATGTCTACAAAGATTAAGTACCTAATTGCGTGTATGCATCCCAAGTGGGTAGTTGTGTTGGCCTCGCTGGTGTATGCTGCTGCATTTTTCTTTCGTCACTGTGAGGGCCACTAGTAATGTACCCCCTTGTGGCATATAACACTTAAGTAGGCTGTTGCCTTACCAAGGATATGGAGTCTCAGGAAAGTTTTCATAAACACCGCAAAACTCTTCAGTTTCCCCCTGATAATTCTGCCATCCAGGACTGGCATATTCCATTTGCACGGCTGGGTCTGGTGTCTTTTGCAGCATGTTGTATGAAGGGTTGCTAGCTACATCTCTTTCCTTTACCACATTTTGGCTGTTGCTTGGCAAGGTGGCTGTATTCATGGTAGCTGGTAGGTGGGGAATGGCTTCAAATTCTTCCATCTCTCTTGTTCCTGCAAAGTGTGATAGTCAGACAGAAACTAGTAGTGACTTACTGAGACGCAGCATGTTCCACAACCAGGGACTCTGGTGAACTTTATAGACCTTCCTAGGGTCAGCCAAGAGTGTTTTATGCAGTATCGCCTGCAGCCTGAGAGTGTTTCTGATGCTTTTGTTGTATCCATGAGCATCAAAACCCCCAAGAAATGCTATTCAGAAAGTAAGTTTGTGGAGACCCTTAGAAAGACCCTGGATACTTGAGTGGTCTGAAATGCCAAGCTCTCCACTAGCTGTGATGCTCCTTGTCGGGATGGCAAGCATTCAGCAGGAATTTTTGCAGTAGGGAAAATCCAAGGAGCATTCAGGATGTGATGGAGGCACCAGACATGGCACAGGGACCATGCTATAATAGATGTGTTGAACCACCAGCAGGTAGATTGAAAGTGCTATCAACAGGGGCCCATGAGCTATCCCTGCAAGGGAAGATGTCTGTGGTGTGCAAGTGCCTGGAGATGCTCAGCCTGGCAATGAGTGGCCTCTGGGAGAAGAGGTAAAGTCAGATGATGGAGTACATGTAGGGTCACCTGGGGAGTGCGCAAGAAGATGAAATTCATGGAAGAGACAGGGGCAGCATGTCTTGTTTGCATGTCTCCACTGTATTATACCCACCTTACCTGATGTGAGCCAACTTCCTGAAGTACTCTCAGTCCTCTTGGGTATTTCCTACTGTAAGCAAGAATCCACCAGTGTTTGTCCTTATTAAATGAGGTGAACTTGTGGCTGCTTCCCTCGTTTCTAGAGCTGGACTAAGTCTAAACAAACATTTGGGGCTCCCCTTGGTATTTATGCCAGTCTGGCATTGAGTGGAGATAGGACCCTCCAGCGGTTTCAGCTCCTTGTGACCCGAATGAGTATTTACCTGGAGAAACTAAAAGACACGCACTGGATGCCACAGCTCCAAATTCATTTTCCGCCACACATTGAAATATCCCAGAATCTTCCAGGAAGGCTTCGGTAATAACCAAGGTGCAGACTTCCTCTGAAATGACAGAGAGGTGAATATGATCGATACTGGGCAGGACCCTCAGCCAAATGGTGCCCCACAAGAGGTAAAGGAGAAATTCTTCCGTCCCCTTGAATCGCCACCCCTTTGAAGGGTGGATCATGCGCTAAGTGTTTTTAGCTAGGGTTAAGCACAGTGGATGCCCAGGTCAGACCCCACTTCCTCCCACATTGGCAGTGTGCGCCCGGAGGCTTGTGTAATATTCTGAAAGCTGCTTATGGAAAAGCAGCCCACACTGAAAAATAATGGCAATGAAAGAAATGGTCATCCCAGCCCAGTGCTCATGCATCTTCTGCCTCTCCGGATCTCAATGACATGTTTGCTCCCTATGCTGTGAGATGGGGGCACACCGGAGGAGCCTTGCCTACAGCATGTCTGTTGGAGGGCAGTAAAAATGGTTAGGGGGCTGGGGCACATGACTTACAAAAAGAGGCTGAGGGAATTGGGCTTCAGCCTGAAGACGTAAAGACTGAGAGGGGATTTCATAGCAGTCTTCACCTACCTGAAGTGGGGCGTCAAAGAGGATGGAGCTGGACTGTTCTCAGTGGTGACAGATGACAGAACAAGGAGCAAGTTGTAGCACGAGACCACATCTCACATTGCAGCATGGGAAGTTTAGGTTAGACATTAGGAAAAACTTTTTTCACTAGGAGGGTGGTGAAGCACTGGAACAGGTTCCCCAGAGAGGTTGTGAAATCTCCATCCTCAAAAGTTTTTAAAATCCGGCTGGACAAAACTTTGACTGGGATGATATAATTGTGGATGGTCCTGCTTTGAGCAGGGGATTGGGCTAGACGTGACCTCCTGAGGTCCCTGCCAACTCTAATCGTCTCTGATTCTATGTTAATTCTAGTCCTCCACTTACAGAGAAGGATGGGGTGAGTTAGGAGATGCTCCTTGTAGGAAGGGAAATAGATCTCGGGGTTTTATTCTGTGGAGTAGGTTGGCATATAAAACAGTAAGAATACAAAGGATGTGGGGCACAGGGTAGGAACAATTCTTATTGAGGTTGGGCCTGAGGCTAGAGGAAGGTAAGCCTTGCTCCGTAGGGCAAGATCAAACCCCCCAAAAGCCCTTAGGACAGTGAGGTTGGCATGTTCACAGTGATGTCTGAACATAGCCTTTGGCCTACGTAGCTGAACCTTAACAAGACAAGACTCTTTGCTCTTAGATATGTTGCACCTCTTAAGTGGTTAGGCTAAAAAATAAAAAAGGAGAGAGATTGTGTGTCTTGTTCTTCATGACTTCTGATCAGTTGCTTTTATCTTGGATTGTCTGAGAGAACCAGCCTGTTGTAAACTACCTGACAGAATAGTCAGCAAAAGGTTTCCAATGTACTCACCAGGATCTGTGGACAGGCAGGCTTCTGTTTAAAAGAAGAAAAGGAAAGAGAGGAAAAAAGTGTTTATCACTGCTGTAAAAATGACTTGAGATCAATCAGATGCGTCAAAGGCCACAGTCCAGAAGGACTGCTAGTTTAAGTTGAAATGTCATGTTCAAGGACCCTCTTTTATTCAATGCCCCCCTGTATCTCAAGAGAGAAATACAGTAACCAGCAGGAGAAATTCATATCTGGATCTGAACTCAGATGTTCAAGTTCCTTTTTCAATGCAGTTGATTTTGGCATGCTGTCAGCAGGGGGACATCAATGATGTATACGAGCAGTAATCTGGAAATGTGCTAGCTTGTCTGAAATAGGAGTTCATATCATGTTTATTGCCACTGAATGAATCATAAATGAAAAGATTGACTCATCAGTTATTTAGCTGTGATGTTTTATAATGATTGTCGTAGTGGGGCCAGAAACTCCTGAAAGGTAGGCCCCTTGTTCCTGTTCAGCCCAGTTTGCATACTCGGGTGGGCCTTGCGTGTCATTTCTATTTCTTTAAACTTTTTGGCATATTCAGGTCAAGATCATTCTGTATAAATGACCAGCTGTTTTCTGATCTTGTAATAGCGTTCTATTTTGATTTTGTTATGAATGAAATAACCGTGCATTCAACAAGCATGTTATCAATACCTACTTTTCCTTAATATTCGGAAGTCGGCAGAATCTATGATCTGACTGTAGTCTCTGTACCAGCGAACCTGCAGGGTGGGGCTGGCACGTATGCGACACTCAAATACCACTAATTGCCCATTTTCAGCCATGATGTTTTGTAGCCCCTCAAGAAAGGGGGAAAAAAGGGTGTTAGTGTTTGACATTTTGCTACCTAAACACTTTCTGTAGCAAAGGTTTAGCGCGCCACACAGGCACTTATCCACTTCCAATGTGGATAAATTATTATTTTTTTTTTAAGAAAAGCAACTTTGATCTTAAAGATTTGATCTGAATACTAGTTGCTGAGTTAGGAGTGCTATGAAGGACAATATTCTGTGGTGAAAATCTGTTGCTTATTGATGCACCTTTAAAAATGCACCAAAGCAAGTGGAGGTGTACCCTGTGCTCCCATGGGGCATGCAAGCTTCTGCCTTCCTTATGCCGAAAAAACTGTATTAATTCATGTGAACAAGGACCCCCTGCATCTTACAGCACTGATCCTCCAACAGGTGCGGTGTTCACAGGGAGTTTTGTATCATCCCCTCCCCCACACGTCTCCCAATCCAGGTATGCAGAAAGCGTACGGTGAGGAAGTTTCTACCTTGGTAAACACTGGTGCAATTCCATGGGTCGAGCCTGTCTGGCCTGTAGCTGGGCTCTGCATCTGGAACCAAGAGGAGCAATGTCATGGGTAGCATTTCTCAGGTTCATAAATGCAACTGGACAGACAGCCTTGTATTTTAAATTAGGAGGTAATTCCTGGTTATTTTTCCTGCTGTTTGTGTGTCAGCAGTCTACCAAATATTTTGGGGAGAGACTCCACTTTAGGTAACCCATAAGAAAATATCTCTTTTCGTTGTAAACAGCAACTTATTGGAAGGGAGACTTACAGCCACGAGGGAACTGCTTGGTGCCATGCCCCCCCCCCCCCCTTTTTTTTAATCCATATGCAAACATCAGTTCTGCCATTGCCTAGGGACAATATCCAGAGGGTCGTATCCTGCCCGCAGCCACGAGAGATACTTATTACGGTGGTTTTTTGATTCTGTATTTATCTCTTTTTGAA
>JAGPOW010003447.1:30289500-30311032 GCA_030014935.1 Caiman crocodilus | reverse complement strand
CATAGTTTGATAGCTTCAGGTTATATAAATATGTGTGCAATTTTGGTGTCCAGACCTTACAATCACCTTGACATTTAGCTAAAGTAAAAACAGCAAGGACTGAAAGATTGTGGCTCCCTGCGAGTTTTAATGGAACAAGGATGGTAGGATTGGGCCTTGCTGCATTTCTAGCCCACATTGTAAAAGTCAATGAAAGAAGAATAAATGTGAAGGATGCATGGGGGTGATGTCTCTTGAATAGTGTCTGTTCCTCATCTATCTCACTTCTCTGGAAAATGAGTCTGGATGCTGAATGACTTATGTGCTAATGTACAGTTGAAATGCCTGTCCCATACCATCCTAGCAGTCTATATAATTTTTTCTTATCCATCCTTTCCTCCCTTCCCCCACTAAGTTCAAAGGGAATTCAATCCTTTGGATATATTGAATTCCCCAGCTCTAGACCAAGTAGCTTTCCCTAAGCAACTGTCCTGGCTGAAATGTGCCTTTTGAGGAGCACAACAAATGGCTAAGCTATGTGGCAGCCACTCGGCTATTTCTAACACCCTTCTCCCCCCACTCCCAACCATTTATTTAGGTTCCCGTTAGGAAATGCAGCTGGTAAATGTTCTAAGTCAGGAAAACACATACAGGAAACCCTCCTTTTGGACCCAGATCTTGATGCCCATGAAGCCTTGTTGCCATTTGGTTACTGGCTTCAGTGAACTCAAGAGCTAGTCTCGACATTGCTTTAAGAGGACTGTGAGCAATAAAAAAGTTTAACCTACTCTTTGAGGGTCAAGTGATAATGGCTGAATTAAAGTGGAGTAACTCTGACGAGGTATGTTGTTGCTGGAGACGTCATGGACAGGCGACCCAATGGTCAGTGAAACACTGGTGGCTTTCCGCTTTGTCCTGGGGGAAAGAAGTCAACATGGGTACATGGGGACAGGAACTGTTGAGGGCTGACCATGCTGGACTCTGATCTGCTCACTTACTGTGACATTCCTTTATCTCTGCCAGGATACAGACTTGCAGGGTAGCACGCCTTCTGGTCGCGCTATAAACCTACAGGAAACAAACATAAATCAGCTGTATTTTGAGCCAACTTCAGTGTAGTAAATCCTGACAAATGAAGGCTACATTGATTGGAAGGTAAGCAGTGTATAACTGACTGTAAGGCCGTGTGCTAGCAGCAGTATCCTATATGGGAGTGAGCGAAATTGCACAACTTCCACTGTGTTTCCAGGCTTGGAGGGGTGTAGATCTAGATTTTTTTTTTTTTGATTTTTTTTTTTATATGGTCCTATTTAAAACAGGCATTGCACCAGTTTTTTTCAATATTTACTGTAAGGGCAGGCACAGACATAACATTCCTCCACCGACAGCAGGAGGAAAGAGTGTGACCTGTGTGCCAGTACCGAGAGGATGGAAACTGGAAGTATCAAAGCCCCTTTCAAATAGGGAAGAGCCGAAACTGCCTTCCATTCGGCTCTGATGGTAGTAATGCATTTCTGCCTCATGGAATCAAGTCATTTAAAGAAAGCCCCGGGATTATGTCCCCTGTCTGATGACGAGTGACACTGGAATTCAGGTGTCTGCAGCCTGCCAGGGCTACCACTGTAATTAAAGCCCCCCTCTCCTAACTGAATAGGATTTGCACTATGGAGATGTTCACAGACCCCAAAGTAAAAAGCATGTAACAGTAGCATGGTTGCTACTTTAAAGCATTGCTCAGGGCTTTATAATCCTTTATTAGATCATGTAGGCAAAAGCCTGAGGCAAAGGCTCGGAGCATCCATTGTGGGGTTGGATGGACACTGTGAGCCTGATTCCAGGCTACCTGGTGCTTTGTGTGGTCATTTGAGCTTTAGTCCTATGTTTGGGCTTGAACAGATTATAGGTAGTCCCAGTGATGTAGAAACCCAACACACAAGTCCTTGCTCTCTTTGGTCACATCTGACATGGGAATGAATGGCCCAGTCTCTCTGTTCAGCCGTACAGGCTGGATCTGCCACTGTGGGCCAGTGACAAGATGCAGAGGTGCCTAGGGGGACATGCAAAAGTTCCCACACAGGTTAGGTGCCTAACACCCTTCGGCCCTGACTCATGCCTCCAGTAAAATCATGGTCACCTGGGAGCTCTTGTGCCTGGCGCATTGGTAGGGACCACACTAATTAATCTAGTTATACCAGTCTATTAGAGCTGCCCTTTCTCTAGGCTGCTTATTTGTCTTTCCATCTAAAATTAAAGCTGTAACTGGATTTCAGTAAAGAAACGTTTTTCTTTCAGTTCATTGCAGCACAGAGAGAACTTGCAGGGAGCTACAGGCTACTTCAGGGCAGCCAGCCCGCTCCGAACGGCTGAGGGGAAGACATAGGCTCAGAGCATGTACAACTGGTACTTCCAGGGCTGTGCTCCGTTCAGATCCCGCAGTGTGCTGAGCACTTCAGCACATACCGTGACACATGGTAAGCACTGTACAGACTGCCTGTTCTGTGGTTTAAGTAAGGTGAAACTCCTGCCAGAAATGGACCGGTAGCATGTCATGGTCTCCTTAGTTCCACAGGAGCAACAGGACAAGGTGGCTTTTGCTCTCCCTGCAATAACTATTCACCAGGTAAATCTCTGTCCTTCTTGATAATCCAGAATGAATCTGGGGTTTAAAGCAGCTGAAGATGGAGTACATTTTTCTAGGTGTCTCCACCTCCCAGTGAACACCAGCTAATTAAAGATAGCCTGCCATCCCCCCCCACCACTCCGTGGCTTAAGTATAGCAAAAGACACCTTTGTAGTGTGGACATGTAGAATCCTTTAGCTGTTCATCTCTTCACCTCCAGGCCTGCTGACCTCCCTATAACACTACTGTGGAAGAACACTGAATGCCCAGGTGTGGCCTCACATGAATAAATGAGGGTAACAGAAGAGCAGGCCTGTGGCAGGTGACCAAATGAATGGCTCACTTCTCTTCTGAAATTTGGAGTGAGACCTTCTGGATCTCAGTGTGTGAGCTCTGCCCACTGAGCTAAAAGAAAAGTGTGGTCAGGATAGTATCCCTCATAGCTTCTGTCAAACTTTCAGCTGCAGTGGAATAGACCCTCTATCTTTAGTCCTGGACTGGAAGGGGTTGTGCAGCTTACTCATACGCCAAGTGAATGCAGCTTCTGCTTACATCAGGTATCTTCATTCGTAGGGCTCTGATTCCTAAACCACTGAAAATCCCTCAAGATGCTTCAGCAGTACTGTCAGTTCACCCCAGATCCACTTATCTCAGGAGGTTTCATTGGCAATTCTGTGAAGCAAAGTTCATCTCTGCTCCCTCTGCTTTGATCCATTGCCTGTTCATGTTAGAAATGTGTAAGGTAAAGATACTTGGAGAAGATAACAGCTAAATTATCAGATGCTTGATATTAAGTACTCAAAGCAACCTGTTTTTAATGTGGCTGAAAGGCGGACCACTGGGCTGGGACCCAGGACACTTGGGGAGAGGGAGGGGGTTTCTACTTCTGACTCTGCCACTGATCTGTTAATTGATCTTGGTCAATTCACCTACCCTCTCTCTCCTTCAAGTTCCTCAACAGCAAAATGGCAAAAATGATACTGACTGCCTTGGTAAAAGCACTTTGATATCTAGTGAGGAGAAGCACAGATTTAGATCAGAGCTGGGCATTATTATTCCTTCTTAATCAGAGGTGCAGAGCACTCGCAGCCCCCAGTGAGGTCAAGCTGCAAGCATCTTCCTTTGCATCTGAAAGTTGGGCCACAAATAGTCCCAAATCCAGCAAGCGTCACTCTCCAGATCTGCATTTAAGCGTGTTAGAAGAAGGTGCCAAAGTGCTTTCTGAAGGTGCCAAAGTGCTTTCTGTTTTCACTGATTCACAACCTAATTATGGATTTGGATGCTAAAATTGTGGCCAACATTTGAAACAAGCCTCTATGTCTTAAAAACACAGGATGAGCTCTGCCTAGTTCCAGCAGGTGCAATGGAGGAGGGTGATTTTTGGCTGGGCGAGAATGCTGCCAGCATCTCTGTGCTTGTGTTTAGGTGTGGAGCTTGCTCGTCTTGGGAAATTCCTAGGAAAGGAGTTTTCTCAGGTTTGCTGTTATCCACGGAAGTCCTTGCTGATGCTTGGGATTTTTCAGGAATGTAAAATGGCCTCTTGCTGTTGATTTTGAAGGTCCAGCCAGGCCATTTGATGGAAAGCCCTCTCCCAAAGAGAGATCTGCTTTCTTTATGGAACACAGCAGGCAGCACGGTGTGTGCACTATGAATATTGCACTATACCCAGCTTTGCTACCACCTTAATGTTGAACCTCTCTGCCAGTCACTGTGTCTCCATATCATTGCTGACAAATCCCACGTGAAGTTTTTGTTTTGTTTTGTTTTTCAGCAAAGACACTGTTGTTTGAGCATTCACAGACTCTTTCTGTCAGATACCAAAAAGGCCTGAATCAAACTTTGTTCAACTTAGAGGCAAAAGCAAAGGAGGGGGAGGATCCATCAGGTGTTGCAATCAAGCTGGAAGGTGGCTTTTTCCTGCCTACCTCCAACTGGGAAACTCCCAAGTGACTGAAAGCAGAAGGTTAAAAAAGAACTATCCTGGGAACCTTTTTTCCCTGGAAGACAGCTTTGTGTTATCACAGAGCTAGAAGTACTCATGTACTTTGGAGCAACCAAGTGGGTGCTACTCTGTGGTCACTTGTGTATTGCTGGCCATCAGGCATCTTTCATGAAGAATTAGCAGAACGAGTAGCATTGTATAGCTTCCCTCCTTGAAAGAATAAGTAGCGGAGACTTTTTTTTTTTACCTTAGTGAGTCATTTTAGTGACCTCAGCTTTCCACGTAAATGGCAACCTTTACTTAGCGTAACCCTAGCTCTTTATGAAGGGGACAGAATTAGACCCTGCCAAATGAAGAGTCAAGGACCTTTGCAACCCAACACCAGAATGATTACAAGGTACATTCAGATCATGGTGTCGACACAAACAATAATGACGACATTCTAGCATTGCTGGAATGGCCGACATGTCTGTAGATTTATGCTATATCTAATACTAAGACAAATATAATGCTGGGGGTTTAGGAAAATATTAAAGCTGCATGGAGCACTTTTGCCAGAGGTTTGAAATGTGGAAAGTGCTTTAGATCTGTTTTAGGAACAACCTGAACATCAGACAGACAGATCTGAAATAAGCTGCATTATAAAAAGTGAGAGGGGTAAAACAAAAAAAAAAAGAAGTACCACTTAAGCCTCCAGTTAGAGGTAAGACAGGTTTCAGTGTGCATGATAATATCAGTGTATGTCTTTTGCTTACAGCTCATACCCTGAGTTAAGCTGGTGTATAACCTTCCATTAACTTTGGATGCAAAGCATTTTGCAAGGCATACTCACATACATTAAGGTGCTTGTTACATTTTAACAATCGCTGTGGGATCATTTTGGAATTTACATGCTTGGGGTTTTTTTAAACTTGTAATTTTTGCTTCATACAATCTTATGATGCTTTGAATTAAATGAAAGCATGATGCTCTAGCAGAGGTGGTCTACTTAGAGGAGCTTCTGTCTTGAGTCCAATTTCTGGTGCCAGAAGGCTGGGTTGAGGAATTATAACCATTGAACTGGTGAAATCTTTAGTTGTAACTTACTACTAGGTGATGCCATTTCTTTACTAGGGATGGTTTGTCTGTTGCTCATGGGGGGTGAAAATGGAGAATTTCTAATCTGGAATATAAATTGTTATTTTTTCCCTTCCTGAGAAACTTGGAGGAATTGGCTAATACTATCGGGCACTTGATTAGCACTATCAGGCATTTTCCTGCAAGTTATGGGAGGAATTAGAAAAAAACAGTACCTTTTGGCAAAGGCTTAGAATGATTTTGAACCCTAAAAGAGTGAATAAATGAACATAAATAATGTTGTTTGTTTGTCCTAGAATTATAACTATATATTTCATATTTATTATCTAACCCGCCCACACAGACATCTCATGAAGATTAGTGGATGTTTGTGCAGGACTTTTTGAAGAGACAAAGCTTTTACATAAAAGCTGAGTATCACTACATATATTTTTTTTTTTTACTGCCACTCATCTAAGTACAGTTTCACCCTTTAATTTGTTTTGCTCTTCACTTAGAGCAAATTATTGGCAGCTAAACTGAGTCTATTATCCTGAGTGTGGGTTGGGAGGAGAACACACACCGGAAAGCAATGAGAAGCATTTTTTTCAGTGCTGTCAGTAAGACTGAATGGTTACTGCAGTACTTGAAGCACTTACAGTAGCTTTGAATTCCTGCTCTGACATGCATGTTGAGGTTGCTTAGTTTTGCTGACTTGAAACTGGCCTAAAATGTCAGGAGAACTGTCACAAAGACTGAAAGGGTTTTCTTTCTTTAAATACCTCTGTGAAAAGCTGCAGTGCTAGCATGCACTGCTTCAAAGCTCACATACAGTGGCATGGATGTTCCTTAAGCATGCGGCGTCTTAGCCGTGTATTAAAAAAAAAGAATTCTTGGCGATCCTTTCACTACCGCCCTTAGTCATGGGGCTCCCAGGGCAGTTCCTGTTCTCACTCCACGCTGGAGGTTTCAAGTTCCCTAGCTTTCCAAGAGACCCATTTTACAGTCTCCATTGTTGAGAATTGCATCATAACACCCGGTGCCATCATAGCAGTATTGAAAGTCAATAAAGAGAAGCAGAACAGTGGTTGGACAGCAGCATAGATCTGGGCAACAGGAGCCACATAACTGAGGACAGCTTGAATTTCCTAGATATTGATAACTTGGGGCATTAGAGGCAAAACCCACACGTGGGGGTTGGACTAGATGACCTCCCGAGGTCCCTTTCAACTCTGATTTTCTATGATTTATGTGATTGAGTGTGCATGCTGTGCAGGGATGTCAAAGGCTGTATGGGGGGTGGCAGCAGCCAGGGGTTGGTACCCAGGGAGGGGGTCCTGCTGTTGGGTGCCCAGGCTGTGCTCTGTGGAGCTCCATCCACAGCAGGGGTGCAACGACCGTTTTGAGATGGACTGATGGGTCAGGGGAGGAAGGGGTATAGATAATACATGATAGTGGAGGAATGCAGTGGCTGCAGAGTAGTCTGTGCTGAATTTTTGGGGGAGAAGGGCCCCATGAATGCTGAAATACATTCCCTGCTGAAACCTGCCCCTTTAATGATGCCTCAGTGTCCTCCTTGAAATCCTCTAGCTGCTGCTCTGGAGCCCCCCAGCGGTATGTGCCCGGCACTACCTCGGAGACCACAGCAGCTCGTAGACCCTTTGTTCAAAAGAACGGAGCTGGTGCTTGGAGCCCAGAACAGGAATGAAGCTGACTTTGCTCTGTTCCCCGTTCTCTGATCCTGGCTGTAGCTCCGTGGCAGTCCCCTGGAAGACCTCTGATCCTTTCTGTTCTCTGACCATGATCAAGCTGCTCAGCTTGAGGCCTCTCGTCCTGAGACTGCCTGGGAGTAGTTCAGCTTCCAGTGCCATGTAGAGTAGCAGTGGCCATGCAGGAGTAGTGGCGACTGAAGACCACGTGTAACACCTGCCTCTTCTATACTAATGCTGTGATTGGGAGACATTTATATAGCTCATTACCTTCCTGTTTGCTAAACATTTGGCATCATGTGTTTAAAAAAACCCTTTTCTGTTCTTTCCAGAGATGGGACCAGGTTTCTGGATTTTGGAGAATTTCACTCCTCAGTGCCTGGTGCTATGACACCCACTCCTCTACCCCTTGCTTTGCGTGGTCATTTCAGAGTCTGGATCTGAGCTCTGTGACATGGGCTTCTCTCTGGTCATTTCAAGATTTTTTGGGAGACTTTCTTTTCTTCCCAGAGAAGAAGGAACTGGTGTTTTGGTGGTGGCTGGAAGGATGCAAACAGCAGAGGAAGAGGAGCAAGAAGACAGAGTGAGAATAAGTCTGGCTACTCTGAAAACTGCTACCAAGAGTATGTCTATTTATTGTTTCTTTTCCAGAGAAGCAAACAATAGGCAGTTCCCTGAGTGGGGGTGGGGAGGGCCCTCAGGGCCTAGCACCAGCTGCCCCTAATGTTTGTCAGTTTATCTCGTGTAAAGGTAGGTATTTCGGGCTCTAACTGTGCAATCCAGACAATTCGGGGACAGTGCACAGATTCCCCCCCGGCTCTGGGCACATGGGGGCAGGCTACTAGCACTAGCCCTCTTGTTGCTAAAGATGGACTCTGTCATCGAGCTGGTTCTGGTGCACAGGCCGGTGTGTTGGGGGCTAAGCCATGTCTCTGCGGCCCTCCCTGCCTACTTCCCTGGTAAGAGGAGTAGCACCTTGCAGTAGCTGCTCTGCACCCCATGGGCAGCTGGCAGTGAGCCTCCAAGGAGGAGTCAAGGGGTTGTTTGCTTCCTTCCTCCCCTGCTCGGGACACAGGAGACTTCTGACTAAGCCCCATGTGCTCAGTTAAACGCTTGCACTGCAAAGGTTGCTGCTTGCGCTGCTTCTCTCGCAGTCCAGGCAGAAGAGCCAGTGCAGAGCAATGGAGACCTTAATCTTTCAGGACCCTAAAGTAACTTCACAGCCCAGAAATGCTGAGAACCCTTTGACTTGGAGACCTTGTCGTTGAAGGGCCAGAAGGGAGACTGCTTCAAGCTAACACTGAGCTCTCTTCCAAATACCTCCCTAAGGACAGCCAGGATGGCTGCAGCAGTGCTGGTAATGACTGGTCTAAGGCCGCTGCGCCCCCGTAGAGTTTAAGCTTGTTCAGGGCAGCTCCAGTAAGCAAAGCAGCTGAAAATATCTACAGGTCATCTACCCCAGGGGTCCCCTGGCTGGAGTTGTACAAAGTCCCAGGGCAAGGCTCATCAAGGAACCCAGAAGTCCCTCTCTCTGGAGGCTGCATTTTAAGGACAACCTTATCTAAAGCTTTCCAGGTTCAATTGCTGCTGACCGGTCTGGAGTTGCTTTAGGCTGTTGGCATCCTGGAAGAGAAGAATCATCTCTGCTGCTTTGGTGCAGCCAGTTTCAGCTCCTGAAGGAGATGAGCTTGGCAGCCGGGGCAAGCTTGAGACGTGTCCTGAACACAGAGGGCCAGCAACGTGTGACCCACCAGCTGGAATGCCTGCTGGACAGGCGACTCAGTGCAGCATCACGGCGAGATGCTGTGGATGTGGGTGACTGCTGTGTAAAACAGTTTCCTTCAGCATCAAGGGGTAGGCTTGGGAACCTGTTCTCCCGCCTGCCCCTAGTATAATTGATCCCACCATTCTAGAGAAGACGAGCTTTAGGATTTGAAGAACAGGATCTGACAAAAGAGGAAGGCAGGGTTTGGTCCCTTCCTACCTTGAGATGCCTGGAAAGTGGTGTCTGGTTGCTTCTGGTGGAGCACAGCTTCATGTTTATTCTGTGGAGAGGAGCATGTACCCTGGCTGATCATGATGGCTGAGGTGCACATGAGGGATAATGCTTCCCTCTGTCCATGAAGGAATAGCCCCCAATGCAACAGGAAGTGGCTTGAAGTTTGGTCTGGCCTGGCTCCTCTAAAGGCCATGGAATGACTCCATGTTGGAGCCAGGATTTGAATGTAACATCTTCTTGCTGCCAGGCCTACACTCAGTTCTAGTGTTCCTATATGTATTGACACTGTAGGGACTGCTTTGAAAGCCAGCATTATTATACTGGCTTTCAAATCTGCAGTAAGCATGTAGATCCTGGCTATTGGCAGCAGTAAGGAAGACAAGGATAAGACCCCAGAAATGTTGCATGGCCATTGCCAGTAGGACTTCAAATCCTTGGACCTTCCTTTGGATCCAGCCATTGTAATTCTCCCTGTTCAGAGGCTGCAGTTAATGTGAAGCTCCCCAGAGTGACTTAGGACCAGCTTGTTGCTGGCAGATCATTACTGTGAAAACCAAATGTCTCCATCCTGTTCCCACTGAAGCTGGTGAGAAAAATCCGTCCCTCGAGCTAGCTTCACTGTTGCTGATCCCTAGGAGGAGCAGAGTTCCTCCTGTACCAAAGTATTTAGTCCAGTGGTTTTCTACCTTTTTTTCATTTGGGGACCCATTTGGAAATTTTGAATGGCGGTGCAGACCCCTTTGAATTGTAAGTGTGGGTATTCACATACTCCTGATTGATCATCTTTCACAGATCCCTTAGACATACTCTGCGGACCCCCAGGGGTCTATGGATTGCAGATTGAAAACCACTGATCTAGTCTCACCATCATTCTTTCTTTAGGTCCGCTTTAAACAGAATGAGCCTGTTACCACTCACTTTTAATTGCTCATAATTAGCCACTGTTATACAAAATAAAATCAGCTACCACAATTTTGAGCTGACACCAGAGACTTAAAAATCCTGTAAGTGTGTTACTTAATGAGCATCCAGGCTTTACAGCTCATATCATCTAAGCCAGATAGGAATGATACATTTGAAGGGTTACAATCACTCATTATGCATATTAAAATGCCACTGAGAAGTTCCCATCTGGGACACATTGCATTTATCACTGAGCAAAGATATAACAAGAAACAGTTTCTGCTCCAAATAACTTAGATAAATCAGGAAAGCTGAGAGCAAATGCACAGAATATCAAAGTTGGTCCCTGCAAGACATGTATGTAGTGCTAAGGCACTGGTTACAAAGCAGTTAGAAGGATTATTTGCATAGGTGTCATGCTAATTTCTTTTCTTATTTGGAAAACTTGAATATTCCTTTTTTCACTTCCCTTTTCTCCAATCCTATTTTGGACACCAAGATCCAATTCTCGATGAAGATTCCAAAAACAACGTTTCAAAACCAGAATTGTTTAACACAAAACTAGATTGACCCCCCAAAAGTGTCCTAGTACATACGATAGCATAAAAATGGAATTAAAATTGAGGATTTTCAAATAAAATGATATCCAATTCAGTTTTGCTAAGTCTTCACCCAGCATAAACTTTAATTGCTCTCTAGGCCCTAAAATGCTGACTTTTAGGGTGGCCATCCATGCTGCAACTTACATTTCAGCAAAACGTACAATCAGTTCAACAAACAAAAGTGACTTTTTGGGCTATAAATGAATAGCTGCTACTGAATGTTGGCCAAGAGATAAGTCTACTGTTTTTGGGAGTCCATGCAGAGGTCGAAGTGGGCTGGTGAGCAGAATCCCCCCCTAGGAAATCCGATCCATCTAATTTCTAATTTTAACGATGTGCAGCATCTAATATAGAAGCAGCTGGCGTTGTATAAATCTGTTGGCCTGTCAAGCAGCCCAAGTGCGTTGCTAAATCAAATATGTGCATTTAGACCCAAAGGCAAACTAGAAAGCAATGCTCTGGTCTTAGCTCACACTCGACTAAATGTCAGTCAAAGCAATGGCTTCTCCAAGGTGCTCAGAACATGGGCAGTACCCAGAGCACTAGATTTTAATGCCATTTAATTAGCAAACAGAGGCGTGATTGATTGATTTTCGTGCCCAGTGATTAAATTTCATGCTAGTACATACCTGTTTCTGTTTACAAGTGGTGAAAACCTTTTCTGGTCATACTTTCTCTCTTTCTGTCCCTCTGTTGTGAAAAGGTGCCTACAGTGAAAATCTGAACCCACGCACTTTGGTTCAGGAAATTCTTTTAGCAGTGCTGAATGCAAATCACTCTGCGAATGTTTTCAATTGAAGCCACCCATGATCTGAGACTAGGCTGCTGGTAGTCTCTTGAGTTACTGGATGTCATGCTAATTACTTAAGGATAAATCTAGGAAGTGATCTCAGTGTGTGCTCAGATTTCTGGCTTTTTCTCAGCTGACATGAGATTCCTAGGTAGAAAAGCACTAAAAATACAGTAGAGATTAAGTTTTCTGTGTGCCAGAGCCTAATTATTGAGGTTGCTTGTCAACTGAACTCTTGTTGATGTATTCCACAAACAAAAATATAATGCTTAATTACACAAGGCCTTGGAAGCCTGGAAACCTTGGAGCTGCAGTCCAGTGTCGACCCTAACTTTCGATGTCAGGGCAAATATGTAAAAGGTGAGTGTGGGGAACGTTGGCCAAGATCTAAATCCCTTTGTCTTTTAAAAAGAAACTTTATAAAGATATTTTGTTCTGAATGTGCCTTAAAAATCATCAGAATTCATTCAAACTCAGACCTCCGTGGAAGAAGATGCCATCTTGTGTTGGCAGCTAGTGTCAAAGTGAAACAAAACCTTGATTTGCGTTCCTCCCTGGACGCAGTATAACCCAGCCATCCAATGGGCATTAATGACTGCACCCAGCAGTTGTGCACACGCAACCACCCATGACTTTGGGGCATGTGAAAATGCCAACTTCACACCCAGAAAAATATCTCCAAGTGTTGGTCACATAATGCGCCGTGTTTGGTGTATGATGCAGGTAACTCATGATGTTGTCTTGACCGGCTGAGTCCATTACTCTGGCATTTTACAATGCAACATCATATCCTATAGAAATAAATCTGATCTGTAGACCTTATCACAGGATAGATCATTATGTATAATAATGTTCAAGCCTAAATGTTGAAAATGGAGGAAATAATTGAGTGAAGGAAAAAAAAAAGGCCCTATTTTCTTTTATCACAACAAGACAAGAATAATGCTTTGTTTTTTTTCCTTAGTGCCTAGAACCCAAGGGTTTTCATGCAATTTTTCAGACTTCAGCTTCACTACTCACTGTAAGGTAGGTTGTTCACAGGTAAGGAACAGGTGAGCTACCAGAGAGACACCATAGTATCACTGCATAATAAGGGTAATGTTTTCAAAAGAACACCAGTAATTCAGGGACCTAAATCCCATTGACACTGACCTCTGCTATTATTTATTGACTACATTCATTACAGTGCCTGGGGGCTGATCACACCTGGAGTCCAATTGTGTGAGGCATGGCACAAGCACACAAGAACTGAGGATCTAACAGGCAAGACAGGAATTGGGGGAAGGGACAGATGAGCAGGGGGGACAATGTGCTAGTAGCAAATGTCAGGTCCTAACTACGATACATCCTTTGTGCCAGTGGGGTTTAGATTCCCAGGTCTGGGACATTTTTAAGGTTCCTCCAGTGCATTCGGTGAAGAAGCAGAACCACACTCCTTGACCCAAGCTGTTTAGAGTCTGAATAGGGCAGACACCAGAATTCAAATTTCATAGAGATTAGGGTTGGAAGGGACCTGGGAAGATCTTTGAGCCCAGCCCCTTTGAGTCCAGTCCCCTGCCCCAGGTGTTAATCTTGTACACCTAAAGTGCAAAGTGAGACTATGCAGGCACATCCCTTGGGAAGGCTGGGGTGGAGCAGAAGCTAGGATCTAAATCTCTTGCTTCCCAGTTAATTGTTTGAACTGCTAGCCCTAGCTTTCTTCAATGATACCTCTAGAATTAGCTCTGTTGGAACGCGGTTAGCTGCTAACTGAGTCAGACTTGGCCTCTCTTGGATCCAGGCCTGACTCTGGAAGGCAGTCAGCACCCACCAGTCCTGATGACTTCAGTGAGAGTGGCAGATGCTTAGTACTACTCAATACCAGGCTCCATAGCACCACATATGGAGCTCTGCTAGGAAGAGAAGCCAGGAAACCTGGGCATTGAATTCTGCAGCCAACTGAGTACCCAGCACTTTTGTAGCTAGCTCTTTTGAGAGAGACCACATTTTCCAAAGAAATAACCTGATCTGTTTTCCTCATGATGTACAATAGAACAAAGCCTGGGGCTTGATTTTTTCCCTACCCCTGTGCCTCCCTTTATAGTTCCCTGGCCCTTGTGCAAAGTAGAATAATGCTACCCCTCTGATCTGGTAGTATCTCACAAGCATGCCTGCACAGCACCTTGTACAAGGGACCCAAGCTGGCTGTGAACTGTAGGCACAACCACAGTTTGAGCCCGACTTATTGTCCTTTGCAGTCTAGCAAGTCGCTTATTGCTGACTTCCACATCCTTTGGATCAGACTTATGAACTTTGCAATCATTATAATATGAACAGCTCCATGCAAAGTGATGAAAAATCAGGCTCTGCATGATTGAAAAATGTGGGGATAGGTTTTGGAGAGATGAGATGATGAATTAACAAGTTTCAAACTTCACAGGTTTGAGGGGAAGGGGAAGTGAGAGAGGAAGGGTGTAATTCAAATCTCTGCTACTGGCCCCTTCAGTAAATGAGTGGCGTTCATCCTCATGCACTGGAGTTACACCAGCCATGAATTTTCCCCAGGTATTTTTTTGAAACGTCAAGCAAAGAATTTGTATAAGAGCTGTAAAAAGGTGGTGGTGACATTTTCAATAGCAAAGGGGTTTTATGCGGTGCCAGTTAATACAATAGAAACTTGGAGAGAGTTTAAAGAACAACAAAAAAAGTTTGTGCTGGCTGTAAAGTTCAAAGCATTTCTTTTTTTTTGGAATTAACTGGGGAAATCCTGAGGATCCAATGTAATTCTGTGTGGTTTAAATTTCTCTGTCAAAAACAGGAGCAACGCAGTGTGAGCGAGCCAGTGGTTTGGCTACACAAGCAATCGGCACCTTGCAGGAGTCTGGCACTAACTTTCAGTACCTGACTCCCTTTGAGTCTGACAGACTCTAATTTGGCGCCAGAGGTTGCTTTTCCAACGCTGACATCGGGAACCTGGATCCAACATCCAGTGGCCTGAAAAGGAGCAAGTCCTTTGACTGCAGTGAACTTAGGATCAGGCCCGGGAACGTGAGGTCAGTGCGAAAATGTTCACCTCCATGGGGACATTCGTGACACAGCGGTGGGGTCAAAGAGCTCTGAGGAGATGCAGCTTGAACCTTTGTCTCAACTGCTCTCCTACCAGTATTAGGGGGGTTATTCCCAGTGTTAAGACAGGAGCTTTCTTATTCCTCCTGCTGTAGAATACAGATTCAAGACTTTCTTTCTCCACCTTCCCAAAAGTGCTGCTGCCTCCTCCCTGCGGCCTTATACCTTAATGAGCCACTTGAGGATGGAGGCCGTGGTACTCCGAATCCCAGATGAGTATAAAACAGCAACCAAGAGTTATGTCTTCTCTCTCCTCACACCTCAGCCTATCTGTGCTGAGCCCTGACATTTGAAAACCCCAATTTCACCTTCAGCTTCCTCTGCAAAAATGAAGTTCTTTTTCTACCTATGGGGACTTTTTACCATTTTGAATTTTCCCTGAGCCTGAGCAAAGGCGCATGCCCCAAAGGTTGCAGAAAAAGATTTTTTTTTTTTGTGATTTCTTAGTTGGTCGAATAAAAGGTGCCATCTCTGAACCAAGAGCTCTAGAGTTTTGCATTTTGTCATTGTCATAGTGGCTGTCACCCTAGCATCTAAGCATTGTGGTGGGGGAAGTCAGACATTGGAATCACAGGGCCTGTGTCCCAGGCAGATTTGTCTCTGTTCCTGAGTTGTCCTGGTCTCCAAATGGGTCATCCCACCCATATAACCAAGACCCCCTGTCCCACCTTGCATGCCTGACTGCATGCCAGAGCATGTCTTGCACTGTAGTAGCTGAAGAAAGGCCAGGTTTGGTGCCTCTGTAGACCTTGGACTGAAAATAAAAACCCCAATGCAAGGCAGTGCACAGTATGCCAGAAATGGAAAGGGCTGCTTACCTCTCTGGGCCATCAAATGAATTTTGGGCTCCTGCTCCCAGCAGCTTGAGCCAGCGCAGAGTCTTGAAGTGGAAAGATTCCTCCAGACGCCCCAACTCCCTTCTCAGGACTGGAGCCTGCCTGGGATGGCGAGTCTGAGTTTCTAATGTACAAATCCCTGCTTGTGAGTGATGGCATGGTAGGAATGTCAGCTGTATAGGAATAAATTAAAGCAATTTATTCTCCAGGCTCTTTGAAAGCCTCCAGAGCAACTCTGCTTGCTGGAACAAACCAGGTCCACTGATGCGGGGTGCTCAGGGAGTCACAGCCAAAATGTTGTTGCTTATAATTTATAGAGTTAAGGACTTTCATAATGCTGAAAACATGCCAGCTCAGGTTAACCAGGAAGATGACACCCTGACTCTAAATCTAACAAGGCAAAGATTCATTTGAAGAAGAACACTTTTATCTGGAATGTCAAGCATTTCTCTGCTGGTATTTAGTTGGGATTTAAAGAAAATGTGAGTTACTCCTCCCTCTCCTCCCGCTGAGGAATGTAAGAGAGAGTCTGGATTTATTGGAGGCAGTGGTACACTTTTACTGAGCTTAGCTTTTTCATGTCAGTCCCCATAATATTGCTCTTGCCAGATGACTATGTGCAGCTGTAATGCTCAGACACCCAAGGCATAAAGAATATCTACCTTCCTTTTCCTGCATTAATTAAGCAGGTTGCTTGAAGCTTCCTGTTGATTTGTAGCTGGAGCAGTTGCAGTTTGGAAGTATAGGAATGATAATTATGCTCCAAAATGCCATTGCTCTGTGCTGGTGGAGAACATAGATACATGAAGGGGAAGGAGGAGTTAGGCACGGCCAGAAAGAGCACCTTGGCTAATGCACGTGCCCACTGTGGCTCAGATGGCGTGTTCCCTCCAAATGGCATGTTCCCAAGAATTGGAGGCCCAAAGGAACCATTCAGGGAGCTGGTCTGACCTCCTGCATCTTTCTCCCATGGCGAATGCAGCAGGACTCCACCAGAAACCAGTGTTAAAGTGCTTGACACTGGTTTCCGTAAGACTCTTCCCACAGCAGCTGCCAGGCTGGCCATGCACCCCCTGCCTGGCTACACCGCCTTTCCCACTGGTCTGTGGGAAGAGGTTTGATATGCTTGATGGGTCTGTCCAGCCATAGGTTCACCACAAGCAGAGGGTAAGAGGAAGATCTCCCGTCCCTTGTTACATGGCAGTTCCTCAGCCCTGGTACAGCTCCATCCAGCTCTGTGGAGGGTGGAGAACCCGTAGTCAACCACCGGTCTGTTGCTTTGGCTCAGGTCAAAGAGCGTGGGGTGAGCGGGGCATTCCCTCCCTCTGTTGTACTCCAGAGAGAGAGGTAGTGATGGAGAGGGTGAGGCATCCCTCACAAGGGAGGCAGGGAACAAGTGATGTGGTGTGACTTGTACCAACAGGGCATGCAGTAGTTGTGCACAAGAAGCTTCTAGGCCCGATTCATTCTCTCTGGAGACATGTGCTTGCTTGCATTAGGGAGGACTTTGGACCTGGCAGTGTGGGGGACAGGTTGATCTCAAGTCAGATGTGCATATCTTTAAACTTTTCACTGCATTGCCAGCCAGCTAAACAAACCCTTCTCTGTACCCTTCTCCTTGCATATTTCACTTGGGTCGTACGCTCCTAAATTTCAGTGCAGCTTCAAATTTCCATTTCACGTAACACAGGTGAAACGTTATAATCTTTGCATTCTCCTATGCCTGAGGAGGGACGTGTGACCCCAAAAGCTTGCAGATAAAGATTTTTTTTTCCAATTGTCTAGTTGGTCTAATAAAAGGTATTGCCTCTAGCACTGGCTGCTTGCATTTCACGTAGCACTGCTTTCCCACTCTTCAGCTTTTAACCAATGTGTAGCACATGTTCAACATGCACCACTGCTTCTTGCCATGGATTCTGACTCGTGAGTGTCCAGGGGACCTGCACCTGCTTCCCTCAGGATGTGTTTGACTGAATTTGGCCTCATAAATTCCCTGTTGTGCTTGAAGAACTCAGAGGAATGTGTGTCTGACTGCAAGAGCCTTATTCTTCCCTGCCAGGCGACATGTAATTCTAACTGAAGTTAATTGGATTTACTCCTACCCTGTGGTTGAAGAGTCTGGCCCAAGGAATTTCAGCTATTACTCACCTCTTGGTATCATAATTATATCGTGAACTCTTGACATGATCTTGAATGCAGGGATGGCCAGAAAAGACGGACTATTCCAACCATCTTAAACCTTTCTTAAAGTGGGAAAGCAGCTGGTCCCTTGGCTACAAATGTTGAGGCCCTCCTCTCTAGCTGTGTTGTCAGGGCCTTCTGAAATGACACTTCAACTGGTATCAGTTTGAACTCTTGGGCAGATGATCCAGCGACTTGCTTCAAAGTGTTTTTTCTGGCAAAGTAGAATAAAAGGCTTTAGTATAAAAATGAAGGGTATCTGTCCTATGGAGGACCTGGGTATTTCACCTGTAACTTGGTACTGCTCAGGGAGGGATGGGCAGGGGAGACAGGAGCTCAGACTAGGCAGTGTTGCCCCAAAGAGCATGCTTTGCTGCCTCTCTCTTTCTAGTGGTCTGAGGGGGGTCGTGACTGACTAATGGTTGAAAGAAAGGAAGCCAGCCAGATGAAAGCCATGAAAAGAGCACAGCTCTGTGCATCCACAGACTTGGCACCCATCTTCCATTGGTTTTGCTCATTATTAATAAAACAGAGAAAAGAAGATGGAGGCGTTTTAGGTAGTTGATAGCAGAGTTGAGCAAAGAAGCCACAACTCCCGAGTCCCTGGCTATAACCCTTGGTCTACCCAGCCTCTTGATGGCACACCTGCCTGTGATGGGGTGCACTGGAGGGGGGGACCCTAGAGCTTTGCTGTGTTGCACCCCGGGAGCTGCTCTAAGGAAAGGTACATGTACTCAGCTGACAGATGTGGGGTTGGTGAACTTCAGTTAAAGCTGTGCCAAGAATTGCCTTCCTGGGTGACCACTGCCCTTCTTCGGAAACATCTTGACATGAGAACAACTCCATTGACTTGGATACCCACTTTCACCTGGACTGATTTTTAGCTCTGCACAGTCCAGTCCCACTGGTATTAGAGGCTTGTCGTACTGATTTGTGGGTAGGAACAGACAGATTTCACTGAACCTCCCAGTCTTTGAGGAAGGCCTTTCAAAGATCAGTAGCTTCTCAGCCAGCGTCTTACCTTGGTTCAACTAGGGCAAGTCCAGAGTGTCTCTTGGGGACAGCACAACGGGCCAAATGCTCCTCTCAATGACTTCAATAGGGTGACACTAGTGTAATGGAGGAGAACGTGACCCTGAGCGCTGTCATGAATGGCACAGGGAAAGTACACTACTAACTAAAAACAAAAAGGACTTGGTAGCTAACACCCTACGTATCACCTTCTCAGACCAATTTGGTGGTGGCTCCTCCTCATGTAACCTGGATGGCACTCCCTGCCCTGCAGCTTGATGTTGTGCCTTATTAGCCACAAATTCATTTTCCATCCAAGTGTTGCAACCACTTCATCACACGAGGCCTCGGGGCCTGAACTACTTGAATGCTTTTACAGCCATGTTTCCTGGCAGCAAGATGAGTCTGCTGCCATTTCATATGCTCTGGGGCTGCTTGGAAGTGTGTCATGTTGATCTGCTTCCTGTTGGCATTCGAAAGAATGCCACTCTGAGATGTGCAGAATTACCTATCGCTAATCTGAGGAAGCGTTGAGCATGCCTGGAGAGCTGCGAGTCCTGGGCAACCTGCTTGTTCTGCTCTCTATATGGGAACTGTGGACTGAGATCCTCTCCAGTCTTCATAAATTAAATCTCCAGCAGATAAACTTTGCTAAGTATGTCAAAGCAAAATGCCAGGTTTCTTCCTACCTCTGAAGTTTGAGATGAACCCTTCCCTCTTGCAGAGGAATTTTTGTCTGACTGCTTTTGATGTGCAGACTTTGGACACTATGGGGTCAAAGCTGCAGCTGAACTTGTCAGGATGTGTCTGAATATGCTTACCCGGTTTTGCTAGGATCAAAAATCCTCTTGCTACTACTGAACTTACCATCTGGCCTCAGCGGTAATTGCCTTTCTGTTCTGGGAAGCCTGGTTGCTCATTCAGAGGGTTAAATTCTGCCTGGTCTGCATGTTATCACTTCAGCTGTTGGCGCTATATGACTTTGTGCTGCTTTGCTGAAACTGAGCTAAGTCAGTCTGGCCTTAATAATTGAGATAAATCAGTGACTGTTTTTATGGCTTTTCCTCTGCTGCTTATTATTGCTGGAGTCTAGTGCCACTTCTAGCCAAAGATCTTGGGGCACTTTGCAAACGTGAATGAATACAGCCTGGGAACTGCTTTCTAGTATCCCCATTCCTTGAAGGGGAAACCGGGGCCCACAAGGACTAAAGACAGGATGGTTCAGAGCTTCTGTGTGAAGACCTTTCTTTCCCTTATTGCTTTGAACCCTTCCTGCAAGGACAAATGGTTCCTGTGCTGAGGGTGATGAAATGAGGACTCCCTCGACCATTGTTTGGAGTGCACATGCTTGGGAGATGTGGGACTTTGAACAACGGTTGGAAGCAGGCTAGCAGTGACAAGAGACATTTCCACCCTCTGAAAACCTTGGTCCTGACTGGCAGAACCCCCCTGTGCTTGGCCATCTTCCTCCCTTGCTTGCCTCTGGGGATGAGAGGCCCAGGTGGGACTAGCCCTCATCTCCCTCCACTCAGGAATCAATACCTGGAGGGGGCAGAAAGAGCCATGGAGGATTTGGGAGGTCTGGGAGAGCTGACAACACTGTCAAACACATGCATATGATGGGTGTGGACAGGAGGAAAACAAAATGCAAGAGACAGACTAAAATCGCAACATGATTTTTTTTAAAAAAAGAAAAATTTCCTCCTGTTAGGATGTGTCTGAGGATCTCAATTTAATTTCCCAGAGCACTGGAGCTTGGAGATGGAGTAGGACCCCCAGCCACTTTGAAGCCAGCTCTCATTGCTGTCGTGTCACCTGGCAGAAGGGAGACTCCGGTACTGGTGCACAGAGGCGGTGATGAAGAATATGCAGTATGGCACCTGGGTTTTGGAGGCTCTGTTGGCTACAAATGCCCAACTTGGAATCCTTAAAATTCTGGTTTATTAGGTGGATTGAAACGCTGTAATGAGTTAAATCATAAACCTTGGGGCTGGTCCACACACGCGCACGTGCACTACAGAGTCAGGTATACCTATCCTACAAGCGCTGCAGTCTGCCGTCGATGGCCAGTCGAGGCTTCTTTCAGCATGGTGTTATCCTCCAGAAGTGGTTCGCTGGCTGGTCCTTCTGGCTGCACAGGTCTGGTCGAGTTGGAGATCAAGAGGGCACCACTGAGGGTCACTTCATTGCCTTTTATCTGTCCCTGGCAGACTTTGGTGACCCTCCAGTTTTCAGTTTTGCCCAATCCAGGGGTCATTGACCCTCATGGGACTTCCCCCCCTTGGTGGCTACTGGACGGCGTCTGTCAGCCCCAGGGGTCGTCCGCATGCACGTGCAGGTTAGGCAGTCTGTTGATGAATTTAGAATAGGGCTCTGGGAGCGGTTGAACTGGAGATACTCAGCCCAAAAGTTGGTTCCCGGCGTTGGTTAACGCAGGCCAGGGCTTCTAGCCCTTGATCAGTGACGTTTAGAGATTTCTCGGTTGTTATATTGTCTTCTTGAGTTCTTCGTTGGCTGACCTGCAGCTTCCCAGGTGTTAATTGCTGTGTGCTACTGTGTTACACATTCAATCACTGATTCACTCGCTCTTTCAGGGTCCAGCCTGATACAGGGAAGGGCAGTTTGATTCCTGCCCTTATTAACATTGTTACAATGTATAACTTACTTATGAAACTAAACGCATTTAGTTGAAAGTTGAATGGTGAGGAGTATAAAATATAAGCTACAAATGCCATGGCACACAAATAGATAAAAATACCAAACTACAAGGGGAGATACAAAATGCACACATACCAATTT
>JAGPOW010003447.1:30247629-30289400 GCA_030014935.1 Caiman crocodilus | reverse complement strand
TATAAAATATAAGCTACAAATGCCATGGCACACAAATAGATAAAAATACCAAACTACAAGGGGAGATACAAAATGCACACATACCAATTTTAAAACACAATTCCTTATCTTAAAGTGAAAGAGAGAGGAAGGAAGAAAAGGTAAAAAAAGAGAAACATATCTAAAGAGGGGAGAGCAAATGCAGGCAAGAGGAAAAGGGGGCTGTCTGCTACAGCTCCGTGCGATGTGCTGTGCTGTACTGCAAATGGCCTTTCCAGGCATCCCTTCACGCTGGCTGCTAATGAGCTGCACACAAGTTCTGCCTCCGAATGAGGCTGATGCAGGATTTTGGAGGCACGCAGGCCTTGCATTGGCATCTTGTTCGCGGTGAGCATTACCTCTTGGAAAGAAAGGGATAAACAGCCCACAAAAACATTAGTACCAAAGCAGCCAGCTTTTGGGAGCAGAATCCACCACAGTCCCTGAGGCTTTAGCAGTGACCACTAGCAACTCTGAAAGCCACAGCAGCTAGTCAGTTTTGTGGCTGCAGCAATCATGTAGCTGGCAAATGCCAGTCACTGGCATTTGCCAGTCAGGACACTGCCTGTCACTGCTTCAGGACCTTATTTTCCAAATTTGGGATGATAATCCTGGTTCAGGGAGCCTTCAGAGACAGTGGGATACAGTCCCCAAATTTAGGAGCTCTGGAAAATGGAGGGTGATGACCGAGCAGTCCCTGTTGGTTTGGTTGAGTGCTTGCTTCCTTCATTTGCTGTCTCTAGTCCAGGTGGGACATTGTCTCAGCTAACTGTTTTTCTTTTCAGCAAGCTTATTCGCCTGTAAATCCCCCTCAAAATGAATTTGAGGCTTTTCAGTCAGCCACTGTCATGTTTCAGATACCCCGCTGTGGCAGACCGAGTGTCTCTGGAAGTTGAGTACCTTCACGTGAAGCTTCCCTACAGTGCCAATGGCTCTTACGCCCCATTTGATTTTGCAGCTTGGGAGCAAGCCTGGTAGGACGTAGCATGTGCCTGTAGTTTGATCCTGTCTCATGTGAGGCAACCGGCAGGCTGCCCTAGTAATCAAAGGCTGCCTCAAATGGGATGGTGAGAGCATAGCTTTCTGTTGTGACAGTAATGTCCCTCTCATCCAGTGCCAGCACACTCTGATCTTCTGGGGAAAAAAACCTCAGCCCTGGAGCTGCTTTTGTAGAAGTGAACAAAGGAACAGGCTAGTTCTGCCTGCAGGTGGGGTCCCCTTTTAGATGGTAAAGACTATCAGTTTGGTCGTGGGTTTTTTTGAGTGTTCATTCCAATACCAAGTACCTGGAATGACTCTTAAAGGCTGGGCCAGTGAATCACTGAACAGCTTGTGCTCCCATTGCGATCTATAAACCTGGTAGGTTTAAGTCCTCTTGCACTGCTGGACTTAGTACTGACAGTCAAAAAGCCTGAGGTTTAATCCATTCAGTCTTCTCAGGTTAGTCTAAAATGCAGAGATTGAACCAATAAGCAAGTGAACAGGCATTCACTTTTGATTCTGGAAATGCAGCCGCATGCCTGCAGCGGCTCAGGTCAGAAGTGTGGGGGGGAGCTGGAGTACATCTCCCTGCTTGGCTGCGGCAGACCGCTTGGGACAACCTAGCCTGCTCACCCTGCAAAGTGGGGTCTGAGGGGCATGTGCAAAGTATCCTGGGATGCTGAGGGACTGTGAATTAATTTGAATCTGGAGGGGATCTGGGACAGACATTCAATTAAGAGATTTAACCTAAATCAGTTAAGTTTGATGCTACATCCATCCAGGTTTATCTTAAACTGATTTCAGTCATTTTGAAAGTGGTTTATGTGCCCTGAACTTCTGTTGGGTTACAGATTTGATCTGGGTTCCAATCACTTATATCGGTTTACGTGCAACTTCTGTCCCTAGCTTTCACGGCTGTATATTTTTCAGATACACAAATGCTGTCTTGTTGCAGTTTCCAGCTCTGACTGTTGTATGATGTGCCCTCGAGTTCCCTCTTACTTTCCTGAACCTAGAAACAATTAGGGCAGTAGAGGACTTCTCCTGGCCACCATGCCTCAATCTGTGCAAGCAAACAAGCTAAAAGGTAAGTTTCAATACAGGACTAAATGTGTTAAAAACAAAATCCTACTCGGCCTTTATGTGGAGCACACAGATCTGCAATAATCATGCACAGATTGAGAACATACGTCCGTTAGCCAAATAAAAAAGCAACAGCTTTTCCTTGCTAAACCCTCTCATGCCATGAATATATGCTAGGATCAAATTCAGCCCTGGTGTAACTCTGACTTTGGCCAGTGAGGTGTACTGGAATAGCGTGCGATCACCGTATTATTCTTTAGCCAAATAAATGTCACTTCCAGAAGGTTCAAAGGCATGGAATTAATCCTGTCTCGGAGATGTTCCCGAAGAGAAATGTTTCTACCTGACCTTCACCTAGGCCAGCTGCTTGCCTGTCTAATAAAAGATCAAGTTCATCAAGGTGTCTTGTTCCCTTTCACATCAGTGGCAGTAGTTCTTACACTGGGCTTTTCGCGCAGCCCTCACGAGCAAGGAGTTAGCCTGTAAAAGATGGCAAACCTCCTAAAAGCTGGAGAGATTCTTCCTTCGATGCATTACTGCATGTGCTCTAGCCGGTGCCTGCCTTAAGTCGGATCAAATGCATGCAGCCTTGTACCAGCCATGGTTTCTGTTTTTAGCCCTCCCAGAAAGTCTCTCGGCGTGTTCAGAATACCAGCAGAACAGCTGCACCTTCTATCCGGATGGGCATGAAAGCACCTCTGGCTCCCGGGATCGCCGATTTCAACACCCATTAGCAAGGACAGCTAAAAACAACATTGCTGTGTGCTGCCAAAAATATCCCCCTCCCCCCATGCTCTCTCTCAGCCTGGTTATCAGAGCCTCTTAGACCAAGCAAGAAAGAGAAGAGATCTGGTATAAAAGCCTTTTTTATAAGGGTAGTGTTGCTCCAGAGGGAGGCTGGATTTTGGTATAAAGCACTCCTTTGACGGTCAGGGAAAATGACTGTTTTCCAAGTGCCTGATCAAACTGGGTGATCAAACTGTGTTGTCACAGGGTAGCTGGGGAGTTAGGCCAGACCTCGCCTGTGACAGGTCAGCTACCACCCAGCTGAGACAGACCAGGTGATTATAAAAGCTGGCAAGCAGATTCCCTGGGTGAGAGGGAGGTTGGGAAGCGTGGAAGAGTTTGGTGGAGGGTATATGTGATAGGATTGTAAGGAGATGGGGGGCCTCTGGGCAAGTAGCTGATGATGTGGGCATCTGTAGGCAGTTGAAATGCTGTGGTAGAAGATGCTGAGTTGTGGGGGGAAGTCTGGGTTTATATGTGGATAATATTCAAGCATATTCTTCTGCTTGAATAATAGGCCCTTGTGGAAATGGGCTTCTGGGCTTGGTACCAGTGTTTTCTGGGCTGTAGAGACAGCCCCCACATGTGCATCCTGACTCAAGAAACCTTCACCTCTGCCTCCACAAGGTCGGTGTGTCTGCACTCCTCTTGTCTTCTGGTTCTGGAAATGGAGCGTCTCTTCTGTGCTGTGTGTGGTGAGTGTTGCTTATGTCTCCTGCACAAAATTCAGCTTTTGCTTTTGTCCCTGGGATCCCTGTCAGCTTGGCCCCTTTCCTGCCATCCGTGCTCTGATGGCTGTTAGTGGAGCAGGGAGGCCTTCTCCATTGCTTTGCTTCCAGAGATTGGTCTGGGGCAGCCTGGTTACCCTGCCAGATTGCAGCCTTCTACTGTTTTGGTCCAGCCCACTTTGTGTTCCCCAAGGCATTGATGGCTCTGGGCTGGGGGAAGATCCTGATGCAGAGAAGTACCTACCCATGCACTTGAGTCCTGTTGACTTCTGAGTGCATGTCGAGATGTGGCAGACGAGGTTCTTTGGGCAAATGTGATATCTTTTATTAGATCAACTCGATAGTTGGAAAAATTATTCTTTGCCACCAACACACCTGTCAATACGTCGTGCACTTCGATACTTGCCTGAATTGGGGCCCAAGATAGGAAATGTTGCTTTGTTACCAAACTGAGGCCTGGCACCTAAGGGCTTTGGTTTGTCTCCTGGTTTCATGTGTGACATGGTTTTTCTTTACGGCATTTCTAACACTTCCTTTCTCTCGGGGTGCGAGGAGGCCTGTCTCCAAAGCCCTGTAGGGTTGTTGGAATAAAGGTACTATATGGAGGCAAAGTATTGCTAGTGGCAACAGCTGTCAAACGTGGCTATTCCCCTTCAGTGCCAGGGAGGGTCTGACTTGGGACAATGGATGCTTGCAGCTTCTTGAAAATCTTGCCCCTGCAAAACACCGCAGGTTGAGCACACAAAATCGTGGTCGCTCTTTATGTGTCTTCTGCTTGGCTGGGACTCCAGTGCTATCTGGCCCTGTGGGTTCATCTTGTGGTACAGTATCCTGCACTACCCTGTTGTCTTGCCTTGGTCTTGTTTCTCTCTCGGTGGAGGGCTGCTGAAATTAATAAAAATTCCCACCCTGCTTTAATGAGAGCCCTCTCTATTTGATGGCACGTGCCAATGGCTGATAGCAGGATTTGCTTCTATTAGCCTGCAATAAGAATTTTAGGGAACAGTCTTGTTGGGAAGGTGACTTGAGCTCTGATTTCAGTTTGCTTTTCCAGAGATGTCACTTCCAAAATTCAGCCTCTGGCAGTGAGAATAGGGCTCATTGCATCCCCAAACCTGCTACACTTCAGACCAGGATTTCCATTTAGGAAGGTTTCACAAGGGGGCACTTGCATGGACTGGAATTAATTTAGAGCCTAATACTTCAAAAGCCAATAGTGTGAGTTGAGCTCTTTAGTGCACAAACCTAACTAAAATTTTCCTGTATTACCAGTGGCAAAGCAGGTAGGTATGTACATGTGCACACATACCATGCAGGACCTGACGGAGACCAGCTGTGTGGTGCTGCTCTAAGGAGTTATGCTTTGTGGTAGAAGCGGTGCTTTACCTCTGTATGGGGTATTTGCTCCAGCTTGTTCCTACGCCTGGCTGAGATCAGAGCCCCAGCCCCTGGGTTACCAGCAGTCAGTCGCCAGGGGTCTGAGGAGCGAGGTTGTGCTTGGCCCCTGAACGGAGGCACAAGGAGGGCTGAGTTGCACATGTACAGAGCCATGGTGCCGCATCTTTTGCATTGCTGGAGCTGCCTGGTTGCTCATCTCCATGCAAACGGCAGATGGCAGCAGAGCTCTACCCTGGACTCTACCCATACTGCAGATGCAAAACACCTTCAAGGTGGGAAGAAATGGTTGGGTGTGTACACAGGTGACCCATTACTTCGGATTTACACTGTAAAATGAAGGCTGTGGCAAGCTCGTAAAAATCTGGGTTGGACTCTATGTTGTCCAGACAGCTATGCTTGCAAATGATTGAATGTTTCCTAAATGCAGCCCCTGCCTGCATCACCCCATCCCATACAGGAATAGCTCTACCAGATACTTGTCCCTTAATCCCAAAGACCTTGTACAGGAACTAGACATCGTGGTCCTTACTCTGGCAGAATGCCAGCAAAGTGAGTGTTTCTAGAGGTGGCTCCCTTCGCCTTGTTTTAAGAGCATTTCCTGTCCCCTGGGCCTTAGTGGGACTTCACTGGAGCAAAAGCCTTACCCTGGTTCTTTGCACAAAAGTGTGAGCCCACGTGCTGGTTGAAGGAGGAATCCTGCCCTTTGGCTTTGGCTTTTGTGGGCTCTCATTTCATTCCCCCGCATTTGCTGTCTGTGCTGCCTTCCACCACGAGCTTGCGCACTCCTGAAAATGGTGATGGAAGAAGTTCAAAAAGCATCGCACAAAGTGATGCACAAGTGGTGATTCTCCTGGCTCTTGCCTCTGACCCACAAGCAGAGTTTGTTGCTGGTGGTCACGTCATGTACAACAAACCTTGTGTGTGTTAGCAATAGCAAGGTATTGCCAACGTAACCAGTTGGCACCTGGTCTTAGGACCCCCCGCGCTCTTTCCGTGCCAAGGGCAGGGGGCTGGACTCGACGATCCATTGAGGTTCCTTCCACCCCTAAAGCTCTATGAAGTGTTAGCAACTGAGAAGCCAAGGTGAAGAATTGCATCGTGAGATGGTGGGGGGCCACTGTAGCCTTGACCTTGTGGGAGTGACCGTGCCCCCTGTCCTAACACGAAATGACCGGAGGTCTCTAGTGCAGCTAAGAGCAAGAAGTGGGGGACAGTGAGGCCTCCCTTTTGCTACATGGGGATGTAGCAGTGGCCCTGTCGACAGGGAGACCCAGCGCATACACCCTGGTTATTGGGGTATCAGTAGTGGTTGGGCCAGGACTGCAATCTGCACTCCTGCCATGTGCTTCTGCAGTGCAGTTCATGCACTACTCAAAGCAGAGGTACTTGGGAGTAATGTGCTGCTGAGAAGCAGGTCACTGCTCTCAGCTATGATCTTGAATCTGATGGGGCAGGCATGGTTAGCAGTTGTATATCAGCCCCATTTCCATGCCTTTCCTGCCTTTCAGGATGACTTAGCTCTTTAGCTATTCCCTACCCCACCCCAACTCTCCTTGTTAAACCTGGATCTGATGTCATTTAATGACATGCCTGAGGCATAGTTTGACTGTACCGATGCCTTAATTCAGCTGTGTCATGGGGGAAGAGGAGTAGGTTGCAGAAATGGGCCCTGAGACTGCTGCAGGGTGTCTTTTCTATTGTGCTTGGTGATTTTTTTTTTTCTTCCCAAAAACCTTGTCTTTCCCGTATAAGTCTTGTTGAGTATTCATTCAAGGTAGACTCTCCAGCCCATTAGGTCACAGCGTGGTGTTGCCTGCTGTGAAACTAAAATTATTGACATGCCTCCTTGCTTGCAGGATGGTCACTAAAGTGAAAGATTGTATTCAAGGAACGTTCCTGCAAGGTAAAGTGTCTAAAAGATACTCAACGTGAGCTCAAATTATATGAACACCTGGGAGAGGTAGTAAGCAAAGACCGTAAGTAGTTATTACAAAATCCCTGCCTCCCAGCAATTCTCTACACTTCTGAAAGCTTAAGCCAAATAGGTTTCTTGCGGTTTTTGTTTCTCTCTCATCTCCACCCATTTCAAAAATATTCCCTTGCCTATTAACTTTATTTCACTCTCTGTGTTTAAGAACTAGTAAAAGAGCTAGGAACTGGAATGGAGATCTGTCTTAGGAGGCAGCAGAAAGGGAGCTTTTGGTAATGGAGGCATCTGGTATGCCAGCATTTTCATAGATTTCGTAGATATTAGGGCTGGATGGGACCCCGGAAGGTCATCGGGTCCAGCCCCCTTGCACCAGGGGCAGGAAGTCAGCTGGGGTCAAAGGATCCTAGCAAGATAAGTATCCAAATGTTTCTTGAATGTGTCCAGAGTAGGTGCTTGCACTGCCTCTGGAGGAGTCTGTTTCAGGTCTTGGGGGCTTGGACAGTAAAGGAGTTTTTCCTTATGTCCAGCCTAAAACAGTCTTGCAGGAGATTGTGACTGTTGGACCTTGTCATCCCCTGGGGTGCTGTGGTGAACAGTTGTTCCCCCAGATCCTGATGCACACCTCTGGTGTACGTATAGGGTGCCACCAGGTCCCTCCTGAGCCTGCACTTTTCCAGGCTGAAGAGTCCCGTGGCCTCTCATCATAAGCCTGTTCTCCTGACCTCTGTTTGTGCATGTGGCTCTCCTCTGGACCCTCTCAAGCTTCACATCCTTCTTGAATTGAGGAGCCCAGATTTGGATGCAGTACTCTAGCTGCGGCCTCACCAAGGCCGAGTACAGCAGAAGGATGACACCCTGGGATTTGCTTGAGAAGCATCTGTGATTGCAAGCCAGAGTTTTGCTCACTTTGCCAGCTGCAGCACTGCATTGGTGGCTCATATTCAGCTTGTGGTCAATCACAATCCCCATGTCTCTTTCGGTCGCAGTGCTAGTGAGTGTAGCTCTGAGTCAAAGAAGCTGCTTCATCTTCATGATTTGTAACCAGTGCAGTACCAATTAGCAGACCGGCGCCTGTGTGCTGGGTATCTTGACACTCGCCTTGGATAGCCTCCACTACTAGTTCCATTTGAGGGAATTAAGTACTTCACCATCCATCTTCCCTCAGTGCTCCCAGCGATAGAATAATCTATTTACAAATCCATCCTCTTTGTGGCCAGAGAGAGAGAGAAAGAGTGCACTTGTATCTTCAGCTAAGTCTTACGGACATACAATTATAGGAACCATTCAGCTCATTAGATGAGCAATCAGCTAGAGTGGTAGCACAAGTGAAGACATGTACTCTTATGTCCTTTCTCTGTTTAACATCAGGTCATTAGTTTTTTTTTAAATCAGTAAACATCACTTGCTAGTAGGTGTCTTATTGTACTTCTGGCAGCCTCTAGAAACACTGTGGGGAGTATATGCAAACTAATTGGTCCTTTTTTATTTTTAGAAGTATTTTTAGTCTCATCAATTTTTTTTTGTGGTTAAATCTCAACTTGGTTTAAATGATTAGTCTCAGGCTAGATGAAGATCTTTGCAACTCAAAGAGATACTTGGGTGGGTGACACTAATAGATACCTTGGCTATTTTAGGAAATGATCTTTCTGTAGCTGTGATGGAGGCCTATTGTAACAGGATTTGATGTGATAACACGTTTCACTGCAAGGACTGACATGCTAGTGCTGTTGCTAGTCTGCATCATGATGCAGCTGCTTCTTGGTACTGAGGACCTGATGCGACCTGCGTACAAATCCATCTCCTTTGCATCATGCCTTTGGATACTGACAGTCAACAAATGCAAGAAAATCGCAGCAACATGTAAGTGAATAATTATAGTAGTTTCTTATAGGCTGAAGTAAGAGCCCTTTAATTATTTAATTAGAGTACAGCTTCATTATCTTTCCGTCTCTCTCTCAAGCGGAATAGTCTGGTGAATGAGGCCAAGTGCTGTGTTTAATGATGCCAATACAAATAACAGTTCAGCTGAGATTTCAGACTTGTGCCCTGGCAGGATGTGAGGAATCAGATATGCACGTAGTTCTTTAATGTGAGAGCTATCCAAACCTTGTCCACATTGGTGGAGAACCTCTTGCTGACTTGAATACCTCTGGGCTAAGACATTAATGGCCAATGTAATAACTTCTGCACCATCATGGCTACAACATCAGTCTTGTGCTACAGCATAACTGTGGGGAAGAGCCTGTGGTTTTGTCATCAAAATGACTCCAGTCGGGTCAGCACTGGTTTCTAGTGGGCCCTGTGTGATATGGGACTGGACGGGGAATTGCCTTTCTTCTTGCCCGAGAGCTGGGGGAGGATGTGGTCTCTGGGAATCTTGATCCCCTCTTGGCAAAGTGTTGCCTGTTGCTGTGGATTGAAAACAGGCATTTTCTCATCTGCACTAATACTGCGTTACTTCCCGCAGGGTCCTGGCTCAGCCATGCCAATCTGGAGGAAGGTGTGTGGGGGGCCATTGGACTGACGGAGGAAACTATTCCCTTCCTTTTGCTCCTGTTACTCACTCCAAGGCCATCTGCTTAAGAGGCAAGGCAATAACTCCACACGAGTTGCTTTCCCCACACAGTCCAGGCAGCCGTACAGCCCCTTGGGGCATATCTGAGCACAAAGCAGTGATGAGTAGGGGATACTCAAGCTAGTTTATCTGGATACCTAGACCAGAAGCAGCCTGTTCACATTGGTATGGTGCTGTACCTGGGTTAACTTACTCAGAAGCAGGATAAATGGGTCCAGGCAGATTGCTGTTGGTGCCAGAGCCAGAAGCATCTCCGGCTATCACTGTGTTTATGCCCTACAGACATTAGTGTCCTGAGTGGCACAACTCAGGCCATGGTCCTGCCTTATGGGTAGCAGGAAAGTACCAGGATATGACTGGTCCCTCTTACCTTCTACCAGTATGCTTTGAAGCAACATTGCTTCAAATCTCTGAGTCCCTGCTACAGATCTGCCTGCACGGATTAGTTAGTATCCTTAAGTTTACTAAATAATAAAGGAACTTGTAGATAGTTGTGATTAGGAAGGACAAATGTTTTGACATTTATTGTTTGGGGCAGGTCATTGCTTTCTTTCAAATGTTTACGGAGAGGTTTTATGGAATATTCCTGAGACGGTGGTGCTTCGTCTTGTATAAACCCCCAGCTTTTTGCATCGACAGCTATTGAAAAGCTCTAATCCGGAGACCGGTGGTGGCATTTTCCAGCTGAACTGCCAAGCAAACATATGCTGTGCCTGTCTGCAACCTTCAGAGGAGTGAAACTCATTAAAGCACAAAATAGCTCAAACGCTCACAGGGATGGGACATTGTACATGATTGCCTAATACGGTACTTACAATACAGCACCGTGTTCGCTTTCCAGACGGCATCCCACCAGCCACGATGTCCCATTTGTAAGAGCTGGCTGTTGTTGTTAGAACGGGCTCGGTTTGGAGCCCTGAGGAGGAAGCTGTTTCTGTCTTGCATCTCCCTGGAGTCTGAAGTTGAGATGGCACTTGGTCTCTTGGGGCTCTTTGGCCAGAGTTAGCAGGGCTGACTTGCCCCAAGGGAAGAGGTACTTCTTTCTTGACCCAGACAAAATTGCAGAGTGCAGCTTGGGCAGACCTCGGAAGTTAGACATGTAGGGAGCACAGCCAAAAATGCAGATAAAAACCAACTTGAGAGAAACAACGGACAGAAGAAAACAAGCTCATTTGAGAACGTGCCTCCAACCTGCTATCCTGATACCATACATGGAATAAAGAACGAGCACAGCTTTTGGGAGCTGTTCTTTATTTAAAAAAATTGTGAGACTCTCTTGTTCGAGTCTGAACCCAGCCCAGGTCAGCAGTAACAGAAGCAGGTGAGACTCGGCGATACGGCCAGCCTGTCCCTCAAGGAGGGACCCTTTGGGCACGCTCAGACGAGCGCTTGTGCAGGTTGTGGGACGTCAGATCTGTTGGTGGTGCCACAAACCACACACGGTGCATGTGAAACTGCGCTCCACTGCAAAAGTTGATACTGGGATTTCTCAATATCAAAAACAACTGTAAAAAAAATAAATAAATAAAGCAGGGCAAAGCATGATCCAAGGGGCACGTGGAGGCTTGGTTCTCCAGGACGATGCTCTAGTTGCCCTGGAGGCAGGACATCTTCCAGGCACCACCACTGCCGAGCCATGCCGGGAGCGACAGCAGCGAGGGGCAAATGCCGGAAACCACACCAGGTGCCACAGCCAGGCCTGGGGGAAGCCCAAAGCAACAGGTCCCCTGGCTCCTGTGGGACAGCAGCAGAAGTAGGGAGGAGTTCAAGGACCAGCCCGGGGTGACGGCCAGGCTGCAGAGGCCACGCTCTGGTGGTCTCAGGGCCAGGTCTCACCCCCATCAGAGGAAGCAGTACACTCATCAGGACAGCACGCAGGAGGAGATGCTCCAGATGGAGTGGGTGTGCTGCCGGTAGGCCCAGGACTCGCATGAGCTGGCATGTCCTGGCAGTGGGCAGCGATGGAGGACTCTGGGTGGGCAGCTTGATACCAGTGGTGAGAAGGCTGGTGACCTACTTGGTGGGGATGGACCTGCAGGTGGTCAGTGATGGTGTCTCACGCTCTGGCTCCCACGTGCCACTGCTGGAGGCAGCAATCCTTGCCTGCAACTCTGTTCCTGGCTGACCGGCTCTGCTGCAGCTGTCGCTGGATGCGCTGTGCTACACAGCGAGCCTCCTTCATCCACTGGAGCTCAAAGACCTCTGTCTGGTACTCGCACACATTATGCAGGACACGTGCCATGGTTTTGACGTGAGGTATGTGCTACAGCACTCCCACCAGGCACCTGCCTCTAGCCCTGGACCGGGCTGCCTGGACATAGCTGTGTGGTTTCCATCTGGGTCTGGCAGGTGTGCGGCCATGGGGATCCAGGTCTGAGGGAGCGGATGCTGTTGCAGATGGCAGCAGGTCACAGCCAGGTAGCAGTGCCTGCTGCCAGACTGCTGCAGTGGGCACAGGGTGCGCGACCACTCCAGGTCAGGGCTGCTGTAGCAGTCCAGGTGGCACAAGGGGCTAGTGTCCCCAGACACCAAGTGCCCGGGCCTGAGATACTCCTGAGGCCAAGTAGCCCTGAGTTGCTTACTGGGGCACCTTTATATACTGCTGCTGGCTCCAGCCTCCTGGCTGAAGATCCTGGAGGAGCTGGGCAGCGTCAGTTTGCCCAAAGCAGCACAATTTGCCCTGCACCAAAGTGCACATTCAGGCATGTGTGCTGAAGCACCAAACTCCAGCCCAAATTTGTGGCACTGCAAGCGCGTGCCCCTACATATGTGGACGCAGCCTTTTGGTGCATTGCTTGTAATTGCTCTCCCACTTCCTTATCTGTGAATTTTCTCAGAAAGGGAAGCTAGATGTCAGGAAAATGTCGTCTTCATTCTGAATTTGTGACCTGTGCCATGTCCATGCCTTTCTCTTCCTCTGAATCCCCTAGATCTGGAGTCCTGTGATTTCTCCCTCTTACAAGGTGGTGAGTTCTAAGACGGTGGGAAGAGCCCGCCCGAATCCTAAACAGTCTCCCGTTTCTTCACGAGGGATCCCAAGTGGATGTTCAGTGGGAACTGGACACCTAATTCCGTTAGGTGCCTTGGAAAGACCTGCCAGGCTTGCACATTTGCATAAAATCTCGTTTGAGAAATACCTTCTAAAAAAGAGTTTATTACACAACTCCCAAAATGCATTATGCTCCCACTAGGAAGTTGTTAGCACTTTTGAACATAATGATTTTAAGTGACTATTAGACAATACACAAGTCTTAACTATTTGATTCTAACCGCAGAGACAAAATAATTAAACCAGAGTAAATAAAGATTATTTTGAGCATAATGGATGGAATAATTTGTCAAGGAGAATAGCAAAATGCTTAGCAGCTAAATCCAGAGGCAAAATGGAAGGCAGCATTTGTCATGATCTGTTCTGCTTTCCCCAATAAATGTATATTTGTGTTATACATTCCTGCTCACATCCTTACAACACTATGGGCATTCAGTGAACAAATCAATTTTCACTCTGAATTACAATTAGATTATTTTCCAGTCTGTATTAGCATGAAGGATCAACCTTATTCCCTCTGCTCCCCATGTGTGTCTACTTATGCTTTCATACTGCTCAGCTTGTTCAAAAACCACATAGGAGAGAGGAGAACCACCACCCCTGGCAGGTCTCAATTGTTGCATTGGACAAATATCAAGAAATCAAAGTATTCTCTTCCAATAATGAATTGGTGTGGGGGTTAGAAAGCTGTAGCCTAAGAGCTTGTTACTAGGCTGGGTTTGATCAGTCTAGGAGTTTAGGAGATACAGAAGTAATATGGGCCAGTGAAAAGAGAAGAAACGCCCATGGTGAGAAGTGCATGCAGTTATAGGTACGGGGTTTCCTAGTTACCTTTAACCACGCTCTAGATTTCTATTCCGGTTCAATGCTGGATGCTTGGGAGCCACGGTGGTAATTGCTCCAATGCGGCGAGCACTTCCAACACCCCTTTATTTCAATGCAAGTCAAGGGCACTTTGTTGGATTAGATGCTTCATTTCAGACCCGAACGTCTGGTTCTCCTGTGCTGTTATAGAAGCAAGGGAAGAGGTAGGGCACAAATGGCTTGGCATTATATTCCTGGATCTTGAGCCAAGTTTGGCAGCTCCTGGCCCTGGGGGAAGAATTCCCGGGTGAGTTGTCAAGCCGGCCCTGTAGCACAGAAGGCAGAAGGCAACTCGCAGGGTGAAATCTGCACGCCAGGGAAATAAATGGCCTGTGGTCATTAAATGTTTCATGCTAAGCTTGTCTAAAAGAGAGGTTGGAAAAAGTTCAGAGGTCGTTGTGATGGTCAGAAAGCATCTGCCCCGTAGATATAGTCTTTGTGGTGGAAGATCACAGGCCAGCAAAACCTGAGTAGATCCAAACCCAGTGGGTCTCCTCCATCTTTTGCCAAATAGCCATGTTTTAATGGCCAGGCAGCTTGGGACGCACAGGCAATAGAGCAGCTAGGGATGGATTTTTGTCAGCTCTACCACAACGTGTTTAGTTGATGAATAAATATGCATAATTTTGCCTGCATCCGTAAGTGAATGTGTGCAACCAGTGCTTTAATATATTTTCCTTCATGCTACTAATCTAATGACTAATTATACTAAATGCATGTTCAGTAACAATGCCCAACATGATATAGTAATTGAAAATGATGGCTTTGTGCTGAGAAATTTGGGAATAATTCATTCTGCTCACATGAATAACGTTCTCCAGCAAAATGAACGTGAGCCTTAAGAGAGAGCTAATATCCCAGACATCCAGCAATGAGAGCGCTTAGTGGAAGAAAGCGGAAACTCGGTTTTCTGTTACGAGCAGTGAATGCCGCATCTCAAAAGCCAGAAGAGGCAACAGAAGCAGGCTCCAGAACTACTTGTCATGCATTTTGCAGGCTATTTTCTGTTTGGTGTTTGGGGTAAGAACAGATTATAGCGAAGACTCGATGTATGCGAATTTTCCCTCTTACAAAGTAGATTCCAGGTTTTCAGCAAGGAGCCTTGTGGATATCTGCCCACAAGGTCCAGGATCATTTGCTTCCACGTGGAAATCTCTGCACATAAACTTTGAGCTTGACCACTGACTTCACTCCATTGCACTTCTGGAGCCTGCTTTATGAATCTGGCTGTGACTTACAAGGGTGACTTCAGCTGCATGCAGGAAGAAGGAACTATGGCAAGCATACAGCTGCTGCCTGGGTGCCACCTGACCTAGGGAGCCAAAGGCTTGCACTTGGGCTGCTGGGATCTGTACCTAGGCTGCCTACAACCGTCTTTCAGCCTGTGATTTGTAGACGGCAGTTTTGGTCTATCATTGGAGTTTCTAAGCTCGAATGCATGAGTTATGGCTGACTGCCAATTCCCTTGTCCTAAGGCAAAAGGATTCTCCCCAGGTAGAGAAACTTCGCTGCAATATCTTGTATGCAAAGGATTGCTAATCACTCTTGGCAATTAAAGCTGCACGGAGAGATCACAGCTTTTTTTTTTTCCTGCCTGGTCATTAGATACAAATCTTGGCAATACAACTTGAAACCTTGCTCTGCTAATCAAGCTATTAGCATTTGAGGCCAGCAATCCTCCTTCTCCATCTTAATCATGTAAAATCTCCATCTCCAGAACTCTGTTAGCTGGAACATTAGATTAGCTGCGCTCTACACGTTTACTTTTTCATAAAGCTACCGAACAAAAAGGGCTGAAGCCAGGGGTTTGGGCTGCATTGCAGGTTTTAACCTTGTTCTAACAAATGCTAACTGGTGCCTATGTAAGTTTAGCATAGGGCACAGAAAGTTGGGTCTACCTGGTGTATAAGCTTAGGTTGGACCTTTAGAGCGAAGAACAAAATGTGCATCTTCTCCATGTGCGTGGCTCTCTGTTGCCCTGCTTTGGGAGTTATAAGGGAGTCATCACTGCTATTCGCCATGCACTGAGCTGCAGTGGTGGGAAATTTTTTCCATCCTTCTCCCAGCTGGGAGATGGCACTTGGACAATGAGGAGGAAGCAAAGGTCACACTAGCCACAGGAGTGTCTCACTTGCTGGATGTTGTACTCTGCTGTCAGGCTAATCAAGAAGGCTGTGCAGAGGCTCCGGCTGGCTGGGCTTGTAACAGCTTGCCTCCTGTGTAGGAGTTGCAAGAACACATCCTGGAGGTCCTCAGTGCTCTGTGCAGGCTCCCTGTCTGATTCTGGTTATGGCGAGTACCTAGTCCTAATCTGAAAAAATAGGGCTTGGTGCTCTGGCCCTCTCTACCTCACGATAACAGCTGCAAAGGATGACTCTGTAAATGGAGATTCAATTTATTGAAGTGTCAGGTGTGGGCTTCTGGGGGGGGATTTCGGAAATCAAAACCTTGCTTCTTCCTGTGCACAATGCAAGAACGCTCTCTTCTTTCAACAGCGGTGGTGGTAGAATACCTTTCTCCTGGTAGAAGATAACTGGATCAGTTAATAGGGCTGCAAGCAAAAAGGAGAGGCAGAGATGATGGGCCAGGATGCACAAGTACAAGGGTGCTCTAAAAAAGATTGTAATGATGTGTGCATTAAGTGTACGCAGATTGATCCTCTTATCATCCTGTTTTGGGAGCACAGAACAATTTGGCCGGTGAACCTGATTAGAATAGGGAGGTCTCAGTATGGGGACTAAAAACTGCTACATGATCTGTCGCTTCCCATTCACACTGGCCGGTCTTTGGGTAAATACCACTTCATCCTCATCTGTTCAATCAAATCTTGCCTGATCTTGACATTTTGCACGGTACAGTTCATCGGAGAGTTCATTTAATCTGTTTTCCAGAGACTTCAAAGTAGCCTCTCTGCATGCGTGCAGGTGTGTGTGTAATCTTGGTAGGCATATCTTGATCACGTGAGATTTATATGGATTTTACTTCTTTGAAGAATATTGCTTATACAAGATAACTAAGTAGACTGGATATTACTTATCAAGGAAGATATGATTTTATTGCCACCTTGTTGCTAGGCCTAACATAAAAGGAAATCCAGTTACATGCCTACAATAGGAAAAGCCTGAGTCTTTTTTTTTTTTTAATACTAAATACTATAATTCCACAGACACTTCCTAACCTGTTGCTTGGCTTCCTAGTTGGCTTTGGTAAAACGTAACTTTGCTTTTGTTGTATATCAGAATGGGCTAAACACGGTGGCTTTAAGATGGTTGGGTGGCCAGCATCTAAATGAGTTTGTTCATTTAACGGTCTGCCGCTTCCTGGTTTCTAAATGACTACATATCAGTCGTATGGCACTGACTTACTAATATGAATTACTGAGCAAGTATTTGCTCAATCTGAGCAGAGTACCATCTCCATTTCCTCCACAGCAAGTACACGGCTTGGGCCGAACAAAACCTGGAAAATGTAGGTCGCTCTAATTTTTGTGTGGGATTTGGTCCGTGTGCAGAAGACGCAGGTTGTGCAGGCAGGCGCCGTACTTGTTCAGTCCCACCTGTACCTCAGTCACGACCGGAAACCCCTCGCTTTTCTGGGCCTTGGCTAAAGGGCAAGAGCTAATGATGGTAATTTGAACGGTAAGAGATTTAGGGTGTGAGCTGAGAGCTGTGACGGGCTATGGCAATTCCATCAAAATCCAGCTTGTGGCAAAGCTAGGACTTTAACCCAGGGCTCCTAAGGTACAGGACAAGCTGTCAGTGTGGTTATAGAAAGGCAAAATTTTGGACTTTTTTTTTCCTCCCCCTCCTTTACATTCTCTTCTCCACTCCCTTCAGACTCCAAAGAGAGAAATCTGGTTATTTCTTGCGTAAACCCTAATGCAGTTAATGAATACAGCTTGATAACACTGGGCCAGTCCCTTCCCACCCGACCTGGGTAGCTGGAACATTTTATAGTTGTACCATAGGCCTGGGGTGCGCTAGTTGTCCGCAGCGTGAGCTTTGTCCTGTTTTAAGTAGAAATGAGAACGTTCTTCCTGTGAGAAGAAACCTGGGCGCTCGCATGGACAGGCGGGGAGCAATCGCTGGTCTTCGCTGAAGAGCCGGTGTAGCGCAGGCTGCCTGTCTGCACGAATCCAGCAATGCCTTAGATGGGGCGTAGGCAGCTAAACGACAGCTGGGGACGTGCTGAGGTGTCGCTTGCTGCTGAAACAAAGCGTTCTTCTGCAGTTTGTAAATGAAACACGGCTCGCAAATAGTTCCTCTTGCAGAGACATCCAGAAATTCTCCATTCCTGAAATATTTTAGGAGCCAAATTCTTCCCTGTATGATGCTGATGTCGCTCTTTGAAGCTATATTGACATGCATCAGTTGAGAAGTGAATCCTAATTTAATTGCAAGGACATTGCTGCGCTGTCCTCAGGTCCACAGACACGTTTCGGGGCTCTCGCTTGTTGTCTGGGGGGGGGGGGAGTTGTTTTGTTTTGTTTGTGGCTTTGGACAAAAAAAGATGCTGGATGCTCAACTAGACCTCGGCGTGGTGTGTGTCACAAAAGAAAATGACAGCCCTTGTTTGACTCTTAACCTGGTTTGTGGAAGACATCAGATCAGCCAGCAATCTGGCACGGGAACAAGGATCATCCTTATTTACTGATGCATGTATAATTGTGGAAATTGCAGGCTGCCACTAAGAGCTGCAAAGCTACTGTCCCACCCCCACCAAGGGGAAAGTCTGGAGAGCACATCAGTTCAGTTGCGCCTGAGTCATAACAGCTCGCTGACATGCCTTGTCATATAAAGAGACATGAGTCATTAGTGTGTATTTTTAAACATTAGTGACATGGAATATCAAAGAGAGCTCACAAGTGAATGTCATTAGGCATTTATGTGGAACAAATGTGTAGGGACGGGTGGGGAGGGGTGGGAGAAAATGCGCAGAAATTGGTGCTATGGTGTGATAAGAGCGCAATGGCTTTGAATCAGGTTTCTTGAACTGTGGTTGAAAGGTGAGCTTTGAGAGTTGATTCCTGTTCCTGGCTCCAGATCTCTGTTTTGGGGTTGCCTTGGTCAAGGTGATGGACTTCTGCACTCATTGACCCATCTACTCTTTAGACGACACATAATTTTGAGGCTCAAATATGAAAATAGTGCTAGCTTCTTAAATGGAAGGTGTTGGGTGATTGTACTATTAGTACTTCCATTTAAGCAAGCTTGAAAAGTTGGGTTTGCTCACATAAAAAGCCTAACAAAGTCTGACCATTGACCTAGATTAAAATCTTGGCTTAGGACAAAGACCTGACACAGCAACGTACCTTGTATCTGCAGCCCACATCTCCTGATTTTGAGCCTCTCATTAATTTTGAGGCTTTAGTATCCCTCTGAGTTGACTCCCCACTTGTTCAGGTTTTCTTTGGAAAAGAAAGAGAACTTGGCTTAGATGCTGCATTTGGCTTGAGGTGACCACTTATCTTAAAAGTTTTTCAAATGGGCTGCCTAAGGCACAAAGAGCCTGAGGTTGCTGTCGAGTTCCTATTGGCTTGACAGCCTTTGGACTGGGCCCATAATGAGCTAGTTTAGCCTGGGTTAACTTACCAAGTGCTGTAGTCTCCAGGGCATGAGCCATGCCCAAGATGGGGAACTGCTGATCATTACAATTAACTTTCATTGCTGTATCTGATGCATTTTTATTAGCCGGGAACCTTCGTTGTGAGCTTCACATCTTCAAAGTGCATAACTGCTCTGCAGAATTGCTTGTGCCGGGAGTTCCTGCAAAGCAAAAGCTCTGAAAATAAGTCTGAGAAGCATCGTCTGAAAACTTTGCCTCTACTTTTTTGTTTCAAGAAATCTGAAGCTAACAAGTCTCTTAGTTCCTGCAGCAGGGAAATGCTTTGGCATTTAATTTTTTGCACCAGCATGGCGATCTCAAGGACCAACACTCGCGCAATCAGTCTGAACTTCGACTTCTTCCGCTCATTTCTCTGTATTAAACAGCAATGCTGACGGCAGGGGATTGTAATAAAACAGCTCTGTGGCGATCAGAGAAGGAGCTAGAAACAAAACGTGGCTCCCTTTTGCTGTCCTCATCTGCTACAAATAGGATGCTCTTGATCCATTATGGGTAGGGTATTGGCCCCTATGAGCTCAGTATCCTTGCTGCTAGGTTTGGAGTATGGTTTTGAAGGAAACTGGGCTTGACGATATTGGCTGCTGTATGCTATAGCAATGAACCTGTAACGGGAATTTCCCCTGGTTTCTGTAGTTCTCTAAGCGAGGTAATGTGATCTAGTAGCTTGATACTTACTTGGCATGGAGCCTCAGGCAAGGCTTGTAATTACCTCTGGCACATTTGTGCCTGGGCAAAAGTGTAGAGGAAAATATGTTAATAGGGAAATCTCTGACTTGCCATTTGGAAGTGCAGACTATACTATTCACTTTGAGGGGACGGTGTTGGCAGGGGTTATGCGTGAAGAGGGAGTGGAGGACTGTAGCATCTCTGTCTTCAGCTCCATGCGTGTGCCCGGGGCTCCCATTCCCCGGTCTGTACAAATCCCAAAGAACCAGCAGGAATAGGACCCAGTTCAATGTGAACCAAAACCAAAAATCCAGCTGGAGCTGGAAACCTGAGAAATTTATGTAAGAAGAACCAAGTAATAGTAGGCAACCGTCCATCTTCTGGATCCATGGTTGAGGTGGGAGGTCTAGTTTGGTGCCTGATGAATCTGCTTGTCTGGAGTCCTGCACCCGTCATGCCAAGACCTTCGATGCGCATGCCTAGGCAAGAGTATGGAGGAGTGGAGGCTGCCCTAGACCTACCGCCCCCTCTTTAGACCACTGAGATGGAGTCCAAAGGCCAGACCAGGTCCAGACGTTCAGGGTGGTGGCCCTTAGCCTTTCTCTAACCAAGGAGTACCCACAAGGCAGTGGGGGCTAGGGTTTTAAGGTACCCTATATTCACCTTACTCTGAAGGTTGCAACAGTAGACAATACAGCGTTTGATAGGAGCTATCCTGCCACAAGTAGCCCCGCCACATTGCCACCAGGCCCTCCAGTCGGATGCAGTTTATGGTCATGCCCAGGGCCAGAAGAAGAACAAATGACAAGAAACTAAATGCAGAAGCCCTTTGTGTCGCACCATTTTCTGTCTGCAGGCCCCCAAATCTTGTTCATGTACAGTCTGCACCTACACTTAATTCACTGAAATAGTCCCTCTGAAGAACACCATCCTTTTAATAGCCAGACCTCTGGGCCACAGAGCAGGAACATAAGATGCAGTTGGGCAGGAGACAATTTGTCATTTATTTTATGTCCCCAAACCATTTGTTCAAGCATCTCTCAGGGTCAGGTTTCTGCTTTCCACGCAGTGCTGGAGACTTAAGATCCTCCCTGCTATGCAGGGGGAATTTGCTGAATACTAATGAGATCTTAGAGGTCTATAAAGGGAGGTGTAAGGTGGGAAGGGGGGGAGAAATCATTGCAAAACTGTTGACACTTTTGGGCTTCCAGGCTATATTTGTGTTTAATTTTTATTTATTTATTTGTTTGCCTTTGTGGTTATCCGAATGTGAAAAATGGACAACAAATTCATCTAAATTCCCAGCAAAAGGGGAGGAATGAATATTTTATAGCCCTAATCCTCCTCTTTGCAGGGAGAGAGTGTTTTTTTTTGTCTACCAAAAGAAGTCTCCAAGTTTTAGATGTAGAAATTGGCATTTTATATGGAAACTGATGTTTCCTTTTTTAGTTAAGCTATGATGATTTTTCATGCGTAACACCACCCAAAGCTATTTCAAAGCCTGACATCAGTGTCTGGGTAACCTTTAATTTGTAAGAGCAATTTGTACTTGAATTCTTGTCATCCGGGTTAATTAGGAGTAAATATAGAGCTCTGTCCAGGATTATTGGCAAACGGCTAACTGGTTCTTTAAAAGGAAAAAAAGCTTGCTAAAAATCTCAACAATCCTTGTTTGGAAAGCTGCACACCGTATTGCCGGTAGAACAAAGCAACCCGTTACACTGTAGGTGAGGAAGGTAATTGTCCTAAAGAGTCTCTTTTCAGGTCCCTTACAATTAAATAAGAGCGCAACTAAACTAGTACAGCATAATCCTGTCTGCATTTTTACACTGCTTGGATTGAAACTAATCCTCTTCCATTGTGCAGCCTCTAATCCTTGGGTGATGCAGCCTCTAATCCTTGGGTGTTTTTTGGGCACAACCAGGAGAGCCAGTTTCTTTAGAGGCCCCCAGCAATGGAGAGGTAGGGGGTGATGCTAAATGGGCCACTTGGACTCAACGGGTGATTGAGACATTGCTGGCTGTCCAGACTTGGGTCAGGGCAGACTGATGCTGCATGAAAGGTGTCAGTGCAGGTCCTTCACGTGCTATGCCTGGTCTGTGTACACAATGTACGGGCTGCCGGACTGTTCTGTATGGGAGATATCTGTTGAAAACAATATTTCAGTCACTTGGCTGCTTTGAACACCAAAGAATGGCCCTATTCTCTCTTCGAGCTTGTCCAACTTGGATAAGTGCTAGACCTCAATGGTTGCTGTCCCTGGAAGTAATACTGGAAGCTGTGAATCCACCAGCCTCTCCAGAAGGCCCATAGTCTCAAGCAATTGGCATTGCCAACCTGATTACCTTCTATGATGGGATGACTGGCTCTGTGGATATGGGGAGAGCAGTGGATGTGACATACCTTGACTTCGGGGGGGGGCTTTTCTTGCAAACAAGCTAAGGAAGTACAGGTTGGATGAATGGATTGTAAGATGGATAGAAAATTGGCTGGATCATTGGGCTCACAGGGTAGTAATCATTGGCAAGATGTCTTGTTGGCAGCTGGTATCAAATGGAGTGCCCCAGGGGTTGGTCCTGAGGCCAGTTTTGTTCAGTGTCTTCATCAGTGAGCTGGAAGCTGGGATGGAGTGCACCCTCACCAAGTTTGCAGATGCTGGGGGGAGTACTAGATACACCGGAGGGTAGGGCTACGATTCAGAGAGACCTCGATAAATTGGGGGGTTGGAACAACAGAAATTTCATTATATTCAATATGAAGAAGTGCAAAGTTGTGTGCTTAAAACCAAACCATCCCATGTACCAGTACAGGCTGGGGGCTGACAGGCTAAGCAACAGCTCTGCAGTGTGCCCTGGTTGCCAAGAAGGCTAACGGCATACTGGGCTGCATTAGCAGGAGCGTTGCCAGCAGATCAAGAGACGTGATTATTCCCCCCTATTCGGCACTGGTGAGGCCACATCTGGAGTCCTGCGGCCAGCTTTGAGCCCCCTACTACAGAAAGGATGTAGACAAGTTGGAGAGAGTCCAGCAAAGGGCAAGGAAAATGTTTAGGAGGCTGGGGCACATGACTTGTGAGGCTGAGGGAACTGGGCTTCTTTAGTCTGCAGGAACAAAGACTGAGAGGGGATTTAATAGCAGCCTTCAGCTCCCTGCAGGGGGGTTGCAAAGAGGATGGAGCTGGGCTGTGTTCAGTGGGGGCAGATGGCAGAATAAGGAGCAATGGGCTCAAGCTGCAGGGAAGTTTAGGTTAGATATTAGGAAAAACTTTCTCACAATGAGGGTAGTACAGCACTGACCTCAGGTGACCCAGAGAGGTTGTGAAGTCACCATCCTTGGAGGGTTTTCAGACCCATCTAGACAAAGCTTTGGCTGGGATAATATCATTGGGGCTGGTCCGGCTTTCAGCAGGGGTGGGATTCAATGATCTCCCTTCCAACCCTCACTTTCTGTCATTACGCAGGAGTGGGGTAGGGTAGGGACATGCACATGCACGGTACTGCTCTGCTCCTCCCCGGAGGAAAGCCTTGTGTGCCGTGCTAGTTCTCCTTCTTCCCGTGAATTTTACACGTTTCACTTGAACCCAGCACATTGGAGCTGTTGGATGTCTTGTGAGCTGTGATGTGCAGGAGCAAGCTGTCCGTTTTCAGTTGCTTTTCTCTAGGACAATCCCTGGAGTCTTTACCGGGACTGGCGAGGAGCTGCTAGAAACTTTCCTTGATGGGTTTTTACAGGGCTCCGCTGTTTGCTCTCAGTGGAAGCGGTCCTCTGCCTCTGAGCAGCTCCGTACCTGGGCACCTGGGCTCCACCCTCCTTCCCAGCTCGTGCCCCTCGCCAGGGAAGTTGCAACAGCTCAGTTTCTCTGCCAGGCAAGGACATGCCATCTCCTGACAGCCTCAACGTCTAGGCTGCTATGCTCCGTCTTCCATCCAGCCTCCCTTGCCAAGGCCCGAGGTCTGCCTTCCTCGAGAGGGTGGGTGCATGGGGGAATACGGCGTCGCTGGTGCTCGTGCCCATCGCTTCCCTCCGACAGGCTGTCACTTCAGTGATGGTGCGTGACCGCTGCGGGTTGCTTAACACGAGCTGGCTTTTGGTGGGAAGCTTTGATGGTGGCTGCAGTCCAGTAGATACTTCAGAGGCTGCTCTCTGTTCAAGTCGGCGTTACTGGCACACAGCCTCCCCGCAGCGGCTTCTGAGCAATACCATTCCCACGTGGTCCTCACTCCAAGTGACAGGGAGAAGACAGCTGTCGGAGCGGCAGCGCCGTGGGCATGCCGGGCGGTGGCACTGATGCAGCAGCCAGGGCAGATGTTGAAGTACAAATTGGACTTTTCACCTGTGAGGTCGAACCAGGGATATAATTAATAGGCCCGCACCTCCCTGCCAGCCGTGTCTGAAAGCGTGAAGGAAATGGGAGTGAAAGTTCATTTTCCCGGGGTGGACCAGAGGCCAGCACAGCCTGTAACAGCTGGGGACAAATGATTAGCTTTAAATTGTATTTTGGGGTGTTGGGTTGATCCTTTTATTTTTTTCCCAGGGATACTTACCAGCTTTTGTAAGCGTGCCAGGAAGACCTGCTGCAGCTGCTAATTTTATCCTTTGAACAAGTCCTACACAATGATCTTCAGCAGAATCGAATTAGCAGCTCTGTTCCCTGTGAGAGCTGAACTTTTGTGGCGGTGGCTAAACGAACGTTCAGCTGCCAGATTTGATTGTCTGACTCCGACACAGCCAAGGAAACAGCACGACCCCTATTTCCCAGTATCACGCCTGGGAGAGAACAACGCTCGCCCTATGGCACCTCGCTGCTATTTCTGGCCGCAAACGCTGGAATTGGAGCACTTGGGTTAAATAGGACTTTGAAACTACCAGCGTGTCTGCTGACAGCACCATGACTCTTCCTTGCCCAAACTGAGTGCTGGGTCACAAGGACACTTCAGTATCATTATTTTCTTTCCTGACCAGCTTGGATGGAGCTGGTGCCTAACAACGATATAAGCAACTGAATCGACACGGATAGTCCCAGAAGCATGCTAAGTGCTTGGCTATGAGACGACAAAGGTAACTTCTCCTACGCTTCCCACTGATCAAATTCATTATCCACACAACCTAATGGGCAAAGCATGGTGCACGGTCTAAAGGTGAAATGCTTGTTCCTAGCCTCATTAAAGACCATAAAGTGTCTCTACGGGGGCTGCATGCCTGAGAGTTGATTTTAGTTTGCTTTTGGTTTGTTTTTTGTTATCTTGCTTTGGTCCTAAACCCCTTACCAACTCCCACGAGAACTCCCTTTAATGTTGTCTGAGTTGGGAGACAGGCTTTCCCTTTATAACGTCTAAACTTTGTGTGCAATTGCATTAGATGCTCCTTGCCGCTACAGGCAGTCTTCTCTACACTACAAATGAGTCCCTTGTTAATCTAAACAAAGCACAGATGTTGTAGTGGTTTTTTAAGCATTTCTTCTGTTGTTAAAACTTTGATTTTTTTTTCCCCCGCTCCTCCATTATTTGGAGATGTAATACAGTACTTAAAATGACTATTAGACATCAGATTCCCAAGAGGACTCGTAAGCAAAGCGTTATGAAAACTGTCACTGGCAGCTGTGTTTTTCCTAGGAACTGGCTCTGAAATATCCCAATATAAGGCTGTTGTTTTCTTTCTCTTATACCGTTGCATAGGTGATATGATTCAAATGGCTTCTGTCGTATAGTTTAATTATTCTGGTTCTGATGCTGAGTGAAGAACGCAGGCATGGGGATGATCCCTTTTCCAGGTGTCTCCTAATGGATGTTGTCTTCTCTCGCACTGTGATACGTGAGGATATGGCTCGTATCACATGTTCAGTCGGACGCTTTCAATTTGTTCCAGTCGCCGACTGGCTCTTGGTTGGGTTTTTCTTTCACAGCGAAATGGCAGTTCTTTCAGCCACTTGTTATTGTCTGCTTGAAGCCTTAGCCAATTAAGAGGTCGATCATGCTTTTATTTAATTTAAAAAACAAACAAACCCTGTATGTCTCTCTCTTACTCCACAATATTACTCAGAGCACTCTTTTGGGTCTTCCACGTATAGAAGCAGCAGCTTTAGTAACAGAAATACTGTCTCACGATTTGGAAAAGAAAAATGCTGGTTTTCATAACCTGGCTTATACGTATCATAGTATCATAGTACTTAGGGTCGGAAGGGACCTAAACAGATCGTCAGGTCCAACCCCCTGCCCCGGCCAGGAACGAGTGCCGGGATCATATCACCCCAGCCAAATGTCTGTCCAGCCTCCTCTTGAAGACCCCCAAGGTAGGAGAGAGTACCATGCGCTGAACTGAATTAATTTGTATCTGTTTAACTAAAATTCACAAACATTTTCAATTCAGTGGGTCAGAAAACAAAACCACCAAGCACTTGCACTGACAACATTTTTCCTCCTAAAAGGGAAAAAACCCAAATCCTGAATGAGAGCTGAGTAATACTGAAATATCCCTGCACAGTTTGCTTCTTGCCACACTGGAGGCAGCTCTTTCCTCAGGCAGATCTAGCTCTTTGCCTCTTGGTGTGTTACTGTGCCAGTGCTGGTAGCGGATACCGATTCCATCTGTGAGGCCTTCTGGTTTGTAAAATATCCTACCCTAGTACCTGCTCTTCCTTTATGATGCCTTGAGTATTGCATTGATCAGGTTTTTGCTTACCTGTACGAAAAGCAGTTTCAGGATCTAATTTCTTCTGCATGCAGTGTCCTCGTAACTCTGTACAAAGGCTTAGGTGTGCTAGAAATGCACGGTGCAATTATCTTCCAGTGTTTGCTAGTCGATAACGGGAAATGGTGTAAGGAATTAAGCACTGAGGTGCTGTCTGAGTGCAGTGTAGTCGTTTATTTTGTGACTCCTTACGTGGGGCCAGGAGCTGGCAGACCCCATGGTATCGCAATGCGGCACAAGCTGTGTGCCTCAGACGAAGGGTTAAGTGGGGCCTGTGCTCTCACTGTGCTAAGGGACACTGTAAGGAGGGGTTCAGCCACTCAACCACATGGAGTCATGGTCTGACAAAGTTTTGAGAACTTCCTCCACCTGCCAAAAGAACTAAGGTGACTTGATAAAGCTATTACAGCTCTTGCATTTACCTGATGCAGACTGTTATTTCTCATTAACAGCAAGGGAGAAATGACTTCAGGCCTATGCAGAACATCATTCAGTACAGCTGACACTTCCATCAAGTTATGTAAATACCCCCTGACTGATAGCAAAGTCTATGAAACATGAATGGAAAGCCATCAGTGGATTTGTATGGAAACCAACCAAGCACTAAAAGGAACATTATTGGGGGAAAATGATTAGTACAAGGTGGGAACTCTGACATTGGAAGTGGATTGTTAGCATAACATTGAAAGGAGTGTGATGGCCTTATATCGATCAAGTCTATCACTTTCTACTCAGCCACATTTGCAATCCTTCTGTCTTCTGTTTGCAGAGGTTATACCTCCTTTTCTCTTCTCAATAGAGATGCATTCTCCCACCCACCGCTACAAGCTTTTTGCTATTCATCTTACTCAATTAGGTTTTTAATTGTAGCAGTAAGTATACTCAATCTTTTGTCTGTTAGCTATTATGATAGGCCTCCGGGCAAGGACTAGACTTTCCCAGTTGAGTCTGGCAAGAAAGCAACATCTGTTCATGAATTCTTCAAGAAAAATCATCCTTAGTATGAAGTTTTCCTTTATTTATGGTACAGATGTGTTTAGAAACCCTAAGATCAGGGTTCAATCATGCTAGACCCGATAAGAAACAGTCCCTGCTCTGAAAAGCAATGTAGGTACAAGGCCAGCGCAAAAGAGGCTAGGCGGAGCAAAAAGCTAACCTCCCCATTTTACAGATGGGTGAACTGAGGAAGAGAGAAATTAAGCATTGCTCATAGTCAGACATGAAGTCCATAGCAAAACTAGGAATTGGTACTATCAGGCTTCAGAAACCTGGAATTTTGCGCCAATAACTTTATTCCATATTTTTATCGCACATTTTCTATCTTTTTAAGCTGGACTTGGGTCAGTTCATGAGAAATCCCAAGCATTTGCTTTCTAAAATTCATCTTACTTGGTTTTCATTCTTGCTTCTAGAAAAGCTTTCTATCAATACCTGGCAGGAATAAATAAATACTGCTGACACATCGAAGTGAATTATGGGTGTATTTGGCTCGAACAAGAGAATGCAAAACTCCCTCTCTCCCAACTAGTCACTTATGGATTTAAAACCCCAGCAGTGGATGCTACATCAAGACTGGATACCTGCCAAGTTGTCTGCAGTTCAGCACTCTGAGGAATACTTACAATATTGGTGTTTTGGATAGATTTTCTTGAGCATTTAACCACCTGCCTGGAAATTTTTGCCTTAAAGATCACAAGGCTCAAGAGGGAATCCAGTGTTTGGTGTACCTGGTATAGTCTCAGGGCAACTATCCTAGAAGTCCTGGGGACCTTTGCCATCAAATCACAGAATACCAGCAGTAAAATAAGCTGTCCTACTCTCCCCATATGAATTCATGCGAAGGTATCCCGGTTTTAGGAACCCGTCCTCCACAATCGTAGACATCGCCGGTATCTTGGAACATTTTGGTTCTGCTGTTATTGCCATTTGTTTCTGAAATGAAACGTGCTAAGTGCTGAGATTTTCAGATGAGACTGAAGTTATGTTTACTATTTCCACGAGTGACAAATAAGGAAAGACTGATTAAAAGCTTCTCATCTAAAATACAAGCGGATCAAGTCCAAAGTCCAAAACCGGGACAGCTTTTACAGAGCTGCGTTACTTAAGTTGTACAGAATGACATTTACCAGTTGGGCAACCCAGTGGTTTCACACAGGTATAACATTTATTTGTCACAGCACAATGCGAAGTGAAACCATTTAAATGAGAAACAGAAATGACAGTGTTTGCACATGCACGTTATTTTTCTTTACAGACAGCATCCAACTAAACGTACACTCTAGGAATCCTATTCCTCACAATGAATGTTATTTTTTTCCAAATATCTAAGTCAGGTTACATACACTTATAGTCAAACTGAGCAGGAATCATGTGAGACTAATACATACATAAGTACATCCATTTAGAGGGCTATCTATCCAGACAGTGAATGTATTTTCATGAGTGTAGCACATGAACATATTTTTGACAAAGGCTTGGCCTTTGCAGCTGAGATTACTTGTGTGCTGATTTAGAAGCAGCTTTGGATTGCGTACATCCCTTCGAGCCTCTCACATTTAAGCCGCCCGTTTCCAAGACTGTGGGTTTTTCATTGTGTAATTGAAAGTGCTCTATGACACTGAAAGCTTAATAATACAACATGATTGCAGTCTCCTCTTGTATAGAGGAAATATACCTTACGGTCAGTATTTGTGTGTGATAAACTAATTTGAGAAGCGCCTGTGTACTGTATGTTGCCACAATTATAATCACAACATTTAAATATGCCCAGAAGAGAAATCTATGTTGCTTATGTATTCCAAGCAATAACTCTTATATGCCCTCTGATCCAGTTCCAATTAAAATCAGTGAAGTAAAAATGAAAATCAATGAATTAAAATATTCAGTGAAGATTGGTTCAGACCAAATATAAGCTAGTGCATATCATGTACAGGTAATAGCACAAATGCATGAATCTTTTTGGAGCCCACTAAAATGAACCTGCTTAATGAGTAGTGCTTTGACCTAATATCTTTTGAAGTGCCCCTTGAGAAGTTGTTGCTGGGTAGCCGGTAGACCTGTTCAGCACTGAGTCAGATTGTCAACACTTCATCCAAATGAATGTGTAAGAAATAAAACATCATGATGAAGTCAAGGCACAATTATTATTAACTCTGCATTCTGAAGTAATCTCAGTGCTTAAAGTGCTTCCACCTGGATAATGAAGAGAATTTTTATGCCTGTGATAAGATTTGAAAAACTGATTTCTTAATTTAACTTTCATCAGAATGAGATGAATATACAGAAAGCACTAACAAAGTGCTCTTGTTTAACTATTTAACACCGTAGCAGATATATTTCCAATCTACTTGAATCAGTTGGACAAGAAAGATAGACCATGGATATAGTTCAGCCTCAAGGCTGCCTTGACTTGTATCAGATGGCTCCAATCCTAAATGGATCATTGGGCCGCTAAGAGTTTAAATAAAGTGCAGGGATGTTTCATGCGCCCCTGACTTGCTCTTTGTGCCTGGGTAGGGAGAGAAGTGGCTGTGGGAGCCAGTTCCCCACTTTGGGAAAATGCTCTGTTCATCACAAGGCCCGGTTCTGGCTATGGCGCCATCGGGGAAGCATGAAATCAGCAGAGGAAGGAATCTGGCTCATTGCATCTTGGGCAAGAATCTGTTGAATGGGATTTTTTTTAAAGCAAAGGATCGTGAATGCTTTTTAAAAAAAAAAAAAAAAAAAGACTACAGGAAGGATTGTGACAGATCCTAATGATGCTGGTGCTTAGCTGTTTTTCACGGAGAATGGTTAGCATCATGTAAAGAGAGGTTTACAGACGGGGCTTGGAAATCCCAGACAGGTAAAGCTTCTGGGTTAGATCTGCTTGTAAGTGAATGCATGTAATAGAGCTGTTTTACTGGTCTGTGAAATGACCCTGGCTTTCCACCTGTAACGAATTCTAGCCTTCCCTTGCCGGGATTATAGAGCATCTACTCTGATTAATCATGCTAAGTTCAGCTGTCTTATTAATGACTATGGGGCTCATTGCATACTGGTCCCATCTCTGCTACAGCTCCTGCTGGGCTGATGTAAATGGGAATGACAGTGAAGGGAAGCAATTTAGCCAGCCAAGGATTTGGGCCCCTGGAATTAATGGGAGAATTGCTGGTCTCATTAGCAAGACTCCTATCAAATGCAAAGGGCCTTAGAGCCGGATTTTTTTAAAAGTACTTGGGCACCAAAATATCTGTCCCTTAGTCCTTAATAAGTCTTTATCTTCTTCAGAATATATCAGCTCTGTGCTACTGAGACAGATGTACATATTTAGGAACTTAAAAGCGAAAAAAAAAGAGATTCTACTTTTTAATACCTAATTCTTCAATGTAATTAGCAAATTACCTAATTGTACCATCTCTCCTCGGTCCAAATTTATCAGCCAGATCTTTAATTACTGGTTGTCTACTTCTGCAGTCTTTATTCATGTAAGTAATACTTTCTCATAAGAGAGCTGTGTTCATTGACATCAGTAGCACCTTCCCCTTCCTGCTCAAAGTGAATCAGGAAACACTTAAACAGCCCCTTGCAAACTGTTACAAATGCTCTAGCTTCTCTTCACAGGGCTCTTTTGGATTGTGAAGGATTAGGAATAATTAGTTCACACTTATGCTGCAGCAGCACGAGGAAAATTCAACCAAGTTGTCGTTCCATTACTCTAAGCACTGTACAAGTGTGATAAATGCTAATCCCTGCTCCAGGAAATTTAAAATGTAAAGGTAACTTTCATTGTACGTGATCTACCAGGAAGCTTTGTTATTATGTGACTGTTAGTTAATTTTCTCTGATGTTGGACACAAGAATGTGTATTTGTGGTTTTAAGCATCAGTTGTTCAATCCTGACACGCTAGTTCCTCGTGATTTTAGATTCAAGGTTTTGGGGAGCTGCTAAAACTGTTATTAAACCTTTCGTTACATGCCTGGTGTTGTAGTAAAAGAATTGATAGGATTCAGCATCATCAGGTCTAGTCTTATACCTCTTGCTCAGGCAAAACTCCCAGCGGTCTTAGTTGGGTTTGTGAAACCTATTTAGGATTCACTGAGCTTTTCTGAGGAGTATGTGATGTTTTATGTGATATACTACAGCCTGGTATACAGCTCTCTCTCACCATTTGCAAGTCTCTGGAGAACTGAAATGCTTTTAGACTCCTTTGGAGTGCACGTATCTAGCGTTGCAAATCAAAGCATTTACACCCTGGGGCACAGCGAACACCGAAATGTCCTGTCCTTTACAATCTTCCGTTTGCAACTGCTGTAACTAAAAAAAGTTAATAACGCTGTTCACAAGGAGTCGAATACATGGGGATAAATGTCAGAAAGGCTGAGGCATAAAATGAGATGCAACTAGCAAGGAACAGGAAGTGGAACAAACAGTTGCAGTTTTAGAAGTATGGTACCAGGAAGAGGAAGACCAAGGGAAGAGTTGGTCTCAAGGTCAGTGGGGAGGGAAAACTAATAATGGATGAAGCTGAATGATTTAATGCTTTTTGTATCAGGCTTCACTAAAAAAAAAAGCCAGTTGGGATCAGTGTTGGTGACATGGACAACTTGGGCTGAAAGAGGGAGAGGACAGAACATACTCGGATAAATTAGTCATTTTCAAATTAGCTGGGCCTGGTGAAATTTACCCCAGAGTACTTGGGGACCCGGCCGAAGCAATCTCGAAGCCACTAGTGATCGTTTTTGAGATCACACAGAGGGTAGACGAGGTGCCAGAAGACTGGAAAAGGGCAAACAAAGTGCCTGTCTTTTGAAATGTAGAAACAGCAGGACCTAGGAATATGAGACTGGTTAGTCTTATTTCAATTCCTAGAAAAATACTGGAACAAATAACCTGTTTATGTATATTTGAAAGGTAACAAGGTGATAAACAGCCAGCATGGGTCTGACAAAAACAAATCATGTCAAATCAACCTATTGTCCTTCTAAGACAGAATTAGAAAAACCAAACAATTTGGATTATTGCAACTTGGATAATTGACTAGACAGTACACTTATTAAAAAGGTTAGGAAAGAAGCAGTAGTTGCAAAATATCTTGACGTTGGTAAGCTACTTGACTGTGTCTCATGACTTTCTCATAAGCAGTCTAAGTGAATATTAAACTACTGAGGCAGTTGTATAACCAGTTGGAAAGCAATCCTTATATCATAGCTGTCAGTGGTTTTCTGCCAGACTGGAAGGATGCACCAAATAGGGTTGTGCAGGGAATCTGTCGTAGGCCTGGTACTAATCAATGCTTTTTATTAGCAACTTGGATAATTGACTAGACAGTACACTTATTAAACTTTCAGATGATGCCTGCAATATATCCCAGTTGAGCACTTTGGAGAACAGGATTAACATTCAAAATAATCCTGAGAAATTGGAAAAATAAATTAAATAAATTGGATGCCATTCTAATAAGGACAAGCGCAAAGTCCTACACTTGAGTAGGAACAGCAGCTGCACAAACACAAGATGGGGAATGACTAGCTAGGCAGCAGTTCTGAAAAAAAGCAGCTGGGGTTAGTGAATCAGCTGAGACTCAACAGTGTCATAAAGTTGAGAAAAGTACAGATCTCATCCTGGGACATGTAAGCAAGCATTTTTATACGTCAGCCATTTGGAGTAGTCCTTCTGGTCTACTCGGCACTTGGTAAGACCTCAACTGGGGAACTACATTTACTTCAACAAAGATGCAAGCCAGTTGGAGAGCACCCCCAGGGGAGCAATAAAAATGATCAGAGGTAAAGAAAACATGACGCATGAGAAAAGATTTAGATTTTTTTGGTCTGGGGGAGGGCATGGAGTGGAAAGGAGCCAAAAGAGAGATATGGTAACGGTCTTCAAATATATAAAAGGTTGCTGCAAAGAGGAAGTTTAATAAATAGTTTGTGCCTAATGGACAAGACACTGGTCCCTTGATCCAGGGATTGTGGGTTCAGGTCCCACTTTGGACAAAGCTCTCTGCTCTCCTTAAACAGCAACTGCTATATTTCATCAACAACCTGGACGCAGGGATAGAGTGCATCCTCACCAAGTTTGTGGATGACCCCAAACTAGGGGAGGTACTAGATACAATGGAGAGTAGGGCGAGGATTCAGAGAGACCTTGAAAATTGGAGACTTGGACCAAAGGAAATCGCATGAGGTTCAACAAGGACAAGTGCAAAGTCCTGCACGTAGGACAGAACAGCCCCATGCACTAGTACAAGCTGGGACTGACTGGCTAAGCAGCAGCTCTGTAGCAAAGGACATGGGGGTTACAGTGGATGCTAAGCTGAATATGAGCCAACGGTGTGAAGAAGGCCGACGGCATCCTGGGCTGCGTTAGTGGGAGCGTTGCTGGCAGATCGAGGGAAGTGATTATTTGCCTCTGTTTGGCACTGGTGGGCCACCTCTGGAGTCCTGTGTCCAGTTTTGGGCCCCCCCGCTATATAAAAGCTGTGGACAAATTGGAGAGAGTTCAGCAGAGGGCAACAAAAGTGGTTAGGCAGTTGGGGAACATGATTTGTGAGTATAGGCTGAGGGAACTGGGCTTATTTAGTCTGGAGAAGAGAAGACCAAGAGAGGATTGAATAGCAACCTTCAACTCCCTGCAGTGGGGTCCAAAGAGGATGGAGCTAGACCATTCTCAGTGGAGGCAGATGGCAGAACAAGGAGCAATGGAGAAGTTTAGGTTAGATAGTAGGGAAAACCCCACTAGCTGGGTGGTGAAGCACTAGAACAGGTTACCCAGAGAAGTGGTGGCATCTCCATTCTTGGAGGTTTTTAAGACCCAGCTAGACAAGGCCTCGCTTGCAATGATGTAGTTGGGGCTGGTCCTGCTTTGATTAAGGGGTTGGACTCGATGTGACCTCCTGAGGTCCCTCCCAACTCCCATTTTCAGTGATTCTACAATTGTTTTCCATACCCACAGGGACTAGGGCAAGAAGCAACATACTTAAATTGCAACATGAGAGATTTAGGTTGAATATTAGACATTTTCTTTTAAATTCTAAGCGTAGCTAAGTGCTACAACAAATTGCCTAGGTAAACTGTGGAGTCCCCATTTTTGGAGGCTTTTAAAAACAGGTTAGATGTTCATCTTGAAGATGGTTCAGGTGTAATTGATCCTGCATTGTCAGTAAGGGGATTGACTAAAATTCAGTCAAGGCCAGCCTTTTTGGCAGGAGTAATATAGGGTAAGCCCTGTACCCACTTCAAATGCCCTCCAATCCCCCCTTCCCTGTCTTATCTGTTGCTGTTCCCTTCTCTATCACCTACCAGATGCGTACCCCACAGTGGTTATCTATGCCGCAAGCTATGGGCTGACTATCTTTGGGCTAACTGATCTCTGAAGGGACAACAGATGTGCCTAGGGCTTGGCAGGCATAAATAAACAAGACAGCATAAAGTTAAGTCTGAAAACATTATTTCTCAATTAGAAAAAAAAAGACTTCCACATATAGCTTCTACATAGCAATTATGCTCTGTTTGTCACATTATTGTTAATTGCTGTTGAAGGATTTGTGGGGTGAGAAAAGTCACCTGCACACACACATACACACACATATTTATATCTATATACCTCAATATCTATATATAGATATATATATCATTGTTGAAATGCAGTCACCTGTTCTAACTAGCCAATGGGGGATAAAGTGCTATCATAGTAGTGCAATATGAAGAGCAGCTAATGGACTTGTGCCTCAGCACCATTCCTAATTGTCTGCACTGATGAAGAGGCTGGAGCACATTTTCAATGAGTCTTCTCACATTTCTGAAAACGTATTATATTGTAACACAGTTTTCAGTATCTTTTAATTCGAAGAAAATTAGCATTTAGTAGTATATCTTTAGATGCCCAGGCACGGCCCTACTATATTTTCATTTTATAGGCATTTTCAACTAGATGCACTCTCTGAAACAAAAACCAGCCTGTCTAAAATTCGCCTCATCATCTGCGCTTCACCTCTTGGTAACACACAGGGATTGGGAGGAGGAAATCTCTGCAACCTGAAGAACGCAACTCATTTTCCCTTCAGAGAAGCCAGTTTTTGTCTGTGTAAGTAGCTGAAACAAATGACTAATTTTGAATTCACGGTGTGTTTGCTATCGGCTGTTCCAATGAGTGTGCTCTCGGGCCTGGTGGTATTTAAAACAAAGAACCCTACAATTTGTATTGGCGAGTGAGGAGAAAACAGTGCAATTATGCAGAATACCATATGCATTTTTATCTGAAACACTATTGAGCTGGATAAGAGCACAATTTGGGCTTATCCTTGCTTTCCTAAACAACAAAAAAACCAGACTCTAGCCTTTTTCCTTGTGGTAAAAGCTTGGAAACTATAAATCAATAGGCAGCAAATTAACCATGTCCTGTGGCTGAAGGGAAAAGCTGCATGGCACCCCATACGCCTTATATAAAATGAGCACGTTAAGGGGGTGTCCTGCAGAATACATTTTGACCCCTCACATCTCTGCTGGGCACAGCCAGCCCCTAGCTAAGCAAGGAGCAATAGGGGTAGATATAGGGGAAATATTTTTTTTTTCCTCAGGCCAATCTGCAGGTGCCAAGGGAGGCTCTAGGAGCAGAGCCAACCCTTGGCACCTGCTTGAGGAGGACCTGAGCTGCCTTCTGCAGGCTCAGTTCTCATGCAGCAAAAGCGTTTGCCCTCGTTACAAGAAGAGCCGGAGGGGAGGCTCCTCTCGCCTTTTCTCACAAGTGTTCTTACCCATCCGTGGGGCACCCATTCTGCTTTCCCCAGGTCCTTGCCACTGCTCCGGCATGAGGGTGTAAGGAGAAGGCGCAGACCCAGTTGCCGTTTGCACCCGACACCTATGAGCTCAGGCCCAGAACATGGAGATCTCGCTTTTCCCCAGCCTTTCCTTTCCTCACCACCTACATCTAAATTAAAGTTCCTGCCTGTCTCAACTCCCGCTGGAAGGACTGACCACACATTTGGCATAGTCTCTATGAGATGCTGGGCAAAGATGAGTATGCTTCATTGAGAAGCGCAAGGCCAGGGATGTCAGCCGAAGGACTGATGGGATTGTGGGGGTGATGGTAAAATTGGATGGTGTAGGCAGAAGGGGAGGAACCGTTTGATGTAGGGACTGTTGCGTATATCATGGGCTGAGATGGCCAGCTATTTCTGCATTCTGGCAGCACATCCCTCACCTTGAAATCACAGGCAAAAAGCCAATATGCTAATACTGTTGGTATTTCACTCTCATGGACTTTGACATTCTTGGGTGTGACTTGCTAGAATTAATGACTGATAAAGTGCAAAATACATCTATCTTTTGGGGCACGATCCTGCCCCGCTGAACTTGGTGGCAAAGACTTTGGTAGGAACAGGATTGAGACCTGCATAGTTCTTCTAAAGAATGTCACTTCACAATAAATACAAAGTTTTGGAAACTTCTGGACTGGATTATATTAAATAGTCACTGGCATGTTATTGGATTTCAGGGACCCCTTAGAGATGTCTGTTTGCAGGTTTGAAAGGGCAATGTTTTCATAAGCCTCCTGAGATGCCAAGCATCTGCAGTGGTGAATTAACACTATTAAATCCTTCTGGAAATTCTTGTTAAGAAATCCATAAAAGATGGGGTTGATGCAGGTTGAGATCATGGCCACTAAGTGGCATAATGTAAACACTAGATTATGGTGGCAGTTCATCAAGGCTTCATAATTCCAGTCAAAAACAACATTAAATATATTCAGAGGCAACCAGCAAGCAGCAAAGGTCACGACAATTGAAATCAGCATCATGTTAATCCTTCTGTTCTCGTTTAGTCTGCTCTCGTTCTCCCTCATCCTATCCACTTTACTGTGTCTCCGTCGGAGACATACAGATATCTTGAGATAACAGATAAAAATAAAACCCAGTGGGAAGCAGTACTGGAAAACCAGGAGACTGGTGGTAAAAATCAGTCGCTCTGTAACGGATGGCCATGTCTCAATGCAAACAACTTTGTTCTTGTAGAAATCACCATGGAGAGAGAGATTTTTAAAGGGTTCATCAGTCAACTGATGAAATATGAAAAAAGGAATGGATATGATGAGGGCAAACCCCCAAATTAAGATAATTCCCCAGTAAGCATGTGAAATATTAGGCTTCCAGCCACGGGGATTTACTATTAGCTGGTACCTCTCAATAGCAATTAGCACAAGTGAGAATATAGAGACTGTGATAGACATGCTTTGTACAAACGGGCTTATTTTACACATGGCTTCGCCAAAAATCCAGTAGTCCATCAAAGCGTATGCAACAGTGACGGGAATGCACATGATGCATATCATGACGTCCGATAAGGAGAGGTTGGCAATCAGAATATTTGTAACATTTTGAGCTTCTTTCTGTCTTTTTATTATAATAATCAGGCAAAGGTTTCCAAAAAGCCCTACTATGGTAACTACGGTGTAAGCCGTGATGAGCAAGAAGACCACAGGGAAAGAAAGCTGACATGACTCGAAGTCTGAGAACTGTGAGTTGCTCCTATTTACAACGGTTTGATTAGACAAACCCACGCTGGGACGCTGAATTGTTTTATCCATCATCAAGGAACTCTGAAACCATGGGTACAATTTTAGGATGGGGAGTTTTTTGTTTGCCTTAATTATTTAGTAGATATTTGCTTGGAGCCTCCCAAGGCCTTAATAGGGTCCAATTTTATATTGATCTTCACAAAGCTGTATTTGGACAGATTTATAGATGTACTTACAGTATTGATGAATTCTGAAAATAAGAGCAAAGGGGACAACATTAATGGTCAGGTCTCTTGTAAAACAGATTTCATTGCTTTTCTGAGATTTCTGCACCCGCTGTCTCCAAGATTTGACAGTTTTTTTCACAGACTACAGCATATTTACTATATGAAGCTGAAGCTGCTTAATGGTTTCATTCAAAGTCTCTTATTTCTGTTGTGAATAACTTTCACCTCCTGGGATGAAATAGTCTAGGCTCAGTCATTGCCTAAAGGTGTGTGCTTTTGGAATATTTGACCAAAAATGGCCCAGCCATTATTCGGAAACTGAGGAATCCTGTTTCTATAGTCAAAAGAGCTAAATTTAGGCCTGACACTCATTTCTTCCTCCACTCTACAAGGTGATAGTGTGCTGAAATTCTGACCACTTGCAACAATCAGACACAGCCTATTACGCTTGGGCAGAATGAACTTAAAAAAAGATCATGCAGACAAAGTGAAGGAACGCACGTGGTCAAGCATGCTAACCGCTCTACAAGATGCAGTGTCCTGTCCTTGGATACCATTGCCATGACTTCTGCAGGATATGAACCTCATAGTAGTGTGGAAATAACAGACCAGGGTGCAACAGCATGATACTTTGCTTGCCATCTTGGAGGCAGCATCTGTGTCATGTATGCAAGTACCTTCATGTGGGATCTAGCCTCAGGTTCACTCTCCTTTGCATACATACAAAGGAATGGAATGAAATGCAATAGCTAGTCTCTAAAAACAAAGACCTACTCTTTCTCTGACTTCCTTCTGATTTACATGTATAAAACATATCTGTTGACATCATTAGAAAGCTGTAAAACTATTGCAAATGCGAATAGATCTGGGTCTGCACTAATAAATAGATGGTGGTAAATTTAAGGTAGCAGTTGAGTTGTAAAATGAACTTTAAAGCAAAGGCTTGAAAAATCTTCGTAGATTCATAGAGGTAGGGTCAGAAGGGACCTTGTAGATCTGGTCTGACCCCCTGCGCTGGGAGCAGAGAGATGGCATAGCATTTTAAACATGAAAAGGAAAAGGACCCACATAGCTGCTTGTTCATCCTTTTTAGTTTTTAAAAACTGTTTAGCAACATATTTAACATCCCTTTTAAGGCAAGACAAATGTGACTCACCTTAATCCTGTGGCTGTGGAGTTATAGGAAAATAAACTAGAAGCAGGTTCTTCTTTACCCCTGGAAATAAATATTACACTGTGACCGCCCTGTGAAGAAGCCAGGAAAAGGAAGCAATGTAAGTTTTAAGAAAATACACAAACAAATAAAAGAAAATTCATCATGGTGATGAACACTTTGACCTTGCACGGCATCTCTGTCAAACATTTCACAGGAAAAGGTTTTACCATTACTAGGTCAGTGAGGCACAGCTCTGCTCAGTGGTTTGAACACGGTTGCACAACAAGTTCATGACTGAACTGAGGACCCGTATGTAGATTTTTATGACTCCCAGATTCAGTTATGCTAAAATGGGGAATGGTTTTCTCCCTGTTACCTTTCTGGGGTTGTGTTGATCTAAATGTGATCCAAACACTCAGCCTTACATCCAGCCTAAGGAGACAGACTTTATCTTGTACAGATAGATATGCAAAGGAGTGGAAAAGGGACTTGCAAAGCCACACCTGGCATGTCGGTGCAATCTAAAGGCTGAAACAGCCTGCTTGCTCCCTCACACGTACTATATAGTCGGGGGAGAGAGCAGGTGGCAATAGTACCCCACACCTCAGCTAGTCCTCTCATCTGTTTCGGGCCTGAAAAACACTGCAACTCGGGTATATCTGTGGGTGCTGAAGGAGCTGGTACTTGGCAGGTCAGGCCATTTGTGAACAGGCAACATAGCTGGGGCATGAAGCAGCTGGTGTGACGTAGCCAGCTGGAGGATGAACAGCAGTTAAATGCAACATATCCCTGGACTCTACCATCAGTTACTGCTGGTCTGAGAGGCAATAACTGTCCTGCTGCATTTGTGCTACACAGTAGGATGCATGTGCTGAAAAGACAGGGAGTCCCTGCTAGTTCAGGGATGTCCATGGATCCAGAGTCCAGCTCTGTAGAAAGGCTGTTGTCCGGGAGGAGATTCTCTGTTCATCTGGCCTCTCCTACTTGCTCTGATCACTCTGCTGGCCTGCCCCATGCATATCCAAACCCTTACCTCCTGGAGAAAACCAGGTAGTGAAGCAGGATCTAGCTAGGAGCCATGCAACTTGCCAGAAAAATCCTGTTTTCTCTGCTGGGGGGAGGCTATGATGACCGAGTACGAGATGAAGTTGCGTCCATTTTGTGATGTCCTACACATTATTTGCTGTGCTGAATTGCTTAGCCACTGTTGCAGAGTTCAGTAACAAGTGTCAAGCGTCCTCCTGCTACAGGCAGCATGGACTCGAGTAGTTTAGCATGTTACCTTTAAGGAATGTCCCTTTAACAACCTTCTAATCTGTTGGGCTGCAGTTCATTCATTCTTCGCACACCAAGTATTTTTGTCACTGTTCCAGGGAAAAGCTTCATTTCTGATAATTGGACATTGTTACTGGATTGCTCTGCAATGTGGGTTCAGAAGAGTATGTATTATAGTATAATAAAAGGTAATTTAATCATTCCCTTAATATGGTAATTATTATGCCCCTCTGGAAAAATGTAGTCTCAGCTATGTTGCCTTTGAAGAATAAATGACATCGCTGTGCTGGGCAGCATGAATTAAACTCCATTGTAACGAGCATCAATTGTAAATGTTAACATCATCTACTTCCTTGAAATGAAACAAAGTCGGATTCGTTTTTGAAGTGGTTAGAATGAGAAGTCATATCTGTGATTCTGCAATGCCCCTTGGTTCTCTCATTTAAAAAAAAATTCTGTACCATAAGCAGATAGTTTCACAACACCACAAAAGAGAAACCATTTACTCTGGTTCTGTTATTCCTGAAGCTGAAACACTGAGAAGTCAAAGAAAGTTATAAGCCATAGTTTGATCGTAACATAAGCATATGAAAATGAGCACCTCATTCAAAGGACTTTCTAGATATACCAGAATGGAATATTCCCTCCTCCTCCCCAAAGCGATCAATAAAAGTTTTGGCAAAAAACAAATCTTAGACTTACAGTTGCAGGTATTATATTACCTGTAATCATCATTATGCTTTCCAACCATCCTTAATCCGAAATGCAGAATAAAACGACACTTGGAAATATATATTTCAGCGATGTTTTTCTCCTTCAGCTGGCTTGTGGTGTAGTGTTTGACTCTTCAGTTTGCTTACGAAGCCTCTGATTTCTTACCTGTTGGAAATTTCAAGTCATGTTTCTATTCTTGTTTTTCTCATTTCTTTTTCAGGAATATTGTAAAGCCGCCTTTGTGCCCAAGAGAATCAGAAGCAGGTCCATCTGCTGCAAACGCCAGAAATAAACTTTTCTTTATTCTGTTTCTGCAGTTTCATTCAGGTTTCCCACTGTGAGTCGAAGCTCCTACACTGTAGACCAGCTGCTGCGAAATAAAACAAGCTCTGGAATCCAAGGAGAGGGAGACACCAATAAGCAGGGAGGAGAGAGGACCAGTAATTATGGGGGTGATGTTTTCTTTCTCTGGTCTTTTTTATTTTTTAATCCAACCATTACCCTGCAATCTC